>SJYV01027446.1:0-14403 GCA_006410875.1 Neotragus pygmaeus
AACAACAGACAGTGAGCAATTTAATTTCACCCATTCTTTTGGTATAACTACCACAGATACCTTGATGACACCCACATGTTCCCACAGCCCTGATCATCTCTTACCTAAGCTCCAGAGTCTCGTTGAAATTTCTGTGTGTAGCCACATGTTCAGCCCTAGCCTCAGTCTGTCCATACATTTTCTCCTCCCTAAATCATCTACAGCATGTTTTCTCCCAAGAGAGATCCCACTGTCAAGCAAGCCAAAACTTGAAGCTGTTCTCATCTAATTTTTGTTTTTTACCCTGAGCACTAAACATTGCCAAATCCTTCCAATTTTTCTCCTGATTATTTGATCATATTTCCTTCTCTCCCAGCTTCAGCCCTTTGTTATTACCCTTTGTGACAGACTTTGAACAGTTCTGCCAGGTACCTAGCTGTAATTCATGCTCTCGCCACCCGTGTTGGATGGTCAGAACCGTGAACTTAGAAAATATAGCTGCTTCATGCTGTATCCTCAGCATCTAGCTGAATGCCTGGCAGGTGATCAATAGGATTAGATAAATGAAAGCGTGAACCATTCAGCCCAGAGCTTCTGTGCAAATTTCTTACTTACAGATCAAATACGTGAAATGATGAGCTTTAGGGCTAGTGTTAAGCCTGAATCGCCAACCATCAGATTGGTATTGGTATTAAGTTGAGAATTTCNTAAATGAAAGCGTGAACCATTCAGCCCAGAGCTTCTGTGCAAATTTCTTACTTACAGATCAAATACGTGAAATGATGAGCTTTAGGGCTAGTGTTAAGCCTGAATCGCCAACCATCAGATTGGTATTGGTATTAAGTTGAGAATTTCCACCCTTCTTCATGTCCCCAACACCAAACTAGGTTAGCTGGATGCTTTCCCTCACACCGCAAGAGCCATCTATTTTGTTTAAAAATGACCTTTCTCTGGTTTCATTGCCACAGATTGCAACTTGACACAATGAGTTACTCAGACTTGTGTTTTCTCTCCAGACCTATTCTGATTAGTGAATTACAGGGATGATCAGTGGGACTTAAGGCTTCTATGTCCAAAGAATCACTATGCAGCCTCCTTGCTGAGTCTTTGATTTCTGGGTTGGACCTGTCACAGAGTGGGAATACTTGCTGCAATAAAATATCATTGAGAAATTAAAGCCCTCACCCCCCAGGCACAGGCAGAAAGCATAGCTCAGGGCAGCAAGCCCTTGTTCAATCAGGTGATGACTCAGGAGAATTGAAAGTTTCCATCTTTTCCTTTGACATTATGGAAGTTTCCCTCTGACCCTACCCCTCCCTCTCTAACACCTGCTGGTTTTCTGGCCCTTTGCTGGATAACTGCCTTTGGAGTTTCTTGGAGAAAATATGTCAACTTAAATAAGTGATTATTAGTGTAGCCATGGGTGATAGGTGAAATTTGAGAGCCCATGTTTTCAACTACTGTGTTTAGGATTACATCTGCAGTATTTTCTTGGCTTCAGGCAATCTTTACAGAAAATTATCCACACAGAATATCTGAAGACCTGTAGGCTTGTTTGCTGCTTAACCTGCCGTGTAGTAAACATAGCCATTCTAGCAAGATCTCGACTACCCATGCTAATGAGCGCAAGGCATGGTGTGGGCAATTTAAATCTACAGATCATAAGAGAATTTTGAATCACTTGGAATTATCTATCTTTTCTTACCATCAGACTGGCAGTCATTTGAATTCTACCAGGTTGCTTCCAGGAAAAGTGCTAATGAGAGGCAGAATGGCCCAGAGGCAACTGGGTTCAGGGGAGGGAACTGGAGCTGGAGGGTGAGCAGACGCACCAGCTGGATGATCAGCTCCTGAAAGTGATTTCCAAAAGCATCCTTCCATTAGTCTGGCCTGCTCCCGAAGGCGAGGCAGTCACTTCTATTCTGCAGATGATCACTGAGGCCTCCTTCGGGCCAGCTTCTGCTGGTGGGGCTCCAGAAAAGTCTAGAAGGTAAACAAGTCATTGAACACAAATGCCTGTACTAGAACCACAACCAGGATCAGGGTCACCGGGGAGACTGCAGGTGCTGCAGGGTCAGAGGCGGGAGGCAGAGCAGCTGTGATGGGCTTCACCTTCTGGCCTGTAAACGTCTTCTTCCAGGTTTGGTGTGATCAGAGGTTAATGTCTATTCTGGGCCTGAGGTCATTCTTCTATCTTTGAAGAAACACGGATGTTAGAGCGCATGGATGCTGTGGGCCGGGAAATATACGCAGCTGTCCTCACGGCCTCTGCGACAGCGTCTCATGTTTGAGGGCATGTGCCACCTAAGCTTGCTGCCTACACACTCCGCCTTATTTGGAACCTGCTGCCTTGACTGATGGTAGTTAACTGAAATCTCGATAGTATAATCGACTGCATTTATTTGAGAAATTAGTTGTCCATTCCTGGTTACTTTCCTTCGTTCTCTGATATTGTGACACATTTGGGAGTTAACTAACTATCACCAATTCTGTGCATAAGAAGGTTCACAAACATAAGCAGCTTTTTCACTCCCAAAAGGACTACAGTTGAGGTTTGTTTGTTTGTTTTTTCCAGTTGAGGAGTTTTTACTCCCTCGTGGGTTGACAGTTTCTCATATAAAACGAGTGTTCTCCCAAGTTTGAGGTAAGCAAGTGCTGGCTCCGCTCTGAGTGGGATGAGAGACCCATTTCTTGTCTGATATGTGTTCTTGGAGGACAGTGAATTCTGTGGTTACATTTTCTAAGCCAAAATAAGCCAAAGAAGTTGTCAGTATAACTTTAAGAGCATTGCTGGTTTCCAACGTCCCCAAAATCAGGATAATGGTCCTGTGAACTCTACAAATGTCAGCAGTTGCGCAGGGACTCAGCACAGTCCAATAGGCTTCTGAATAATTCCGCAGTGTGTTATTCATCCTCTCTCCTCAAATTCAGGAGACTGACTTGGTTTCACAAAGGAGAACAAAAAGTTCTGAACACAAGACTGAAAGGCAATGAACTCCCCCTTTTAAACAATACATTGAGCAGCAAAGCGAGTTCTATTGGGCCCTTGTTCATCCTGCTACTTATTAGTCTTGGAGGTGAAGGATAGGATGCAACGGACCACTTTATAAACCTGAATCTGATCACTTCTGATCTCATTCCAATGATGTTTCTCCAGAGAGCTCCAATAGGTGAGGTGAAAGAGAAAGAAAGNCCTTGGTATCTCTAATTTTCTTGAAGAGATCTCTAGTCTTTCCCATTCTGTTCTTTTCCTCTATTTAGCTCTGTCCATTTGTTTTTTCAGCAGATTCTGAGCATCTTAGTGTTCTATTCTCTGTACTAAGGCCAGAGATAATGAGTTAAAAGATGCTTAAGGGGTATTGGGCTAAAATGGGAGCAAGCCAAGGAAAAAGAAACAGGGAGTATGCTTGAGCAAAATTCACAGAGTACTCAGGGTTGGAAGACAGTACAGAAAGGGCAGTAAAAGTAGCTGTGTTTACACTTACATGCCCGGCACTGTCCTAAACCTTTTATGTGCATCAATTCATGATATCTTCACAACAACCTAAGAAGCAGGTACAATTATCATCCCCATTTTATAGAGAGAGCATAATTTCACAGAATTTACGTGATCTGCCCAAGGTCACACTCAATTTCCGGCCAAAAGTTCAGGCTGCTTCCAGAAAAATGTTTGGATCACTTCCAAGAAAGCAATACAGATAATGATTATAATGATAATAACAATAAACATTTATGCAGTACTCACAATGTGGTAGGCATTTGTTCTGTTTTATTTATAATAACTTATCACATCCTCCCAATAACTTGCTTTCATTTTTTTATTTGATGTTGACTTTCCTTTTTAACAAGTAGACTTTCTTTTTTAGAGCAGTTTGAGGTTCACAGGAAATTGTATGAAAAGTGCAGCATCCCCTCATATGTCCTTTCTGTCTTCCACATGCACAGTTTTATTATTAATATTTTGCATTAGCATAGTACTTTTATTACAATTGATGAGATAATATTGATATATTATTATTAGCTATAGTCCCTAGTTTACATTAGGGTTGTTTCTTTCTGTTGTACATTCTGTGGGTTTTAACAAATGTGTAATGACATGTATCCATCATTCCAGTCTCATACAGAAGACTTTCACTGCCCTAAAATTCCCCTGTGCTCCCCCTATTCTTCCCTCTCTTCCTAACTCTGACCTCCTTGGAGTCACCACCATTGCCACTGTCTTCATAGTTTGCCTTTTTCAGAAATATCATATGGTCAAAATCCTATAATGTGTAACCTTTTCATAGTGGCTTCTTTCTTTCATGTCTTTCACGGCTTGATGCTGAATAATATTCCATCATATGGATGTCCCAATTTGTCTGTCCATCTACCCATTGAAGGGCATCTCGGTCTCTTCCAAGTTTTTTACATTAGGAATAAAGCTGCTGTAAACATTCATGTGCAAGTTTCTGTATAGGTACAAGTTTTCAACTCCTTTGAGTAAATGTCAGAAAAGGATGATGGCTAGATCAGAATGTAAGAGTAGCTTTGAACTGTCTTCCAAAGTGGCTGTATCAGTTTGCATATAATGATATCCCACACCCTCCCCAGCATTTGGTGTGGTGAGTGTTCTAGATTTTGGCCATTCTAATAGGTGTTTGGTGGTATAGCTCATTGTTGTTTTTATTTGAAATTCCCTAACAACATTTGATTTTGAGCATCTTTTTATATACTTACTTGCCATTTCTCCAGATATTTTGCCCATGTACTAGCTGGGTTAAGAACCCCATTTTCAGATAGGAAGTTGAGGCACAGAGGAGTTCAACAAATTGCCCAAGGTTTCACAGCCAGGAAAGGGAAAAATACACCCAACTGAATGCAGAGTTTCAGAGAACAGCAAGGAGAGATAAGAAGTCCTGAAATGAACAGTGCAAAAAAAATAGAGGAAAACAATAGAATGGGAAAGACTAGAGCTCTCTTCAAGAAAACTGGTGGTATCAAGGGAACATGCCATGCAGGGATGGGTACGACAAAGGACAAAAACGATATGGACCTAATAGAAGCAAAAGAGATTAAGAAGACGTGGCAAGAATGCACAGAACTATATAATGACCCAAACAACCATGATGGTGCGGTCACTCACCTAAAGCTAGACATCCTGGAGTGTAAAGTCAAGTGGGCCTTAGAAAGCATCACTACTAACAAAGTAGTAGTGGAGGTGATGGAATTCAGCTGAGCTATTTCAAATCCTGAAAAAATGATGCTGTAAAAATGCTGCACTCAATATGCCAGCAAATTTGGAGAACTTGGCAGTGGCCACAGGACTGGAAAAGGTCAGTTTTCTTTCCAATCTCAAAGAAGGATAATGCCAAAGAATGTTCACACTGCTGTACAATTGCACTCATTTCACATGCTAACAAGGTTATGCTCAAAATCCTTCAAGCTAGGCTTCAGCAGTACCTTAACCAAGAATTTTCAGATGTACAAGCTGGGTTTTGAAGAGGAAGAGGAATAAGAGATCAAATTGCCAACATTCACTGGATCATGGAAAAAGCAAGGGAATTCCAAAAAAACATCTACTTCTGCTTCATTGACTATGCTAAAGCCTTTTACTGTGTGAATCACAAAAACCTGTGGAAAATTCTTAAAGAGATGGAAGTACTGGACCACCTTACCTGTTGCCCGAGAAACCTGTATGCAGGTAGGTCAAGAAGCAACAGTTAGAACTAGACACGGAACAACTGACTGGTTCAAAATTGGGAAAGGAGCATGACACGGCTGTATATTGTCACCCTGCCTATTTAACTTCTTTGCAGAGTACATTATGTTAAATGCCAGGCTGGTAGAATCAAGATTACTGAGAGAAATATCAACAACCTCAGACATGCAGATGATACCACTCTAGTGGCAGAAAGTAAAGAAGAAGTAAAGAGTCTCTTGATGAGAGTGAAAGAGAATAGTGAAAAAGTTGGCTTAAAACTCAACATTCAAAAAACTAAGATCATGGTATCCAGTCCCATACTTTGCAGCAAATAGAAGGGGAAAAATTAGAAGCAGTGACAGATTTTACCTTCTTGGGCTTAAAAATCACTACAGACAGTCACTGCAGCCATGAAATTAGAAGACACTTGCTCCTTGGAAGGAAAGCTATGACAAAACTAGAGAGCGTATTAAACAATAGAGACATCATTTTGCCAACAAAGATCCATATAGTCAAAGCTATGGGCTTTCCTGCTAGTTCAACTGGTAAAGAATCTGCCAGCAATGCAGGAGACTCCAGTTCACTTTCTGGGTCAGGAAGATCCCCTGGAGGAGGGCATGGCAACCCACTCCAGTATTCCTACCTGGAGAATTCCCATGGACAGAGAAGCCTGGTGGGCTACAGTCCATGACTGGGGGTCGCAAAGAATTGAACACAACCGAGCGACTAAGCAATGCGCATAGTTTTTCCAGTAGTCATGTACAGAAGTGACAACTGGACCATAAAAAAAAAACTAAGCACTGAAGAATTGATGCTTTCAAGTTGTGATGCTGGAGAAGACTCTTGAGAGTCCCTTGGACAGCAAGGAGATCAAACCAGTCAATCTTAAAGGAAATCAACCCCTAATATTAATTGGAGGACTGTTGCTGAAGCAGAAGCTCTAATACTTTAGTCACATAATACGAAGAATTGCCTCATTGGAAAAGACCGTGATGCNGAGAAGACTCTTGAGAGTCCCTTGGACAGCAAGGAGATCAAACCAGTCAATCTTAAAGGAAATCAACCCCTAATATTAATTGGAGGACTGTTGCTGAAGCAGAAGCTCTAATACTTTAGTCACATAATACGAAGAATTGCCTCATTGGAAAAGACCGTGATGCTGGAAAAGACTGAAGGCAAAAGGAGAAGAGGGCGGCAGAGGATGAGAAGGTTGGATGGCATCACTAATTCAATGGACATGAATTTGAGCAAACTCTGGGAGATAGTGGAGGACAGAGGAGCCTGATATGTTACAGTCCATGAGTTTGCAGAGTCAGACAAGACTTAGCAACTAAACAACAACACAGTCTGGGCTGAACCAGGCAGGTAGACTCAAAGCCCATAGTCCTAACTTCTAATCTGTGAATCCTTCAGGATTCAGGTCTTAGAGGTTAAAAAAAAAACAAAAACCTGGGTCTCAGTGCTGGTTATACAGTTTACATGTTGTCTAACCTGGGATGTTATTTAATCTCTCCAAGCCTCAGTTTCTTCTTATGTAATATAAGAATAACAGGAGGATGAGAGACAAAGTAGAGAAAGTGCTTAACTTGTCAGAACATAGCAGTGGCCAATAAATGGTAACTATTATTAGTTCAATGTCACAGGAGAGAGTGAAAGAGGCCTGCAGTAGCCACCAAAATTAACACCTGCCTTGAAACTAAAATAGATCAGTCTGGGGCTTTAAATTCTACAGAAACCCAGACGTTTCTTGGTGAGGTTTTCATAATCTGTTGTCAGCTGACACCTCCACTCATATCTAGTGCCCGTGAATGAATAAAGGTGGTTACCATTCTTAAAAGAACAGCATTGTACTATATTCAATTTCCTTTTCCTGTTCATCTCACCCTCCTGCTGTCCCTGAAAAAAGAAAAAGCCGCAGTTGTATTATCCTCGTAGCTAACGAAGCATGCCTGTAACCAGATGTGCCCTGCTTGCCTCCAGTGAAACTGGGATGCTGGTAGAAAAGAAAAACATCCAAGCAAATGCACTTGATGAGTGAGAATGATTCTCAGAGGACACCGGGCTCTTCTGAAATCATAGGAGTCCTGGGTTGTACATACACTTAAGACCTTTATCTTCAGAGGGTGATCCTCAAATCTGGTTGATAGCCTCAGTATTTCCTGAGGAGCTTCTTAAAAGAACAGATTCCTAAATGCTTGGTTTACTTAACTGAATCAGAATCTAGGGGTTGGTGAGGAGAGAATGGGACTCTGACATGTGTACTTTTAAAGTTCTGAGATGCTCTAATGATCAGGAAACTGCAGATCTAATGTCATTCCCATCTAATGGTTGGATCTTCCTTTTGTGTGGGGGTGGGGTGGAGGAGAGAGCAGGTGAGTGCTGTGGGGAAGTAGAACGTGTTGGGATATGAGAGACTTGATCAATGAAAGTAGATGTAAAGTGAATGAGCAGTTACCGAAATGGTTTTCTAATGAGAGGGATCAAAAACAAAGACCACATTCAAAGAAGAAACTGCCTAAGGAAGAACCTGATCCTCAGAACTCCCACTTTATTCTCTTGCTGTAGCATCTGATTTTGGTTTAGTTTCGTCACTAAGTCATGTTCAACTCTTTGCAACCCTTTGGACTTTAGCCTTCCAGGCTCCTCGGTCCATGAGTTTTCCCAGGCAAGAATGCTGGAGTGGGTTGCACATCTTCCCAACCCAGAGACCCAACAGAGGTCTCCTGCATTGCAGGCAGACTCTTTACTGACTGAGCCAACAGGGAAATAATAACTCAACTAATTTTGATATTTTTCTTCCCCAGAAGAGTTAACAAATTTGAAATAATTTACTTAAATATTTGGGATCAAATTTTAAGCTCTTTCCTTTAGGTTTTCAAGTTTTCAGAACTTTGGTACATTAATGAGAAAATTACATTTGGTAAGACAATAAATTAACTATGTTTGGAAAAACCAAGTCTCATGGGCTTAAATTAGTATTAAAATGTTACAAAGTACTTTGCATTTCATATTCTTAATTTTATATTTTGATCTTCATTTACTCATTCAACATACTTTATGAGTATCAATACTTGGGATACCACTGATTTAGATGATTAATATGAAGATGAGACCCTCATGTAAGCAGAAAGGAGCAGCTGGGATTAGAGAGAGAAAACCTAGCATTTTAATGAGCACTTAGTGCCAGCTTCATTTATATACAGTATTCTATTTAATACAACAATCAGTGACATAATTTGATCACTGAGAACATTTCCTAAACCCATATTAAACAGCCCTGAAACTAGACGTCTTCCAGTCCCCATGAAAGCCAGTTCAGAAAAGAGGCAAAAACAACCTAACCACTTGCTTCAAGAAAATAAGACTATGAACTAACTAAAATAGGTTAATGGGGCCACAATTCAAAGCTATTATGTCATAATTTCTGCCCATCCTCAACCAATTCTCCACCTTAAAAATCATCCAGCCTAACTCTGCTGCTACTGTTACTGCTAAGTCGCGTCAGTCGTGTCCGACTCTGTGCGACCCCATAGATGGCAGCCCACCAGGCTCCCCCGTCCCTGGGATTCTCCAGGCAAGCCTTTAAATATCCTTCCTGGACGTCTCCCCTTTGAGATATTCCTAAGTCTCTGTCAAGGTGATGNCCGACTCTGTGCGACCCCATAGATGGCAGCCCACCAGGCTCCCCCGTCCCTGGGATTCTCCAGGCAAGCCTTTAAATATCCTTCCTGGACGTCTCCCCTTTGAGATATTCCTAAGTCTCTGTCAAGGTGATGTTCACCCTTACCACAGTAAATCCAATATGCATAGATTTGTTTTGATCCATAGTTGTTTGTTTTTCCTGGTGGACTTCTGGAGAGTCAACAGTCAATATCACTGTTCTTTGATGAAGAGATTTGCTCAAACTCGAGCAGCTATTATGAACTTTCTCCAAGAGCCAGGTGGTAAACACAGCTGTGACTGCCACTGAAGTTCATCTTCTATCCATGTGTGTATACATTTAGGCGTAAGTGCTTAGATGAGATAAAGGACACAGATTTTTACTGTATAGTCTCAGATGTTTATAAGCAAGCAACTTTCAAAGAGAAGGCAGCATTAAAAATGACAATCCATAAATGCAAGGGAAATTCAAGTCCTTAAATCAAGTCAAAATGTATTTTCTGCCATCTGCTCTTCACAGTGACACAGCATTAAATGAATAAATAAGTGACTTACAGACCATAAAAGAATTGCCTAAACAAGTCCCATTAAACAGATGCGAACAAACAAGAACTGAAATCTAGCTACTGATTGATAACAGTAATTAAAGCTCAGAATTTTGCATAGGATCCCAAGAAAATGACAAAAGGCCTCCTCTGTCAGTGTTCCGTATGCTTATAACCCTAGGCTTTTCAGGCATAAGTCTTTGAATGGGTGTTGGAAAATATGAAACGTCAAAGAAAAATGAGAAAGCATTTAAGTTTCAGGCTTCCCCGGTAGCTCAGTGGTAAAGAACCCACCTGCCAATGCAGGAGACATGGGTTCTATCCCTGAGTTGGGAGGATCCCCTGGAGAAGGAAATGGCAAACCACTCCAGTATTCTTACCTGAAAAAATTCCATTGACAAAGGAACCTGGTGGGTTACAGTCATAGGGTTGCCAAAAAAAAAAAAAAAAAAAAAAAAAGAAGATACCACTTAGCCACTAAACAACAACAAATTTAAGTTTCAGATGTATTGAAGACAAAATGGAGTAAGGTAAGCTGATGCTGAAGCTGAAACTCCAGTACTTTGGCCACCTCATGCGAAGAGTTGACTCATCGGAAAAGACCCTAATGCTAGGAGGGATTGGGTGCAGGAGGAGAAGGGGACAACAGAGGATGAGATGGCTCGATGGCATCACCGACTTGATGCAAATGAGTTTAGGTGAACTCCAGGAGTTGGTGATGGACAGGGAGGCCTGGTGTACGGCGATTCATGGGGTCGCAAAGAGTTGGACACGACTGAGCGACTGAACTGAACTGAAGCTAACAAGTTTTCTGGGACACAGGAGGTGGAGTTTGGACAGTAGTCCCAAACAACTTGATTAGCTCTAATAGGAGGTAAAGGGACTTCCTTGGTGGTCCAGTGACGAAGACTGCACTCCTAATGCAGGAGACCCAGGTTTGATCCCTCGTCAGGAAACTAGATCCCATATGATGCAACTAAAAGTTCCCTTGCTACAACTCAAGACCCCTCACACCACAGTGAAGATCAAAGGGCCAAGCACCATAGCTAAGACCTAGTCCAATCAAATAAATCAATCAATGTTAAAAAAATTTTTTTTGACTTTTTAAAAAGTAAAAAGAGGTAAAGAAGAGGCCAACATGCTAAAGGCAGAGTCAAATGAAGAAAAAACAACGAGCCATTTGCCAGAAAATATCAGAGACATCCTCATTATACTGGCCAAGGGCTCCCAGCTCAGCCAGTGGGGTCTAGGACTAGAACTAAAACCTGGCGTCAGGCCATGTTGGGCACTGACGCTCTGCCATTAAGGAGGGACCTGAGGGACACAGGCTAAAGTGAAAGTGAAAGTCGCTCAGTCGTGTCTGATTCTTTGTGACCCCATGGACTACACAGTCCATGGACTTCTCCAGGCCAGAATACTGGAGTGGACACAGGCTAAGGGATGGGATAAGCAATTTCCAGGGTAGGGAAAGTGTCTCTCAGCTCCTGGAAGTGAGATGCACCATGGAGTCATTGTTATTAATATGGAAGGATGCACATTGTACTGTTGATGAATGAGTTAATAACAACAACAGTTAATACTTGAATGTCACACTTGTTTTGTACCAGGCACTGTTCTAAGCATTGTACACACACACTAACTCATATAAGGTTCAATTCTGTGAGTACCTATAAGGTAAGCACTGTTATTATTATCCTTATTTTACATAGGAGGACACTGAGGTGCAGAGAGAGTAAGTGACTCATTGAGGGCTTACAGCTAGTAAATGGCAGTGCCAGTGATGCTCCCAGGCAGCACCAGTGGTACAGAATCTGTCTGCCAATGCAGGAAACATAAGAGACACCGGTTTGAACCCTATGTCAGGAAGATCCCCTGGAGGAGGGCATGCAGCCCACTCCAGTATTCTTCCCAGGAGAATCCCACAGACAGAGGATTGATTGCCCTGGCAGGCTACAGTCCATAGGGTTGCAAAGAGTCAGATGCAATTCAAATTGTTCAGTTTGAAATGTTTTCTAGTTTCCTCTTGATTATTTTCTTTGAAACAAGGGTTAGAGAAAAGTGTGCTAATTTCTAAATATCTGGAGTTTCTTTAGATATTTCATTTGTAATTAATTTTTAATTTAATTCCATCATGTTCTGAGAATATACTCTGTAATATTTCAACCTTTTGAATATGCTGAGAATTCTTTTATGATCCAACATATAGTTCAACATGGCAACCATATTCACTTAGAAGAAATTCATGTTCTGCAGTCATTGAGTGAAATGATCTATAAAAAATTTCAGTCAAATTGATTCACTTGTCTTCTATGTCCTTATAGACTGTTGTCTTCTTGCTTTACCCACTCACTTATGAGAGAGGGTATTTAAAACTGTGGATTCACATATTTCTCCCTTTTCTTCTGCCAGTTTTGCTTCTCATATTTGGAAGTTCTGTTATTAGGTTGATAGATACTTACCGTCGATACATCTTACTAATGAACTGATCCTTTTATCATTCTAAAATGTTTCTTCTTTACCATATGACCCATAAATCCCACTCCTGGGCATATATCCAGAAAAGAAGAAAACTCTAATTTGAAAAGATACATGTACTCCAGTGTTCATAGCAGCACTGTTTACAATAGCCAAGACATAGAAAGAACCTATGTGCCCATCAACAGATATGGATAATGTAATGGAGGATTATTCAGCCATTAAAAAATAAAATAATGCCATTTGCAGCAACATGGATAGACTTAGAGCATATCATATAAATGAAGTGAGTCAAAGAAAGGTAAATATCATATGATATCACTTATATATGGGAGCTAAAAAATGATACAAATGAAATTTATGCTTATAAAACAGAAACATACTCACAGACATAGAAAACAAACTTATGGTTAAGAGGAGGGGAGACAAATTAGGAGCTTGGGGTTAATACACGTCTCTAAGTGCTGGAGTAGGGTGCCATTGCCTTCTCCGATATGTAAAAATAGATAAGTGACAAGGGTTTATATTATAGCACAGAGAATATTATATATTCAATATCTTATAATAACCTATAACAGAAAAGAATCTGAAAAAGTTATATATATGTATGTATATAAAACTGAATTGCTTTGTTGTACATCAAAAACTAATACAACACTGGAAATCAACTACAATTAAAAAAAATTTCTCTTTATCTACAGTGATATTCCTTATCTTTAAGTCTACTTTGATATCAGTATAAACACAACTGTTTTATTATACTTATTATTTGCATGGTGTAACTTTTCTCATTCTTTTACTTTGAACTTATCTGTATGTTTGTATTTGGGCTTCTCTGGTGGCACAGTGGTAAGGAATCTTCCTGCAAAGTAGGAGACTTACAGGAGATGTGGGTTTGATCCCTGGTCAGGAAGGTCCTCTGAAGAAAGAAATGGCAACCCATTCCAGTATTCTTACCTGGAGAATCCCATGGACAGAGGAGTCTGGCAGGCTACAGTCCATGGAGTTGCACAGAGTTGGGTGTGTTTATATTTACAGTAAATTCCCTTGTAGACAGATGGGTCTTTTTTAAATCCATTGTGACAATCTTTTCCTTTCAATTGAACTGCTTCATCCACTTATAATGAATATAATTATTGATATGACAGTTGGGATTTAGTAAACTAAAAACATCTTGCTTTTAGTTTTCTATATGGCCCATCTATTATTTCATGTCTCCATCCTTTTTTTTTGTCTTACTCCAGCCACTTGATGCAAAGAGCCAACTCACTGGAAAAGACCCTGATGCTGGGAAAGATTGAGGGCAGGAGGTGAAGGGGATGACAGAGGATGAGATTGTTAGATGGCTTCACTGACTCAACAGACATGGGTTTGAACAAACTCCAGGAGATGGTGAAGGACNCAAAGAGCCAACTCACTGGAAAAGACCCTGATGCTGGGAAAGATTGAGGGCAGGAGGTGAAGGGGATGACAGAGGATGAGATTGTTAGATGGCTTCACTGACTCAACAGACATGGGTTTGAACAAACTCCAGGAGATGGTGAAGGACAAGGAAGCCTGGCATACTGCAGTCCATGGGGTTGCAAATAGCCAGACATGACTGAGTGGCTGAATATTTTTAATATTATATTAAAATATTAATTATTTTAATTATTATATTAAGTATTTTTAATATTCTATTTCAGTTCTTCCTTTTTTTGTTTCTTTGATATTAGGTACATATCTTTGAGTTATTTTCAGGCATTATTCTAGGAATTACACTGTATAACTTTAACTTATTACAGCCTCATTAAGGTTAACATTATACAATATAAGAAGAATATACAGTATGATTTCTTTCTTATCCCTCCATATTTTGTGCCATTTTGTGATATATTTTATTGCTATATGTTATAAACTCCAGTATGCAATGTTACTATTTTTGCTTTAAATAATATGCTTTTTTAAATAAAGTAAGCAGCCTGATGTGTGTAACTGGAATTCCAGAAGAAGACAATTGGAGAAGGCAATGGCAACCCACTCCAGTACTCTTGCCTGGAAAATCCCATGGACGGAGGAGCCGGG
>SJYV01027450.1:0-10407 GCA_006410875.1 Neotragus pygmaeus
AATGAAAAGGAGAGAGACAGATCCAGCCAGTAACCAGTTCCCTAAGTGTTCTCCACCGTCTGGAACACAAAGAGATTCACAGAGTTGGGTAGAGAAGAGAAGTGGGAGGGAGGAGACAAAGGCAACCTGGTGGAGAGAAAGTAGAGTCCAAAGGAGGAGAGAGCAGTCAAGCCAGGAATCTCACTCTCAAATAAAAATGGGTATTGAAGACTGGGTTTTTGAAGGTACAAAATTGATAACAAATACTGAAAAGCAAAGATTAAAAATCTAGAGTAGAGGTTGGGTTCTCAAAAATACAATATTAAAGAAAAGAAGAAGAAGAAGAAAATGTCACAAGAATTATGAAAAAAAAAAAAAAAAGAAGTTGGCTTTTAAAAAAAGGGTCTTTTTTTTGAAAAGTAATAGTAGGTTATAAAGATGAAAATTAAAGGAGAAATAGAGGACTTAAAAATTAAAAGATGTTAAAAAAGAAAAGAAGAAAAAACAAACAAAAAAGAATAATCGTAAAAATAATAAAGACATATCTAGGACTTTCTCTGGTGTTGTTGTGGGCAGTGAGGGGTCAGTTCATTTTCGGATAGTTCCTCGGTCCTGCTTATATTTCTCAAGATCTATAGGCCCCTTCCTATGTAGTCGGTACAAATGACAGGGTTTTAATCGATTGCTCCTGTCACTTCCAAGGCAGTTCCCGCTGTTTTAGCTTCTTCTGTTTGCTGGTCTCTTCAGTGTCTGATTTCTGCCCTGACACACGGGGGTCGGTGGTGGGCACTTTTTTTTTTTAGGCTCAATTGTTCAGTCGCGCTGTGGGGAGGGAAGGATGCTGCAAACAAATAACACTGGCGTGTGCTCACAGTGTCTCAGCCATGCTGGGCCTGCCCCCACTCACGGCGCACACAACTCGGGCTCTAGGTTGCTCTGCCAGGAACCGTCCGAGGCCGGCCCTGGGNGTGGGGAGGGAAGGATGCTGCAAACAAATAACACTGGCGTGTGCTCACAGTGTCTCAGCCATGCTGGGCCTGCCCCCACTCACGGCGCACACAACTCGGGCTCTAGGTTGCTCTGCCAGGAACCGTCCGAGGCCGGCCCTGGGCTGCATGCACCTCCCAGGTCTAAGCCGCTCAGGCTCAGGCCCTCAGGTAGTCCTCAGAGGTGCAGACTTGGTTGGGCCTGCGTTTTGTGCCCTTCCCAGGTCCAAGTAGCTCAGGTGTTTGGCGAGTGCGGTTGCTGTGACTTATTGCCTCTCCCATCCCTGCTGTTCAGTTTTCTGGGTGTACAACTGGCGCACCTTCTCAGGCAGATGATGACTATCCAGAACCGCAAGAAGTCTTAGTTAGCAAAGAAGCCTGTTTGCAGTTTGATAGTTAATATCTCTCTGGGGCTGCTATTGCTCCCTGCCAGCTCTTCTGGTTCTGGTTGCCTGTCACTGGAGGGGGATGGTCTGCAGCCAGCTAATTCTGTTCCATCCTTTGTTCTGTACCTGGTCCTGGTGGTGTCTTATGTTAGAGCTTTTTGCATAGTAGCTATCCCACAATCTGGTTTGCTAGCCCAAGTTAGTTCGCTCTGGTTACACTCGGGGCATTCGAGCCTGATCCTTAAAAACCAATGCAACCTATGCCTCCCTGCCCATCCCCTGCTTGCTACTGGTGGATGCAGGCATCTGCGCTGCTTCTGCACTGGGGGATTTACCATTGGGCTCGTAATCTGTGGGTTTTACTTATTTATTTTTCCTGCATGTTATGTTGCCCTCTGTGCTTCCAAGGCTCGCCACAGACTCGGCAGTGAGAGTGTTTCCTGGTGTTTGGAAACTTCTTTCTTTTTAAGACTCCCTTCCCGAGATGGAGCTCACTCCCTACCTCTTTTGTCTCTTTTTTTGTCTTTTATATTTTTTCCTACCTGTTTTCAAAGACAATGAGCTGCTTTTCTGGGTGCCTGATGTCCTCTGCCAGCATTCAGAAGTTGTTTTGTGGAATTTACTCAGCGTTGAAATGTTCCTTTGATAAATTTGTGGGGGAGAAAGTGGTCTCCCTGTCCTATTCCTCCGCCATCTTAGGACCACCTCCATCACTTACCTTTCATTTGTTAAACAGTAGACTCCTCTGTTTCAATATCTCAATGACAGCTAAATTTCCTATATACCTCATACAGAATTGGACTGATTTAAAAAAAACAAAAACACCACAGAAAGATAGCAAGTCACAGTCTAGGTTTTAACAGTATACATTTTCTTTTCATATTCTTTTTACTTTACTTACATTTTTTTCTATTTTCTGCTGCATCCTGATGCATCTTTCTGTGGTTGTGGAAGACTAAGAACACATACTAAAAATACTCCTGAAATATAAAACTTAGATTGCTGAATGGCTCTCTCATGGATTGGAACTATGACACATATTATTTCTAAGGTCTACATCTTATAGATAAAACTTCAATAATAAATAGGAAATTGTCAAGTGAGTTCCATTACAATGCAATAGGTATATATTAAATTTATAAAATAACTGGAATTCCATTGGAAAGTTATTTAATTTTATATTCTACAGGACTTACTATGGTATTTCACACAAAGTAAGAGCTCAATTATTAATTGGTCAAACTCCAAAGGCTTTTTACTTTTGGCAATAAGGCATGAATAACAATTTAGATACCATATGACTTTTCATAAGCAGATACATCTCTCGATGACAAGCTGCATAATTTTGTAAGTATAAGTTAAAGCTCTATAGTTCCCACTGGATTGATACTGAAAAATTGTAATATACTTCCTCCAGCATATATTCAATTTTATAGACAAACAATTTGATCATGTGCAAACAAATCTGAATTGCCTCCTTGCTTTTTACCTTCTGATGCAATAGTGTGGATTCCAATTGGTTTGCATACTTTGTAACTAAAAGCTTCATTTATGCCTAAGATCTTTGTAATATAGGAAGATTGTAATAAAAGAAAAGAACTATGCATAAGCTAACCCAGTGTATTAAGCCCAAATGATTGTTAGTATTCAAGTTTTTTCAAAATTTTCTTCTTTTTTGTTTCTGGTAGATTTGATAGGTTCTCAGTATCCTCAAATAAACCCATCCATAACTACTCCATACTCCCTAGAAATGCAACATGAAGAATTCTGTTTCTGTTATGGTACAGGCATTGATAGAGTGAAATTTTTTATTTTCCCTTTTTTTTCCATCCTCAAATCACACTTATAATAACCAAACTACACACACTAACCACAACTAAGTCTAATTCAGGGTAGGGAAATTTGACTATTCACAATTAAATGTATTCCAGGTACTGCATTAGCTAATTTATCTATTTTATCTCATTTAATTGTCAAAACATCCTAGTCTCAAATATGTATTACAGATGACAAAAATAAACGGAGGAAGGAGAAATGAATTGCTTAATAGATTAGTTGCAAAGATACTAAGGTACTAATGGGTAGAACCATCCATTATGTATACTACTTTATTTCCTTGTCATATTAATAAAGTAAGTGGTACATGGTAGTTTCTTAATTAAAAAGAAGATTATAAAATATCCATTAAATCAGGAATCCATACTAATAGTGAAACAAGAAGAATGGAGGGCAAAGTTGCAGGAGATAAACTGATGGTTTGAAGACAGACACAATTTTTTAAGACTGTTCCTTTTGAAAGAGTAGTCTATATCCTCTCTTGAATCTGAGTGAATTGTTAGACCAACAAACTACAGGAAAGATTAAGTTTCACTAGTTTATAGACTCTGGCCTTAAGAATCTGCTGTTTTACTTGTCTCTTGACAAGAAACTGGACAACACATTAGAAGTCCAACTACCTGAGATCTCCATTTCAGTGAGGAATTTAAAAATGGTCATGGGAAGAGGATATACAAAAAGAAAGCAATACTTGTTAACTGCCAATTGTTCTGCCATCCAAGTCCAGATACTAGTAAGAAGTATGAAGAAGTCATCCTGGATTTTCCAGACCCAGAATATGCCACACTGAAAAGAACTGATGTCCGAACATGTGACTGTCTCTGCCATATCCTGACATTTCACTACACCCAAATGAGACCTAGTTATTGTGGCACACAGAAAGGCCACCTTCACTGTTGTTCTTGTTTAGTCATTAAGTGGTGTCTAACTGTCTGTGACCCCATGGATGCTGTGATTCCTTGTCCTCTATCTCCCAGAATTTCCTAAAACTCATGTCCATTGAGTTGATGATGCCATCCAATCATCTCATCCTCTGTCACCCNTGCATCTTTCTGTGGTTGTGGAAGACTAAGAACACATACTAAAAATACTCCTGAAATATAAAACTTAGATTGCTGAATGGCTCTCTCATGGATTGGAACTATGACACATATTATTTCTAAGGTCTACATCTTATAGATAAAACTTCAATAATAAATAGGAAATTGTCAAGTGAGTTCCATTACAATGCAATAGGTATATATTAAATTTATAAAATAACTGGAATTCCATTGGAAAGTTATTTAATTTTATATTCTACAGGACTTACTATGGTATTTCACACAAAGTAAGAGCTCAATTATTAATTGGTCAAACTCCAAAGGCTTTTTACTTTTGGCAATAAGGCATGAATAACAATTTAGATACCATATGACTTTTCATAAGCAGATACATCTCTCGATGACAAGCTGCATAATTTTGTAAGTATAAGTTAAAGCTCTATAGTTCCCACTGGATTGATACTGAAAAATTGTAATATACTTCCTCCAGCATATATTCAATTTTATAGACAAACAATTTGATCATGTGCAAACAAATCTGAATTGCCTCCTTGCTTTTTACCTTCTGATGCAATAGTGTGGATTCCAATTGGTTTGCATACTTTGTAACTAAAAGCTTCATTTATGCCTAAGATCTTTGTAATATAGGAAGATTGTAATAAAAGAAAAGAACTATGCATAAGCTAACCCAGTGTATTAAGCCCAAATGATTGTTAGTATTCAAGTTTTTTCAAAATTTTCTTCTTTTTTGTTTCTGGTAGATTTGATAGGTTCTCAGTATCCTCAAATAAACCCATCCATAACTACTCCATACTCCCTAGAAATGCAACATGAAGAATTCTGTTTCTGTTATGGTACAGGCATTGATAGAGTGAAATTTTTTATTTTCCCTTTTTTTTCCATCCTCAAATCACACTTATAATAACCAAACTACACACACTAACCACAACTAAGTCTAATTCAGGGTAGGGAAATTTGACTATTCACAATTAAATGTATTCCAGGTACTGCATTAGCTAATTTATCTATTTTATCTCATTTAATTGTCAAAACATCCTAGTCTCAAATATGTATTACAGATGACAAAAATAAACGGAGGAAGGAGAAATGAATTGCTTAATAGATTAGTTGCAAAGATACTAAGGTACTAATGGGTAGAACCATCCATTATGTATACTACTTTATTTCCTTGTCATATTAATAAAGTAAGTGGTACATGGTAGTTTCTTAATTAAAAAGAAGATTATAAAATATCCATTAAATCAGGAATCCATACTAATAGTGAAACAAGAAGAATGGAGGGCAAAGTTGCAGGAGATAAACTGATGGTTTGAAGACAGACACAATTTTTTAAGACTGTTCCTTTTGAAAGAGTAGTCTATATCCTCTCTTGAATCTGAGTGAATTGTTAGACCAACAAACTACAGGAAAGATTAAGTTTCACTAGTTTATAGACTCTGGCCTTAAGAATCTGCTGTTTTACTTGTCTCTTGACAAGAAACTGGACAACACATTAGAAGTCCAACTACCTGAGATCTCCATTTCAGTGAGGAATTTAAAAATGGTCATGGGAAGAGGATATACAAAAAGAAAGCAATACTTGTTAACTGCCAATTGTTCTGCCATCCAAGTCCAGATACTAGTAAGAAGTATGAAGAAGTCATCCTGGATTTTCCAGACCCAGAATATGCCACACTGAAAAGAACTGATGTCCGAACATGTGACTGTCTCTGCCATATCCTGACATTTCACTACACCCAAATGAGACCTAGTTATTGTGGCACACAGAAAGGCCACCTTCACTGTTGTTCTTGTTTAGTCATTAAGTGGTGTCTAACTGTCTGTGACCCCATGGATGCTGTGATTCCTTGTCCTCTATCTCCCAGAATTTCCTAAAACTCATGTCCATTGAGTTGATGATGCCATCCAATCATCTCATCCTCTGTCACCCCCCTCTCCTCCTGGCCTCAGTCTTTCCAAGGATCAGGGTCTTTTCCAATGAGTCAGCTTTTCACATCAGGTGGCCAGAGTTTTGAAGCTTCAGCTTAAGTATCAGTCCTTCCAATGAATATTCAAGGTTGATTTCCTTTAGAATTGACTGGTTTGATCCCCTTGCTGTCCAAGGGACTCTCAAGAGTCTTCTCCAGCACCATAGTTCAAAGCATCAATTCTTTGGCACTCAGCCAATTTGGTACCCTGCCCAAATTCTTGATCCTTAGAATTGGGGGCCAGAACCTAGAGTTCAAAGGATATACTTGGCAAGATTGTGTCTCCCCACCCCCCACCATCATTGGGATATTGTCATGTCAGTGTAAAGCATGAATAGTGGAAGAGAAAGACTATCTTATCCCCTTCTCTCTTTAGGGAAGGGCAACAAATGTTGAAAGTTGAGGGAGTAATATAAGGATTCTTTAACATGATGGCCATTATTCCAATGTGTTTGGCTTGTGTTGGATTATGTGTTTTTTCTTCTTAGGTGAGAATTTCTGTAGATTAATAGAGAATCACCCCAGCAGAATCCATCCAGAAAAGCTAACCACTCTCTCATCTCAAACATCTGCTTCTTTAGGACCATGGTTGTGGTAGTGTTGGAGAAGGCAATGGCAACCCACTCCAATACTCTTGCCTGGAAAATCCCATGGATGGAAAAGCCTCGTAGGCTGCAGTCCATGGGGTCGCTGAGTCGGGCACGACTGAGTGACTTCACTTTCACTTTGTGTTAGTGTAACCCATACTAGCAACTGCAATTCCTGGTGCCCTTTGTCTCCAGAGTTTCAGGGTAAAAAGTCAGTTGTGGGGGCCTAAACGAAGCCTGAAAATGGGAAGCATCGTGACATAGGTGATTTGGAGATAGGCAGACTGAACTGAACTGAACTGAACTGAAGATTGAGCTCCAATTCCAGTAGTGTGAGCTTTGAACAACTTTATGATGCCAATCTCCTCATCTGCAGAGAAAAGATAACCTCAGTCATAGAGATAATGTTAGGATTAGGTAAAATGGCCAAGAGAAGGACCTGGATGATAATAAAGTTTTTTTTTTTTTAAGTCATTCATTTGTGTCTGACTCTTTGCAACCCCATGGACTAGACAGTCCATGGAATTCTCCAGGCCAGAATATTGGAGTGGGTAGCCTTTTCCTTCTTCAGGGGCTCTCAACACAGGGATAGAACCCAGGTCTGCCAGATTGCTTGCAGATTCTTACCAACTGATCCACAAGGGAAGCCCAAAAATGATGGAGTGGATAATGGCTCAATGTTAATTCTTTTCCCTTCTCTTATCCTTTCAGGCTCTAAATAAGCAAAAATCCAGAGAGAGGCTTGACTCTGCCTACTTAAGTGAGAAATACAAGGATGACTTCAGATCATCAGTGAAAAAGACTAGCTTTGTGGTCACTGAACCATGATAATTGATATTGTTATGCAAATTGGCCAGATGAACTACAGAGCCATTTTCCCGAGGGGATGCTTAGCAGTTTCAAGGAGTGAGCAGGAACTCAGTGTAGATATTTGACTTTTTCCTTTCCATTTAAATGTCACTGTGTGCAGCCAATGAACTAGCAAGAGATGCATTCTTCTTCCCTTTTATAAATAAGATTGAAACATGTAATTTCACTTAGTCCATGTTATGCGATCTCTTCCACTTCTTTATTATTTTAAGCTTTCTTCCCCTTCCCCCTTTTCTTAAAAAGTATTCTCACTAAGGTAATTGAAATGATTTGGGGAACTTAAAATATATTTATGTAGCTTATAATGAAGACTGATAACTTTTGTTAGACCAATTTGGTTGCAAGGGACTGACATTCACATTACTTTAAATATGGAAAGTTCTTTCAATTGTCACTGAGAAGGCATAGAAGTTAGGAAATGTAAGGGAGGCTAGTGTAAGAGGGTCATAGGGAGACTGAAACTAGACCGAAAGCTGAAACTTTTTCTTTTCTTCTACTTCTCTTCTCCATCAACTGCTGCCTGCCCCGCTCTCGACCTGGTATCTACACAGAGATTCCTGCAGTTTCCCTTGCCTATTTCCCATCAATCTTAGATTACTTATGGCTTCTATTCTCTCTCTCGGTCTTTTTCTCAACAGATTTTCAAGCTGCCAACTATTCTACTCTTACTTTTATAAAATATTATGAACTTATTTTAATTGGAGGATAATTACTTTATAATATTGGAGTGATTTTTTGCCATACATAGACTCTGACTTCTTAAAGAGCAGTGACAAGACTAATTTCTCTCCGACAGAAGCCACCCTGCCAGGCCAGGGCAGAAGCAACAGTGGAATCCAGAAAACAGCTGCACGTGGGCCAGAGCTAAAACAATACCCAGCTGAGGATGTGATTGGTGATAGAAGCAAGGTCCAATGCTGTAAAGAGCAATATTGCATAGGAACCTGGAATGTCAAGTCCATGAATCAGGCAAATTGGAAGTGGTCAAACAGGAGATGGCAAGAGTGAACGTCGACATTCTAGGAATCAGCGAACTAAAATGGACTGGAATGGGTGAATTTAACTCAGATGACCATTATATCTACTACTGTGGGCAGGAATCCCTCAGAAGAAATGGAGTAGCCATCATGGTCAACAAAAGAGTCCAAAATGCAATACTTGCATGCAATCTCAAAAACGACAGAATGATCTCTGTTCCTCTCCAAGGCAAACCATTCAATATCACAGTTATCCAAGTCTATGCCCCAAACAGTAACGCTGAAGAAGCTGAAGTTGAATGGTTTTATGAAGACCTACAAGATCTTTTAGAACTAACANGTAGGAAGTCAAGAAACACCTGGAGTAACAGGCAAATTTGGCCTTGGAATACGGAATGAGGCAGGGCAAAGACGAATAGAGTTTTTCCAAGAAAATGCACTGGTCATAGCAAACACCCTTTTCCAACAACACAAGAGAAAATTCTACACATGGACATCACCAGATGGTCAACACCAAAATCAGATTGATTATATTCTTTGCAGCCAAAGATGAAGAAGTTCTATACAGTCAACGAAAACAAGACCAGGAGCTGACTGTGGCTCAGATCATGAACTCCTTATTACCAAATTCAGACTTAAACTGAAGAAAGTAGGGAAAACCACTAGACCATTCAGGTATGACCTAAATCAAATCCCTTATGATTATACAGTGGAAGTGAGAAATAGACTTAAGGGACAAGATCTGGTAGACAGAGTGCCTGATGAACTATGGAATGAGGTTTGTGACATTGTACAAGAGACAGGGATCAAGACCAGCCCCATGGAAAAGAAATGCAAAAAAGCAAAATGGCTGTCTGAGGAGGCCTTACGAATAGCTGTGAAAAGAAGAGAATAGCAAAGGAGAAAAGGAAAGATATAAACATCTGAATGCATAGTTCTAAAAAATAGCAAGAAGAGATAAAAAAGCCTTCCTCAGAGATCAATGCAAAGAAACAGAGGAAAACAGAATGGGAAGGACTAGAGATCTCTTAAGAAAATTAGAGACACCAAGGGAACATTTCATGCAAAGATGGGCTCGATAAAGGACAGAAATGGTATGGACCTAACAGAAGCAGAAGATATTAAGATGAGGTGGCAAGAATACACAGAAGAACTGTGCAAAAAAGACCTTCACGACCAAAATAATCACAATGGTATGATCACTCACCTAGAGCCAGACATCCTGGAATGAGAAGTCAAGTGGGCCTTAGAAAGCATCACTACGAACAAAGCTAGTGGAGGTGATGGAATTCCAGTTGAGCATTTCAAATCCTGAAAGATGATGCTGAGAAAGTACTGCACTCAATATGCCAGCACATTTGGAAAACTCAGCAGTGTCCACAGGACTGGAAAAGGTCAGTGTTCATTCCAATCCCAAAGAATGGCAATGCCGAAGAATGCTCAAACTACCACANTTTCAAATCCTGAAAGATGATGCTGAGAAAGTACTGCACTCAATATGCCAGCACATTTGGAAAACTCAGCAGTGTCCACAGGACTGGAAAAGGTCAGTGTTCATTCCAATCCCAAAGAATGGCAATGCCGAAGAATGCTCAAACTACCACACAATTGCACTTATCTCACCCGTTAATAAAGTAATGCTCAAATTTCTCCAAGGCAGGTTTCTGCAATATATGAACCGTGAACTTCCAGGTGTTCAAGCTGGTTTAGAAAAGGCAGAGGAACCAGAGATCAAATTGCCAACATCCGCTGGATCAT
>SJYV01027458.1:0-12841 GCA_006410875.1 Neotragus pygmaeus
GGCAGAAAGCAAAGAGGAATTGAAGAGCCTCTTGATGAAAGTGAAAGATGAGAGTGAAAAAGCTGGCTTAAAACTCAACATTCAGAAAACGAAGATCATGGCATCTGGTCTCATCACTTCATGGCAAATAGATGGGGGAAACAGTGACAGATTTTATTTTCCTGGGCTCCAAAATCACTGCAGATGGTGACTGCAGCCATGAAATTAAAAGATGCTTGCTCCTTGGAAGAAAAGCTATGACCAACCTAGACAGCATATTAAAAAGACAGCATATAAAAAGCAGAAACATTACTTTGCCCATAAAGGTCCATCTAGTCAAAGCTAGCGCTTTTCCAGTAGTACAGGTGTGAGAATTGGACCATAAAGAAAACTGAGCACCAAAGAATTGATGCTTTTGAACTGTGGTGTTGGAGAAGACTCTTGAGAGTCCTTTGGACTGCAAGGAGATCCAACCAGTCCATCTTAACGGAAATCAGTCCTGAATATTCACTGGAAGGACTGATGCTGAAGCTCCAATCCTCTGGCCATCTGATGTGAAGACTGAGTCACTGGAAGAGACCCTGATGCTGGGAAAGATTGAAGTTAGGAGGAGAAGGGGATGACAGAGGATGCGATGATTGGATGGCATCACCGACTCAATGGACATGAGTTTGAGCAAGCTCTGGGAGTTGGTGATGGACAGGGAAGCCTGCCTGGTGTGCTGCAGTCCATGGGGTGGCAAAGAGTCGGACACGACTAAGCAACTGAACTGAACCGAACTGACATCATCTTAACTAAATTTCACCTCCAGAGACTGTTTTCTCAGAGGCTTACAGTCACAGTACAAAGGTTAGGATGTGGACATATCTTTTTGTAGGAGGGCACACACTTCAACCCACAGTAGATGGAAGCACGATCCCCTCCCTTTAAAGAGCCAGTTAGGGGGAACACAGAGGGTGAGCCGTGGGAAGGTGGCCTGTGTCTCAGTCCTTGCTGCCGGTCACCAGGTGTGGCCTGGACCAGCTGCTTTCACCAGCACCCTGGGGACAGTCATGCTGGCCCCATCTGCACAGGCTTCCTGAGGCTCCACGGGCCTGAGAGGAACAGGCTAAGCCAAGGGACCAAGCGAGGCAGCCTTGGAAAGAGAATGACATTCAGGCCTGGCCAGGGGTGTCTGGAAAGACCAGAGCTGTCTGGTCTCCTGTCCAGCGGTGGGGGCCACAAGGAGTGTCCAGGGAAACCATCAGAAATCAGCAGCACAAACCTGGCTTCTGTCAGATGCGGGGATGCCAGTCAGGCTTCAGAGGCCCCGCAGGGCAGCCCAGCTGACCAAGCTAGGACTTTTCCTGCAGAACAGGAAAGGGGTGCCCTGGGGGGGAGACAGGCAGGTATGGCCCAGGCCACTGGCACTCCTCCCCTGACGGGTGGACAAGCTCTGTGGGCCCGAGCCTGGACAGATCAGTGCTGCTGCCGTGGGGCTCTGCCTGCCAGCGCTTTGGGTTCACTGAGGGGCCCATTCCGGCCCCAAGTGGGCGAGGCTGGAGGCAGGTCCCTGCGGGGGGCTGGCCTCATGTTCCAAAGACATTTTCTTCAGCTCAAGCATTGAGGGACAGCCTGATGGACGCAGGGAAGGGTATAAGCCACTCCGCAGGGGGCCCTGCATCATCTGATGCCAGGGGTGGAGGTCTGAGGGGGCTTCCCTCCTTCCTCCCACCAGCCCCACTGAGAAGCCACCTGAAGGCAGGCTCGGCAGGGTGCCCAAGCTTGGCTGCTGCATCTCCACTGCCAACAGCTCGGTCTTCTAGAAGCATCTTCAGGTCCCAGGAAGTCAGGGTCCTAGAGACACCTCAATGCAGAGACAGCTGCACCACCTATGAGCACATCTCTATGCATCTCCGTGCAAACGCTCCCCTGGAAAACCAAGGCAGGTGTGAGAGGCCCCCAGCTGGGGTACGCACAGAGTGCTCCCTCATGTTTAAGGAGGATGCAAAGAATCCAGATTCCCAGCGTGGCTGGAACTTGAGCAGATGCACACAGGGCAGCTAGTGGGTTGTCTGGTGCAGGGGAGGAGACTAGCAGATGCACATGACCATCATTGCTAAAACCGTGTGGCCACTGGGCTGCAGGACCACGTGCCACACCCCAGCTGACCCTGAATTTCCTGAGGCTGTGCAGGAAACTGACACCCAGCCAGGAAGGGACTGGGTGTTTGCTGAGCCCTGGAGGGTGGATCCCTCCACCTGGTACCCTGATGTCCTCCCGAGCAGGTGACGTCCCTGGGACTCCCAGACCTTGCTGCCACACCCTCTGGAAGTCTTCAGGACTGGGCGGGACAGAAATTGAAGAAGCTGCACCAAAGATGCAAATGGCCCTGCCTGAGAAAAGGAGGAGTGTCCAGCCACAGTGCAGCCAGAGCCCAGAGCTGGCCGCCCCTGTGTGTTGACACAGTTGGAATGGGAAGTCCCCCTGCCTCAGAGTCAGCGCTTTTTGTCTTATTTTTGGAGAAGGGTAGGGAGGGGCTTTCCCCAGTTAATGACAGCTGTTCTATCCACCAGCCCTGGAATCTTTCTCACCCATCCAGCCATGGCAAACTGGGGGACCCTACAGTGAACCTGTTACACTCCCAAATATGATGCCCAGAGTTGGACAAGCCAGACTGCAGAAGGGCGATGCCAGCTACTGCAGCAGGGCCCATGTGGGCACAGTGGCAGAAGGCTCCCACTACATGGACGTGCTGGGATCTGAGGCCTTAGGCAGCTGGGGCAGGCCTGGGGGAGGAGAGGCAAAGACAATGGGGGAAGGAGATGTCCCTACAGAAGAAGCATGGTCCCCATCCGCTCCCTGCACCCCAGGACAGATGGGGCTTCCTTCAGAGGAAGCAGCGGGCAGCCAGCCATGGAGGATCATTGCTCGCTGCAGGAAGTGGAGGTCCCTGGTGTTTCCGTGGCAGGAGGGACTGGGAGGTGGGGGAGCCCTGCCCCTGGGCCTGGAAACCCAGGGGACCCTGCTCATGTGTGAGTTTCACAGTGGCCGCAGGGCAGCTGTGGGGAGAGGCTTGCATAGGAATCCTCCCTTGAATAGACCAGCCTTGGCTGGATGCTGAGCTTGACCTTATAGGGGGCCATCTACTGGGGTGGGAAGTGGGCTCTGCCTGCTGCTCGCTGGTGAGTGAAGGCTAATAAGTAGATGGTGTTCAGCAGTCATTAACACAGGTCCAGGGACCAATCACCTGTCCATGTGTCAGTAGGAATGTATGGATCCATGAGGGGACAAAAAGCCACAAAACAGTTAAGTGTGTTCAGAATCTGCCATGGAGTCTCCAGCAATGCCTCTGAGAGCTTGCCCCTGCCCCCCAGCATCACCTGAGCCACCGTGATGGTGATACGTGGAGTTGATCAGGAGATGAGACAAACAGGAGGCAGACTGTGAAGCGCCCACGCCCCTTCATTCCCACCTCCCACGTTCTGTGTGCAGCGTCTGAGTGACGCTTTTCACATGCACTCTGGAATTCAGCCCAGTGAGACGGATGCTGTCACTGTTATGGTCGCCCCACAGGCCCTCTTACCTTCCAGACGTAAGAGCATTCTGTAAAGGAGTTACCTGTACTGGGTCACTTACATCTCACATGGCAGATTTGCCTCCACTATGTGTTAGCGCCGAGTGATCACACAGCCTCTGTAAACGTTCATGTCTGCCCTGGCCTCCTCCCCACATCCCCGCGCTGGGGAAGCGCTGTTTCAGGGACTCTGCTTAGGAAATGAAGGGCTAAGTAGGTGGGTTAGACTAGGAAGCAGAGGCGTTACTTTTTCTAGTGTCTTGAGTTTTCAGACAGCTGTGTGTGAAAGGTGGTCTGCACTGTGAAGATCTCCCTTGCTCCCTGTGTGCGTGAAGGGTGCGTGTGCGTAAACGTGAGCTGGACCATGTGTTGCACATGTGGACTCTGTGTGATTTAAGGCAATGGCACCCCCCTCCAGTACTCTTGCCTGGAAAATCCCATGGATGGAGGAGCCTGGTGGGCTGCAGTCCATGGGGTCGCTGGGAGTCGGACACGACTGAGCAACTTCACTTTGACTTTTCACTTTCATGCATTGGAGAAGGAAATGGCAACCCACTCCAGTGTTCTTGCCTGGAGAGTCCCAGGGACGGGGGAACCTGGTTGGCTGCCCTCTATGGGGTCATACAGAGTCGGACACGACTGAAGTGACTTAGCAGCAGCAGCAGGCATGCATTTGATATATTTATTCTTGCAGTCAACCCTGCTTGTGGTTGAATCATCATGTGTTTGTTACATTTTAGCCTCCAGGCTGAATAAATAACATTTAATCTAATATCCACAATTTTAATCAAAGGAGATAAGTGGATCAGAAAAAAAAATGTAATGACCTGCAAATCATACAAAAGAAATCACATGAACTTCCCTGGTGGTCCAGTGGTAAAGGCTCTACACTTTCATTGCAGGGAGTTCAGGTTTGATCCTTAATCGGGGAACTAAGATCCCACATTCCATGTAGTGCAGCCAAAAATTAANCATGGATGGAGGAGCCTGGTGGGCTGCAGTCCATGGGGTCGCTGGGAGTCGGACACGACTGAGCAACTTCACTTTGACTTTTCACTTTCATGCATTGGAGAAGGAAATGGCAACCCACTCCAGTGTTCTTGCCTGGAGAGTCCCAGGGATGGGGGAGCCTGGTGGGCTGCCGTCTATGGGGTCGCACAGAGTCGGACACGACTGAGGCGACTTAGCAGCAGCAGCAGCACCCCCGTCTTGGGAATGAGGCCAAACTGTGGCTGTGAGCGGGAGCTCCAGCCTCCAGAGGGGCTGCCTGATGGCCCCTGGGTCCTTCCAAGGACTGTCCAGATGTCATCCAGCCTGGAAGGACATTCTTGAGAATGACCACACTTCTTCTTCAGGAGGATCTTCCCCCTAAGCAGAAAGCATCCCATTTCTCAGGGTTTCTCAGGGCAGAGTAACCCCAGAACACAGGCATTTATGAGAAAAGACCTAAGATGAAGCTTCTGATAAGACTTGTGGGCAGGTTGAGAGAGAAGAGGTCAGTGTATCGTCCAACCAGCGGAAGGAAAGATTTGCCGGGAAACACTGTGGGCCACACAGAACCAGACGCAGGAAGCTGGGAGGCTCCTGGGAACCTACTCTGGTTGGGTGCCAGTGTACCGTGTGTGGGGGTTGGGGCGGCCGGCAGGGATGTGTCCACCTCACAGACCCCATGTGTCCACGTGTCCCCATCACAGACACGATGCTCCGGCACCAGATCCCAACAGCCACAGCTCTGACCTACTGACATCTTCTGACCCCCTTTTTTAATTAAAAATTTGTTTCTGACAACTTTTCTGCTTCCTTTTGTAAAAGTTAGAGAACTGTTTAGTTGTAATAAAATCTATGATCGTCACCATTTTTAAGTGCAGACTCAGCGGCCTTCAGTTTATTCACAGCGTTGTGCAGCCATCCCCCCCGATCCATCTCCAGAACATCCCATATCCCAAACTGGAGGTTTTGGTTTCTGTCCTTTCTGTCGCTATGAAACACCCACTTTCTACCCCCGACTGCACCCCCGCCCAGCCCCAGCCCCAGCTCCAGCCATCCTGCTTGCTGTCTCTGTGAATCTGACTCCTCCAGGAACCTCATGTAAGTGGAAGCCCACAGCTTTTGTCTTCTTTGTGTCTGGTTGATGTCATGGAGCATCAAGTCCTCAAGGATCATCCACGTAGCAGCTGTCAGTCTCCCTTTTCCAGGCTGAGCAGTAGTCCACTGTGTGGATGAACCGCACTTTGCTTATTCATTCACCCATGAGGGGTGCTCAAGTTGCTTCTACCCCTTGGCTATTGTGCCTAATGCTGCTATGAATCCAGATGTATAGACAGGATTTGAGTTCCCGTTTTCAGTTCTTTGGGGTCTATACCCATAAATGGAGTATCTGGATAATATGATAGTTCTGTAGGATTTCCTCAGTGGCACAGATAGTAAAGAATCTACCTGCAATCCAGGAGCCCCAGAGACGTGGGGTTCAATGCCTGGGTCAGGAAGTTCCCCTGGAGAAGGGCACGGCGACCCCATAGACAGCAGCCCACCAGGCTCCGCCGTCCCTGGGATTCACCAGGCAAGAATACTGGAGTGGGTTGCCATTTCCTTCTTGCCTAGAGAGTCTCATGGAGAGAAGAGCCTGCTGGGCTACAGTTCATAGGAGTGAAAGCAGACGCAGCTATAGTGACAGCGTGCACACATGGTAGTTCTATGCTCAATTTTGTGAGAAACTATCATGCTTAATTATCTGATGGAGTTTCTTTGGATATTTCCCCAATATTTTTATAATAATGTCTCACAACCAATATGACAAAAATTCTCATTCTCTATTTTCTCATTTTGGAGGGATGTATCGTATGGTTTGAAGGTGGTGTAAGTGCACACAGACCCAGTTGTAGGACCAGGCCCTGGGCCCAGGGAGAGACTCAGGGTTGTGTTGGCTTCCCAAGGAGGGCATGTGCCAGGAGGACCCAGTGGCGGTGTGCCAACACGGAGTCCTCTCTGCTTCCCAAGAGGACGGGTATTCTTTCACAGACTATTCAGTCTTGACAGCACATGGTAATAACAGCTGGTTTTCCTATTGTTTTTAAATTCCCTGTAGACAATGCATTCCCTTGCGTGCATGCTTGAGAAGTCACTTTAGCCATGTCCAAGTCTGTGCGACCCCGTGAACAGTCACCCACCAGGTTCTTCTCTCCATGGGATTGTCCAGCCAAGAATACAGGAATGGGTAGCTATTTCCTCCTCCAGGGGATCTTCCCTACCCAGGGATTGCGCTCACAGCTCTTGTGTCCCCTGCGTTCCTCCACCTGGGAAGCCCGATGCATCCCTTCATTGCCTGCCAAATGTGAAAGTGAGAGCAACGGGAGTACAGCCTGCCCCAGGGGACACACAGAGCCCTACGGGATGTGTGATGTGTTCCTGGGGCTTGCGGGACCCCACGGCAGCAGCATCTCTGCAGAGAGTTGATGAGCTGGTGTCCTGTAACAAAGCACCACAAACTGGCCGGTTAAAACAGGAGACATTTATTCTTTCATAGTTTATGGAGGCCAGAATTCCTAAAAGCAAGGAGTCAGCAAGGCCACGCCTCTTCCCCAGGCTCTGGGGAAAGGTGCTTTTTTGCCCTTTGCAGCCCTGGGTGGCTCCAGACTCCCTTGGCTTGTGGCCACCTTCCTCTAGCTGCTGCCTCTGTTTTCACGTGGGCTCCGCCCTGTGTGTCTCCTCCCTTCTCTTCTCTGCTAAGGACGCTTTACAGGACTCAGGCCCACCCTAACCCAGGACAACCTCATCCAGGTCATCTGCAAAGACATTTTTCCTCAGGAGGCCACATTTACAGGTTCTGAGTGGACCTGTGTTCTGGGGGCCACCATCCCACCTTTTGCAGCTGGAAACTGGGGAAAGATGAAGGCATTCTCTTTGAGATCTCATGCTGTGTCTTAGAATTTCCTTTTATCAAATCAGCAGCTAAAAATGTCTCTGATGCTGAGGAGGTCTGAGTGGCGCCCTCCAGGCCACATGGTTTTTTCCGATCGAGAGGAGCAGGACACACTCTGCAACTCAGGACAGGCGAGTGACAGCTGAACAAGGACAGCTGACCGCTGAGCCGTGTCCTCTGCCAGGCCCTACTCTCTCATCACTGTGAGAGGCCATCTCTTTTCAAATATGTGTATTTAAATTGCCTTGCTCTCCTCCAGGGCATCTTTCCAACCCAAGGATTGAACTCAAGTCTCCCACATTGCAGGCAGATTCTTTATCTCCTGAGCCACCATGGAAGCCCACGAATACTGGAGTGGGTAGCCTATCCTTTCTCCAGCAGATTTTCCTGACCCAGGAATCACACAGGGTCTCCTGCATCGCAGGTGGATTCTTTACCAGCTGAGCTACCAGGGAAGCCCCTACATTAACTCGCTGCTGCTGAGTCGCTTCAGTCGTGCCGACTCTGTGTGACCCCATAGACAGCAGCGCACCAGGCTCCACCGTCCCTGGGATTCTCCAGGCAAGAGTACTGGAGTGTTGCCATTTCCTTCTCCAATGCATGAAAGTGAAAAGTGAAAATGAAGTCGCTCAGTCGTGTCTGACTCTCAGCGACCCCATGGACTGCAGCCCACCAGGCTCCTCCATCCATGGGATTTTCCAGGCAAGAGTAACTGGAGTGGGGTGCCATTGCCTTCTCCGTACATTAACTTACTCATCTCTTATTCTAATGACATCCAGCTCCAAACACACATACACCACACACTCAAAGCAACAACAACACACACTGATGTTGCCCTGTGGGAGCACGAAGATGCGCAAGTGTGGCAGGCACCCTCCTCCCTCCCCATGTGGTTCCAAGAACAGCCTGGTCCTTTCTTGGTCTGGGCCAAACTGCCCCCACTCCAGATTTTACCTCACAAAGGATATCTTTCATCCCCTGGAACACTAAAATTTGCATGTCCCCAAACTTGGGTCATTGAAATGCAAACTGTTCCATGCAAATGTTATTCAAATCATTTCTCCTTCCAAGGGAGTTCCCCGGCAGCCTTTTCCTTCCCTCTTCCTCTGGGCTTCCTTTGCCCTGAGGACAAATCCAGGCTCCCGCCCGACCTAGCCCTCGTTTACCCAGCACCTCCTGACTCCTCTCTGTGACCCAGCACCCACAGCTTCAGGGAGGGGGAGGCGCTGGGAGGCTTATACCTTCTCAGCCAGGACCCTCTATGTCAGAGCTTCTCCTTGCAGGGCACTTGGCAGTGTCTGCAGAATCACAACGTGTGAGTTCAGGCTCAGTCGCTTAGTCGTGTCTGACTATGCAACTCTGTGGACTGTGGCCCGCCAAGCTCCTCTGTCCATGGGATTCTCCAGGCAAGAATACCTGGAGTGGGTTGCTATGCCCTCCTCCAGGGGATCTTCTTGACTCAGGGATTGAACCTGTGTCTCTTATATCTCCTGCATTGGCAGGCAGGTTCTTCATCATCTGAGCCACCTGGAGCTTTATTTGGGGGTCCAAAGAGCTGCAATTCAGGTGAGGTGGATGAACCTAGAGCCTGTTATACAAAGCGAAGTAAGTCAGAAAGAAAAAAACAAATATTGTATATTAATACATATATATGAAATCTAGAAGATAATACTGATGAACCTATTGGCAGGGCAGGAACAGAGATTCAGATGTAGAGAACAGATGTGTGGACACAGCTGGGTAAGGAAAGGGCGGGAGGAATTGAGAGTAACATTGAAACATGCACAGTGCCATGTGTAAAATAGATAGCCGATGGGAAGTTGCTGTATAACACATGACAATCAACCCCGTGCTTTGTGACGACCTAGAGGGGTGGAACCCCACTCCGGTACTCTTGCCTGGAAAATCCCATGGACAGAGGAGCCTGGTGGGCTGCAGTCCATGGGGTCGCTAGGAGTCGGACACGACTGAGCGGCTTCACTTTCACTTTTCATTTTCATGCATTGGAGGGAAATGGCAACCCACTCCAGTGTTCTTGCCTGGAGAATCCCAGGGACGGGGGAGCCTGGTGGGCTGCCGTCTATGGGGTCGCACAGAGTCGGACAGGACTGAAGCCACTTAACAGCAGCAGTAGAAGGGTGAAATGGGGTTGGAGGAGGTGGGAGGAAGGTGCACGGAGAGGACACGTGTATACCTATGGCTGATTCATATTGGCAGAAACGAACATGACATTGTGAAGCAATTATCCTTCGGTTTTAAAAAANCACTTAGCAGCAGTAGAAGGGTGAAATGGGGTTGGAGGAGGTGGGAGGAAGGTGCACGGAGAGGACACGTGTATACCTATGGCTGATTCATATTGGCAGAAACGAACATGACATTGTGAAGCAATTATCCTTCGGTTTTAAAAAACTGCAATTTGGTAGGCACAGAGATTTCTGGGAAGAGAGTCAGGGGACTTTTAAAGGCAAGAGCCACGAGGCTGAACTTGGACACAGAAGGAGTGTCCCGAAGGGGTGGCTGTCGCGCGTCGTTTCAGGATCAGGGTCCCACAGGTGTCCTGAGTCTCAGGCAAGTGTCCTGGATGCTTTGTCAGGACAGGCTGTGGTCACAGGTCAGACTCCATCTGGGTTGAGACGAGCGTGAGTCCCGTCCTCACTGGTCTCCACGCTCTGTCTGAAGGGCTCTCTGAGTAACACTGACTCCTTTTTGATTTTCCTTCTACAGACTTCAGGGGAGGGGCTGTGAAGCCTGTGAAGAAAAGCCCCTCAGAGGAACCACGGTGTCCTGTGAGTGTGTGAGTTTTCCCCTACTCTGAGGATCCTCCCAGGAGAGAACGCCTGGGTCCACTCTGGTGCCGGGATGCGAGGTCAGCTAACTTCCCTCTGCCTGCACTCAGCTCATGGCCCAGGAGGGTGGCCGTGCCTGGCAGACCAAGCTGCCCTCCAAGACCCTTCACCCCCCAGGGTCCTCCTCGTTTCTCCCTGGCTCGGACGCCTGCTCCCCAGCTGCCAGGCTGCTGTACAGCAGAAACTAACACGTCATTGTAAAGCAGTTGTACTCCAATTGAAAAAATAAAAATAGAAAGAACAAATTTAAAAACCAAAACCCAACAAAAATCTCAACATGGGACCATTCTGGATTATCCAGATAAGCCCCTAATCCAGTGACAAATGTTCTTATAAAAGACACACAGAGAGAGACAGAGAAAAGAGATGAAGCTTGTTCAATGATGGGGGCAGAGACAGGAGTGATGCAGCCACAAGCCAAGGGATGCCTGGAGTCCCAGATGCTGGAGGAGGCAGGAAGGACCCTCCCACAGAGCCTGCAGAGGGAGCACAGCTCTGCCACCTTGATTTGACCTTGTTTCAGACTTTGGGGGTCCAGGACTGTGAGAAAGTAAATTTCTGTTATTTTAAGCCACGATGTGCATGATAATTATCAGGGGTAACCTCAGGGGACAGCTGTCTATTTGGGGAAGATAAGAGTAGGAAAACGTGTGTTAATTTGTGGGGTGAGAATTTTTAGGCAAATAATTAGTTTTTATTTCACTGGAAAATCAAAGAAACAGCCATTCTCATGTTCAGGTTTTAATATGTATTCTGTCTCAGAATATATTGTAAATCAAAGAGAACTGGTTGGGGCTGAGACCTGACACACACAGGACAACATCTGGTTCTTTAATGATAATGATGATGCTCTGTCATCAGCAAGCTCCCTGGTGGACCAGCGTGACTGCTTGGGCATCCCAGCCAGCAGGGATGGAGCGGAGCAGGCTGTCCCAGGGTGCTCAGGCTGCCCTGTCACAATGCCACAGACCAGGGCCTTAAGCAACAGATGTTTATTTCTCCCAGTTCCAAGGGGCTGGGGGTCTGTGATCAGGGTGCCCACAGAGTTGAATTCTGGTGAGTTCTCTCTTCCCAGCTTGCAGATGGCCGTCATACTCTGTCCTCACGTGGCACAGAGAGGGCTCTGGGATCTCTTCCTCTTCGTATAGACAGTAATCCCATTGTGGGACACTTGGGGGCCCCACTTTCATGACTTCATCCAAACCTAATCAACTCTCAAAGTCCCACCTCCAAATACATTGGTAGTTAGGGCTTTGACATATGCATTTTGTGGGGAACACAATTCATTTCATAGCAGAAGGCATGGCTCTGCCCGATAAGGATGTTTTCTGGAAGTTGCATATGACACATCTGCCTAAAATTTATTGGCCGGAATTTAGGTGTATGGTCACATCTAGCTGCAAAAGAGATGGGGAAATATGCTCAACTAAACTGAAGGGTCCATATTACAAAGAGCTCAGATTAAGAGCTGGGATTCAGACTTCTTCCACATGCTGCTCTTTCATCCTGACCATGCAACCTCATGGTCCAAAATGGCTGCTTAAGTGGCAGCCATCACCTCTAAATTCCTATCAAGAGAACATTCTTCACTAAGTCATAAGGTGGTGTGGGGAATATAGCCTTTTCTATGAATGTGGTGTATCCAGCTAAAATTTGGGATTCTAGTTACCTAAGGAGAAGAATGGAAAGGACGTTGTGGGTAGCTAGCAACCTTTTCTTCATCCACCTTCTCGGTTGTCTCAAGGACCTTATCTAGAACTTGCTGTGTAATAGTGCCTCCTGCTCAGAATCCAACCCTACTAAGTCTACACCACAAGCTCCCCAAGTGCATGAGTCACAACTTCTATTCCTTGCAAATGTGGACTGCCAGCTAGCAAACAACAGGAATCATTAGCCTAGCATTTGTTTACTGAGCTGAAGCTGAGTTCTATCTGATGAGGAATTGGGAAAGCAGTGGCCAGCGGCAATTGTCTGACTTCAAGGTAACCTGCTACCCTGTTCTAACCCCTGTCTCCTCTAACCTCAAGTCTTCTCCAATTTCAAAGTTTTATGACCCGGTTTCAGAATGCTTTCTAACAAATCCCAGATGGAAGGAATGTTTTGCCCAGTGGCAAGATTCACTCCCTGGCATTCTTGAGACATTTAACAGCCAAGGACTGTCCAGAGCTTGGAGAAGGCCATAAAGGTCAGACACACAGCCCCAGGAGATGATGGGAGCAGGGAGAGACCCAGCCTGCAACCGTTCCTCTGCAGCCAAGTCCAGACTCTCAGCCTCCTCTATGGGCTCCTCCCCAAACCCCTTACCCCTCTGCGTATGAGAGCTGGAGTGGGGGCAGTTCTTTATCCGCTCTGGGCCTGGTATGTGACCCAATCCTGCAATGATGAAACTATGGGTGGTGAGGTGGTTTTTGCCCTCCACAGCCTGCAAATACACAGACATCCTTGTTGTTTAGTCGCTCAGTCAGGTTTTTTTGTGACCCTACAGACTGCAGCCCACCAGGCTCCTCTGTCCATGGGATTCTCCAGGCAAGAATACTGGAG
>SJYV01027460.1:19974-56663 GCA_006410875.1 Neotragus pygmaeus
GGCCCTTGGGAGGGGTCAGTGAGAGGAGGGATGACCCTGCGTTGGTGCTCCTGGATTGGGCTCCTCTCCAGGAGGCCCCTTGACAATGTGCAATGTGGAGAGCAGTCGGCGGGAGGAGGAAGACTCTGGTGGGGGCAGTGGATGAGGGTGCGGGCAGGGTGTAGGCACCCTTGAATATAAGCACCTCTGGCTACCAGCCCCACCACACTTTCCCATTGCCAGGGAGAAACACAATTATGAAACGAATGAAAGCCTGCAGGTAATCTATATTTCCCTCCGAGCGGCTGGGCCAATAGCTGTCTCCCTGGGTTGGGTACGTCACACCAACGGAATGGCTTATCTCAGAAGAAAAGGCCGTCCTGACGAAGGTCCTCCTGGCGGTGAGGTGGGCCCGTCCTCAGGGACCACACACTCACGGTGGATGTGGGGAGACCCAAGGCTGGGCAGGGTGATCCCAGGGCAGTGGGAGCTTTCCCTCTGCGGTGGCCAAGAGCTGCAGCCCTGCCGGGCAGGGCACTGACTGGCAGGACCCGAGCAGGGCACACAGGGCCAGTCTTCTCCTGGGTCGGGGGGCAAGCTGCCAGGAAGAAGTGGCCCCCGTGGATGGGAAGCGGGCAGCTGCTGTGGCCAGGTGCCTACTGACTGCATCGTGGCATAGGGGTCCTTGGAGAGAAGCGGCCAACAGACCTGAAGAGCAGGGCCGGGCAGGGAAGGCGGGCGAGTACTGTGTGGGCACCCACCACCGGTCCCAAGAATCCTGCCCAAGAGCAGGAGGGTGGTGGGTTAGGGGAGAAAAGCCCAGCTGTCTCCCACCTCCATCCAAGCACAGGAAAGATGGTGACCCTTAGTTACAGAGCAGGAGAGGCCTGCATGGAGTGCGCTGACGAGGAGGAAGGGGGCGGCCGGGCGGCCCTGAGCTAGCGGGCTGCGGGCAGATGAGAAGGGTAGCGAGAGCAGCCGGTGGGGAGGGCGGGGGTGGCGGGGCCTCGCTCCAGCCCATCTGGAACTCATGGGGCCTCGTTGGACCCGATCCCGTTGCCTTTGTTGACATAGAAGGGCCGGTAGTGCGACTGTGTGGGAAAAGGAGAGTGGTTAGGAGGTCCGATGGCACGCGTGCCCACCAGCCAGACCCCACACCCTCACCTCCACCAGGAAGCAGCAGTGGTCTGAACCCCAATAACCCTAGGGCCCCGTGGCCTAACCTGTGAGCTCCATCTACCCTGGGATTGGGGTGGGTGCCAGTGGTATCAGAGTCTCCGGGTTCACATCCTGATTAGAATTCTTTCCACCAGTTGATGGATGAGCTTGAACCTCAGCCTGGTCAAATGCTCTCTCCACACCCAGGAAGCCCCTCCCAGCACCATCGTAGCTCCCATTCATCCAGCATTCTCTACTCTACAGACCTGGTGTGGGGCTTTCCACAGACGCACTCACTGAATTTCCACAACCACCCAATTAAGTGGGTTACTATTAGGAAACCCATTTTATACATGAACAAACTGAGGCACAGAGATGCTAAGCAACTCACCCAAGGTCCCTTAGCTAGTACGCAGAGGCACTGGGATTCTAACCCCAGCAACCAGGCTCCAGAACTCAACCCTCGCCTCCACCTATGGCAGTGTACCACATCTGAGTCTCAGGGGTTGGCCTCTGCTCTCTCTGCATCATTCTCCCTGACAGAGAGGGTGTGGAGAGGGCGAGCCACCCCCCAGCCCAACACAGACTGGGGGCCTCCCCCACTTGCAAGCCCCTCCACCTCTCTCATCCTGGTCCCCTCATCAGGATTCAGGAAGCATCTCTCAGAACAGAGAGGGTGACAACTTTCCTGCCAGCCCTGTGTATTACATCCTGCAGCAATTTCATGAAATCAGCACGCCCCTCTCCTCCCAATCACTTCATCAGAGTCCTGAGCAACCACCCTCCAGGCTGCAACAGAAGAGCACATTTCAGCTGCAGCTTGCCCCTGGGAGTGCCCTGGCCCCTAGAGGGTCTCCGGAAGCGGCTTTGCCCTTGATCTGGGTTTGGGCCCATCTCACACTCCACTGATCCCAGGAGACCCCAAGGATGACCCCAGCCCCTGCCCTGGGCCTGCCTGCCTGAACATCTGTGTCTATAGTAGCTCCTTGCCTACATCTGGTCCACCGTGGAACTGGGGGCCTGTGAAATGTGAGGGCTAAGAGAAGTTAGCTCTGGCCTTGGTTGAACCACTCATTAAACAATGGAAGAAACAGATTCAGGGCAGGGAAAGATGGCCAAATTTCCTCAGCTGCTTAGCAGGAGAGGAGGGCCTGGATCCAGTCTCCTGATCCCCAGGTGCTAGCCTGGACCCCTGAGGAGTCAGTAAGGTGAAGTGGGTAGACCCAGAAATGGCCGAAGCCTTTCTTAAAGGAAGGTTGAGTCAAGCAAATGGATGGCAGGTCAGTGAACGGTGCTATCTTATTGAGAGCTGAGCAGCAGGTGGGCACAGAGCCCCACGGCATCTGGGCAGGATGCTCCCAGTACATATACACCCACCCCTTACCCGCTTCCTCCCAGGCTCAGGGTCATAGCACATGAAAGCTGGAAGACTTAGGAAATCATCCAGGCCATCTGCCCATGCTACAGATGGGAAAACTGAGGCACAGGGGAAGAATGACTCGAGTTGGTGAGAGGGCTGGGGCAAGAGGCCAGGCATCCTGACTCCCAAGCCAGCCTCTGCCCACACTAGCACCTGCCCCCATTCTCCACACTGTGCTGGGTGCCAGCTGGGGGCCACAGAACCCTGCCTTGCCAGGCATCTCAAGGTGGTGATGAGCCTTCTGTGCTGGGACTGGGGCTCTGGGATGGTGGGAAAGTAGGCGGCGGGTGGGGAGGGACCGAGCCAGGAACAGAAGCCTTCTCTTTTCTTACCGTATCTGCTTCTTGCAGCCCTGCTATTGCAGTGGCTCTGGGCCTCGTTCAAGTTACACATACCATCACTTAGTTCCATAGCCAGCAAATTAAAGGCTCTCTTCCAATTAAACCAGCCCCAGTCACTCTTTGTAGCCGGGAGCAAATCACCTCTATGTTCTGACCTCCAAATACAAAGACAGCAGGGAGCCAGGGGCTCCAGGCCCTGTGCACACAGAGGCCACCTCCACCCAAGGCAGCTGACTGACCCCTTCAGCAGGGCATGGAGAAGGCCTTGGGAGAGAGCAATCCCAAGAGGAGGCCCAGCCTCCACAGTGAAGGACAGCCCCTGATCACTAAGGTCCTGGATGGGGCTCAGTATGTAAGATCTACACATATTAGAGATCAGTACCATCTCAGCACTGCATTGTGGAGTCCCAAAGGGGGCTCTGACTCATCCAGGGTCCCACAGCTATCAGGTGGTTGGACTCCAAGACCATGCTCCTTCTTGTCCTGCTCTTTGATGCCCCTACTCAGCGACATTAGCTATCGAATCTTAAATATCTCTATTCCCAACTTCACAGCCTCTGTTTCACCCACACTATCATCCCAATGGCCTCTATGCTGTCAGAACTAGAGAATGCACCCCCAGGGAACTGGGATTCATGTCTAGGATGCCAGTCCCCCGTATTCAGCATTTTGGCCACCATTCAACAAGCAGAGGCAGCCAACAACCATCTGCAAATTTTAAAAACTGCCCACTTTACAGATTAGAAAATCGAGGCCCAGAAAATCTGTGCTTACCCAGGCCCCCTGCCTATCAGCCCTTAGTCTTTCTTTACTACCCTTTGCTGGAAGCTGGTGTTCAGGCCACTGCCTCCTCTCTCCATCCCGTGGCCAGGAGATATCACCATACTCCCACAGGCCCTGGACAAGTGATGACCAGATGCCCCTGGGAGCCCCATTCAGGGCCCGCTCTGGACATGCTAGTGCCCAGGCGGGCGCTCCTCACTCACCAGTAGAGTCTGCTTGCCGGATTTCCAGGTCTGGGGCTGGGCCTTGGGACTCTGGCTCCTGATGAGGGAAGGGTAGCCTGGGGAGACAACGTCTCCAGTCAGAGGGCGCACAGGCTGGGGGTCAGGGGCTCAGGGCTGGAGCAGCACAGATGCCCTCTCTGAAGTGATCGCCCAGCTCCATCCAGCCCATTACCGAGTGCAGTCAGGGGGGTTGCCATGGAAAATCCTGAGGAGGCGGGCCAGAGGGAGGAGGCACCAAGGCAGACAGAAGGAGGAGGAGCAGGCCAGGTGGGCTGGGCCAGGCAGCAGGGGAGCATCACCCCAAATCCAGGCCAGGATCACACCACTTGCGGGGATCGCCACCCACCCCCCTGCAGGCTTACCCCAAAGGCCCCTCTCCTTCCCTCCCCAAAGCCCAGGAAAGCCCCTTTATTAGCACAGTCTGCCCCATCTCCACCAGGAGGTGCTTATTCCAACTCCCTGACCCCTCCCCTACATGGACGAGGCTCCCCATTTCCCGGCCTGCCTCCGGCCAGGCACTGAGCTGGACTCCACCTAGGTCTTCCCTGTTCCTGTTGTCCTGGACTGCACAGATAATAAACAGCGGTCAGAACTGGAGCTCAGGTGCGCTGGACTCAAAACCTACCATCTTGCCCCACCTCCCCAGTTCATTTTCCCCTTTCCTGCTTCCCTAGCAGGAGGCTGGGGCCCAGAGAGTGGCAGTAATGTGGCTGTGGCCCAGGTTTCAAACAGCAGGTCCATGGGGCGCTGTCTAGGTCTGGGGTCCTGGAGATGCTAGTCCGGGGCAGCGCTATCTGAGCCCACCTCCCCATCCCTCTGCCTCAGCCCAGCAGGTTTGTAAGGGGCTCCGTCCACAGAACTGTGAAAAGCGGTGTCAGCCCTCAGCCTGCAGAGACCGACAAGGCTGCCTGGGACGGAATAGACTGTGAGCTGGACGTAGAGGAGCTCAAGAAACTNACCATGTGTAAAATAGATAGCTAGTGGTATATAGTGCAGGGAGCTCAGCTCGGAGCTCTGTGATGACCTAAAGGGGTGGAACTGAGAGAGGAGTGGGAGGAGGCCCAAAAAGGAGGAGATCAATGTATACATACAGCTGATGAAATTCACCGCATAGCAGAAATGAACACAACATTGTAAAGTAATTATACCTCAATAAAAAAAGGACATGGATCAAAATAGGATATTATATTTGTTTGTATGGATGGCTGGAAAGGACAGTAACTGCATACTTTACACAAATATCATTATATGTTAATATTTATGTAGTTATTTATTTGCCAAATAATGCACTAGCAACTGGAGCTGGAGCAGTGTTTAAGAGAACTTGTCCCTGGCCTCACCAACGTAAAGTCTAAAGGAGAAGACAAAAGAGAACAGCATGAAGGACTCTGAAAGGATCTAAAAGAGGAACAAAGGGACTTCGAAAAGTAGAAGGGAAGTCATAATTCCCTCCCCTTTCATTTGCAATCCATCCTTTCTTACTCCTCGACATTTTCCAGAACTTCATACTTCAGACAGAGTCCCTGAAAATGAGAGAGTTTAAGTCACTTTCCCAAGAATACAGAGCTATTATAATATTATAAGTAGCTCCTTTTAACATAGCAAGCTATCACCTCATTATGTTGGCTAATAAGAAATAACTCCTATTTAGTCATCAAGGAAATGAAAAAGTCTTTTCAAAGGGAAAATATAACAAATCAGGTATAAGTCAACATTTTCTACAGACAACTGGAAGAAGAGAGTGATGATTTTCTTTTTGCCACTGACTACCTACTCATTCAAAGAAGGGTCCACCAGGCTAAAGCCTGTTATTTATCCCTTGGTAACACAGCAAAGACTAGATTTCCAGTTTTTCCAGGGATAGAAGGAAAAATCAATGTGTAGTTTTAATGCTGGATCACATTTGTAAACTATGAATTGCCAGTTTTTCACTGTTCATCAGCATGAGTGTGGAGCTTCCTGCAAAGTAGTAAGAATGACCCCTCCACAAAACTGCGGTTCTGAAATGTCTTGTGCTCCTTGGGTCTTGGCTGCATGTCTGGTTTTTCTAGGCTCTCAACCCCAGGGTGAGACAGCCCAGAGTCCCTCTGGGTCTCTGTCAGTCACCACAATGGCCATAAGTCAACAAGCAAAGAGGCTTTTTCCTTAATGACTCCATAAAACACCCACTCCCTCACAAACAGGATGAAATATCTGGTTCAATTAGATGCTTAGAAAGCACCAGATATTTACTAAGTGCCCAATTCTCTTGAAATATTTGACTACTTAAACTATTAAGAAGAATAAGATAAGCCTTCGCTTTTAGAAATTCATAACTTATTGATAGCTCCAGACAGTATTATATCACAGGGCAATAGGTTAGAAGGGCAATTAACCTCATGCATTTAAGACAGAGTGGCGAGTGAAGTCTCTTGGGAACAAAGCTGGTCTTGTACATAGTGTGTATATACATGTGTATGTTCTAATGCTAAGGATGTCAAGAGGCAGGATGAGAGCCAAGGTACATTTCCAGCCTAATTAGGAAAGGACAACATGGTTTGAGGATTATGGAAAGCAGGAAGTAAGCCTGTTTGTGTGACACAAAACTATTGGATTAGAGCTGAGAGTTTCAATGGTTGATATCATTATTTATCAATGATTCCTACGACACCATAACCATGCTTCAGACTATTTTATATGCTATCTACCAAAATTGACTTCCCTGGTGGCTCAGATGGTAAAGCGTCTTGCTTACAATGCGGGAGACCTGGGTTCGATCCCTGGGTCGGGAAGATCCTCTGGAGAAGGAAATGGCAACACACTCCAGTACTTTTGCCTGGAAAATCCCAGGGACAGAGGAGCATGGTGGGCTACATCCACGGGATAGCAAAGAGTCAGACACGACTGAGCGACTTTACTTACTTACTTACCAAAATTGTGGGGCCACCATTGCCCATTTATTATGACGTGTTTAATCTGTTTCAAAATATGTTTGGGTTTAAAATACAAAATAGGCACACACAAAAAAATGCATTTTAATTCAAGTATATGATATCAAGGGCTTCCCGGGTAGCTCAGCAGTAAAGAATCCACCTTCAATGCAGGAAATGTAGGAAACACTGGTTTGATCCCTGGGTTAGGAACATCCCCTGGAGGATGGCATGGAAACCCTCTCCAGTATTCTTGCCAGGAAAATCCCATGTCCAGAGGAACCTGGCAGGCTACAGTCCATAGTGTTGCAAAGAGTTGGACATGACTAAAGTGACTGAGCACGCATATGATATCAAGCTCCTTCTAATCCAACTTCTTTCTTGTGGCAGTGAATTCTGGTATTCAAATGGACAAAAACTCAATCCAGCATAATTTAGACTGACAGATGTTTCTAGAAAAATTCCAAATCAGTGACATCCTACAAAAATTACCAAATTCAAAGGCTTTTAACAAGCGAGCTGAAAATAAGAGAAGTTCTATGAAGTGATCCTTTTTTATTTTTTTGAAGAAAGAGAACCATACTATGAATCACTTGGGACAAATATAACGTACTAGTCATAGTAGATGAGAATGAGTGGAGAGGAAGCAGGTCACGGGAGAGGGCAAATGCTTAGCAGTAGAAAGAAATCACTAGGAGGCTGCACAAGGAGAAGCCCACGCGTGACTAAGGAAAATAACAGGTAAAAGTCAGTGGAAGGCAGAATTGGTTTGCCCCTGCCTGCAAGACAGAGACAACCTTCAGTGGAACTGAGAGCTCACTCAAAGCACCAATTACTGCCAACTGGAAATCCGTATTGAAACACTCTCAGACATTAAAGTGACCAGCCCTCTTAGTGACTTATTTCAGAATCTCTATGTCAGTCAGCAATCTCCTCAGCAAATTAAATGGTGCATGAGATGAGTGCTGAAATAGCCTGTTGCATGATAGTTTTGTCTTGGATTTGGGGGAAGGTATATTTCTATCTTTCCAGTTTGCATAAATATGTAACATTTTAAAACATAAGGGTATTGCCTTGCAGATGCTTATCATACAGATGATGATTTATGGAACAAATGTTTGTTACTGTATAAACTCTATTTCCATGTAATAAGTGCTTTACCATATTCCTTTATTCCAAAGAGGAACATCTAAGAAACTAAGTTATGAGTACAGCTAAAATTTTAAATTTTAACCTTTTTCTCCACCATAATATTTAAGAGTATTCATAATGCTTGGTGCAATAGCACTGGTTGACTCTGAGGAGAGTACACATAAAAATTTAATATGGCCCAAATAGAATATCTTATTATGTCTAGACTTACCACGTAAAATAATTAAAGAAAATAATCATTAATTTATTCATTTACTAGGTAATATGTATTAAGCACCTACTACTTAGGTAAGACAGATTTCTAGATACTAGAGTTACAGAGATAAAAAAATTAATGGGGCTTACATTTGGAGGGCCTGATGTAACTGTAAACAACAATATGAAGAATGTGAGAACACATCAAAAATAAAACTGTAGCATATTGCAACTAATTGAAATATATAATTTGTCCTCATATCTTCAAACAATCCTGGAGATATTAGGGAACAACTAAGTTAGGGACAAGAAAAAATAGAAAATGCCTACAGATCAGACCTGGAGACAAAGGTGCCAGATAAGACCTCTGCCTTAACATTTGCAATGCCTCCTATTATCTCCTCCTGACAAAAGGAGGAATGATCTCTGTTTGTTTCCAAGGCAAACCATTCAATAGCACAGTAATCCAAGCCTATGCCCTGACCAGTAATGCTGAAGAAGCTGAACAGTTCTATGAAAACCTACAAGACTTTCTAGAACTAACACACAAAAAAGATGTCCTCTTCATTATAGGGGACTGGAATGCAAAGGTAGGAAGACAAGAGATACCTGGAGTAACAGGCAAATTTGGCCTTGGGGTACAAAATGAAGCAAGGCAAAGGCTAACAAGTTTTGCCAAGAGAATGCACTGGTCAACAACACAAGAGAAGACTCTACACTTGGACATCACCAGATGGTCAATACTGAAACCAGATTGATTATATTCTTTGCAGCCAAAGATGGAGAAACTCTATACAGTCAGCAAAAACAAGACTGGGAGCTGACTGTGTCTCAGATCATGATCTCCTTATTGGCAAATTCAGGCTTAAATTGAAGAAAGTAGGGAAAACTAGTAGACAGGTATGACCTAAATCAATTCCCTTATGATTATACAGTGGAAGTGACAAATAGATTCAAGGGATCAGATCTGATAGACAAGAGTGCCTAAAAAACTATGGACAGAGGTTTGTGACACCATACAAGAGGCAGTTAATAAGACCATCCCCAAGAAAAAGAAATGCAAAAAGGCAAATGGTTGTCTGATGAGGCCTAACAAATAGCTGAGAAAAGAAGAGAAGCTAAAGGCAAAGGAGAAAAGGAAAGATATACCCATTTGAATACAGAGTTCCAAAGAACAGCAAGGGGATATAAAGCCTTCCTCAGCAATGAGTGCAAAGAAATAGAGGAAAATAACAGAATGGGAAAGACTCGAGATCTCTTCAAGAAAATTAGAGATACCAAGGGAACATTTCATGCAAAGATGGGCACAATAAAGGACAGAAATGGTATGGACCTAACAGAAGAAGAAGATATTAAGAAGAGGTGGCAAGAATACACAGAAGAACTATACAAAAAAGATTTTCATGACCCCAATAACCACGATGGTGTGGTCATTCACCTAGAACCAGACATCCTGAAATGTGAAGCCAAGTGGGCCTTAGGTAGCATCACTATGAACAAACCTAGAGGAGGTGATGGAATTCCAGCTGAGCTATTTCAAATCCTAAAACATGACACTCTGAAAGGGCTGCACTCAATATGCCAGCAAATTTGGAAAACTTAGCAGTGGCCACAGGACTGGAAAAGGTCAGTTTTCATTCCAATCCCAATGAAAGGCAATATTGAAGAATGTCAAATTACCACACAACTGCACTCATCTCACATACTAGCAAAGTAATGCTTAAAGTTTTCTCAAGCCATGCTTCAACAGTACATGAACAGTGAACTTCCTTAGAAAAGGCAGAAGAACCAGGGATCAAATTCCCAACATCCACTGGATCATCACAAAAGAAAGATTTTCAGAAAAACATCCACTTCTGCTTATGCCAAAGCCTTTGACTGTGTGGACCACACAAACTGAGGAAATTCTTAAAGAGATAGGAATGCCAGACCACCTGAACTGCCTACTGAGAAATCTGTATGCAGGTCAAGAAGCAACAGTTAGAAACAGACATGGAACAACAGACTGGTTCCAAATCGGGAAAGGAGTACGTCAAGGCTATATATTGTCACTTGCTTATTTAACTTATATTCAGAGTACATCATGAGAAACACTGGGCTGGATGAAGCACAAGCTGCAATAAAGATTGCTGGGCGAAATATCTATTACCTCATATATGCAGACGACATCACCTTTACGGCAGAAAGTGAAGAAGAACTAAAGAGCCTCTTGATGAAAGTGAAAGAGGAGAGTGAAAAAGCTGCCTTAAAACTCAACATTCAGAAAACTAACATCATGGCATCTGGTCCCATCACTTCATGGGAAATAGACGGGGAAACAGTGGAAACAGTGGCAGACTTTATTTTCTTGGGCTCCAAAATCACTGCAGATGATGACTGCAGCCACAAAATTAAAACATGCTTGCTCCTTGGAAGAAAAGATATGACAACCTAGACAGCATATTACAAAGCAGAGACATTACTTTCCCAACAAAGGTTTGTCTAGTTCAAGCTATGGTTTTTCCAGTCATGTATGGATGTGAGATTTGGACTATAAAGAAAGCTGAGCACTGAAGAATAGATGCTTTTGAACTGTGGTGTTGGAGAAGATTCAAGAGTCCCTTGGACTGCAAGGAGATCCAACCAGTCCATCCTAAAGGAGATCAGTCCTGGGTGTTCATTGGAAGGACTGATACTGAAGCTCCAATACTTTGGCTACTTGATGAGAAGTGTTGACTCATTGGAAAAAACTCTGATGCTAGGAGGGATTGAGGGCAGGAGGAGAAGGAGACAACAGAAGGTGAGATGGTTGGATGGCATCACCGACTCAATGGACATGGATTTGGGTGGACTCTGGGAGTTGGTGATGGACAGGGAGGCCTGGTGTGCTGTGATTCATGGGGTCGCAAAGAGTTGGACACAACTGAGTGACTGAACTGAATACAACAACTTCTTTTTGTAGATGCCTCTTATCCTTACTGTGAGGGCCATCTCTGCCATTTTCTAACCCCCTTTTGCCATGTTTCTGTTCTTGCTGATGCCACACAGTCTAAATCACTAAAGATGGGGGGCCTGTTAAAGTATTTCCCTCTGTTAGAAAAAGTAAAGGGACTTCCAAAAGAGATGCCTTGGAAACTGTTGATATACACTGCCAAGGGTGGAGGCAAAAGCCCTTCTTAATTAAAAAGAAAGATGTTTGCAAGCTGGAGAGTAGGCTGAAAGCACTGGCCATAAGCAGTTTTGTGTATTTTATTTTTTTGGTAATATCTTTTTATAATATGACATACTGCTTTACACTTCAAAGCATTTATTTACTTATTTAGCTGTGTTATGTCTTAGTTGCAGTATGTGAGATCTTCTGATGCAGCACACAGACTCTCTAGTTGTGGCCTGTGGGCGCCAGAGCACGTGGGCTTCAGTAGATGCTGCATGCAGGCTCAGTAGCTGCGATTCTCAGACTTAATTGCTCTGCAGCATGTGGGATCTTAGTTCTCTGACCAGTTATCGAACCCATGTTCTCTGCATTGCAAGACGGATTCATTACCACTGGGCCACCAGGGAAATCCCAAGAAGAATATTATTTGAATTGCAGCCCACCATTTCCAAGCTTTGTGATCTTGGGTATTAGTTACCTAAACTCTCTAATCATCGCTTTTGCCATTCTCGTTATAGAGTTAATAGCACTTATCTCTTGGTGTTGTGAGGAGTAAATTTAATAATTTTTATAAATCTCTTGCTACAAAGCTTGAAACACAATGAGCATTAAGTAAGTGGTGGCCAGTGTTGGGAGCTATTATTGTCAGGCCTAAATTACAGTGCCTGGTATTGAGAGGCCTGTGCAGTCTGCCTCCAGCTTGCCTACTTATCTTGTTTCCTACCATTCATCTGTTCATTCCTGCTACAGCAGGGATGTTCATCATCAGCCTGAACCGGGCTCTAGCCTGGCCTGGGCCCATTTCGTCTCCCTGTTCTCACCTCCTTCTTACTACAACTTCCAGGGGAAATGTCCCTGCCTGTGCTTTCATGGCTGAGTGTTAGTCCCATTTCCTCCCTGAAGCCCTTTTTAGCTATTTCTGCTCACTTTAGGCTCTACTGTTCTCTAAGTCACTATTGTAATTACTGTTTGTGTTGCAAAGAGTTTAGTGCTGCATTATATATAGAGAAGAACTTTCTGTGATGGTAGAAATATTCTTGAGCTGGGTTGTCCAAAAAAGCAGCCACTACCTTTATGTGACTATTGAGAATTTTAAATGCAGCTACTGGAGAAGGCAATGGCAACCCACTCTAGTACTCTTGCCTGGAGAATCCCATGGACGGAGGAGCCTGGTAGGCTGCAGTCCATGGGGTCGCTAAGAATCGGACACGACTGAGCGACTTTACTTTCACTTTTCACTTTCATGCATTGGAGAAGGAAATGGCAACCCACTCCAGTATTCTTGCCTGGAGAATGCCAGGGACGGGGGAGCCTGGTGGGCTGCCGTCTATGGGGTCGCACAGAGTCGGACACGACTGAAGTGACTTAGCAGCAGCATANTTCATGCATTGGAGAAGGAAATGGCAACCCACTCCAGTATTCTTGCCTGGAGAATGCCAGGGACGGGGGAGCCTGGTGGGCAGCCGTCTATGGGGTCGCACAGAGTCGGACATGACTGATGGGACTTAGCAGCAACAGCAGCAGCAGCAGTGTGACTAAAGTAATTTTAAATTCTTTTTCATTTTAATTAATTCAATTTTACATGACAATTTTTTAGATTGGAGTATTGATAATATACACCATTGTGTTAGTTTCTGCTGTGCAGCAAAGTGAATCAGTTCTACATATATCCACCCTTTTTTAGATTCTTTTCCCATATAGGTCATTACAAAGTATTGAGAAGAGGTCTCCATGAGAAGTAGGTCTTTATTAGTTATCTATTTTATATATAGCAGTATGTATATGTCAGTCCCAATCTCCCAATTTATCCGTCCCAGCTTTTCCCCCAGTAAGGTAAGTTTGTTTTCCATATCTATGTCTCTATTTCTATTTCATAAGTTCATTTGTGCCATTTTTTAAGATTCCACATATAAACAATATCATATAATTTAACGCCATTTGCAGCACATGGATGGACCTAAAGGTCGTCATACTGAGTGAATTGACATTTGAATGGCCCCTTGGCTCAACGTGTGGACTGTCTACTCTGACAAAAGCTCTTGTAAGAGGTAGTACTCCTGTATTCCCACTGGCCTCATAGAGCCAAACCTATCTTCTCTTTCTATGGTAACCCCTTTGCCCATAGAGAAATCAAGGATGGATTTAGGGAAAAAAGGAAGACATGGGATACAGGGGCTGTGCTCAGTCAGAGGAGGTGGGGGTGAGCTAGACTGAAGGTGGGGTGAATGGGACCCAGTCAGATGCCTCTCATCTGTTTGTGAGTCAACCTATAAAATTGGCCTCAGTGTCCAGCAGGATTTAGAGGAGCCCTGTGACCCATAGGGCTTACACCCTCACGAGTGAGTGAAGTCTCTCATGGTGGCCCCTGAGTCACTGTGTCCGACCCTTTCAGGGATCCCTGGAGATGGTGCTGTAGCACCCCATTTGGCCGAGACCAAGCCTCTGCTTGACTCTTCCCTGCAAACTTGACCTTTCTGAGAGAATCCTCTCCCTGCCCTCAGCTATGGTTCCTGATTTCAACCTTTTCAGAGCTGCCCCAGCCTCCTCCCTGTCTGTCTTGAGTCTATTTGTTTATATTTCCCAATAATTCATGAACTATTAGAGATCACAGACCTCTTTGAGAAGCCAACTAACACTACGGACACACTTCTTAGGAAAATGCACATGGACATATTCATACACAATTTTGCAAATTGATTTGGGAAGGTCACAGATCCCTTGAAACACAAGCTCAAGTCTGAGACCCTTGGCTAGGAACATGTTCTTTAATCTGACTTCAGTGGTTTCATATGCTATTCCTTCCTCTCTCAGCACCAGCTCAGCTCTAACTAATTCTGTACTCATTGGGCAATGTTTTGATGACTGGTTGAGGGCTCTAGTTTCCTACATGACAGCAACAGTAACTCTAAATAGCTATGAGGAACATTTCAGTTGCTATAAATATCTATCCTTATTGGTAGGTTAATAGATTGGCATTATGACTTCTAAATCCATACCCCAGCTTGCAAAAGAGTTTTTAGAGCCTGATATCTGGGTGAAATAATACGATTCATAAAACAGCAGTACTGAGCTACAGTCTCAGGCTGACAGTACACTCCCCACCCCCACCNCGTCACCCCGCCCTCACTCATCACCTCTAGTTAATTAGAGGTTTGCAGCCCTGGATCTGTCATGTGGTATCATTCATATCCTCAACTGAACTTTGAATGTGCACTTCTCTAACTTGGTTGGGTTTTCTTCTGTTCTCACCTGAGCCTCTATTTCACAGGCCACAAAAATTTAGTTAGTGGACATGCTGAGACCATTTCTTGCAGAGCCCACAGAGGGAAGGGGCTAGGCCAAGTTTCCACAGCTGGTTCCACAAGGCAGGGCTAGAACCCAACTGCTTTCTATACCAGCTCAGTCTCTCAATTTCTTTACGCTTTATGAGCAATTTGTCCTGGAACTCTGGCTAAAATGACTTAGGAAGTAGAGTCTGTACCATGTGTACAGAGACACCTCATTGCCTGCTTTGGATAGATTCTTGCAAATTTGATAATAGAGTGAATTTCAGTAAGTTATATATCCTATCAAGTCTTTCAAAGACTACAGATGTATTCCTTCTGTAAAAACTTTCTGTCTTGGGTATATACATGGATATAACTGAAAAAACCATGTGCTTAGGGGGAAAATAATTTTCTGATGAAATATTCAACTAATGTTTGGAATAAGCCAACAAACACTAAAGTGTGAGATAACAATCTTTTTGTCTAGAGGAAGATATATTCAGTCTATTTCTTTAATCTTAATATGCATTTTTCTCTACCCACAGGTAAATATTCCTTTTGAAAAGCTTTCTTCTTTCTGAGGGGTTTATCTTGCATGATTACTTTTAATTGTTTATTTAACAGCCTGGATTAGCTTGCTGCAATGTTTGCTCAGCATCTTGTGTAAATTCTTTATCATTAAAAGTCAGTTTTCCTGATGGCATTATTGAAATTTATTATTTCTATAAGTATGCCTTTCTCTGTAGTAGAGATTCCGTAAGTGGAATAGACAAAGGAAGAAACAATTATTTTGGTTTTTACTAGCCATGGGAGAAGGAAATGGCAACCCACTCCAGTGTTCTTGCCTGGAGAATCCCAGGGGCAGGGGAGCCTGGTGGGCTGCCGTCTGTGGGTTCGCCCAGAGTCGGACACGACTGAAGCGACTTAGCAGTAGCAGCAGCCATGGGATAGTCTATTTTACTTCTAATTAAAAAAAACTCTGAAAGGNAACCCACTCCAGTGTTCTTGCCTGGAGAATCCCAGGGGCAGGGGAGCCTGGTGGGCTGCCGTCTGTGGGTTCGCCCAGAGTCGGACACGACTGAAGCGACTTAGCAGTAGCAGCAGCCATGGGATAGTCTATTTTACTTCTAATTAAAAAAAACTCTGAAAGGTTATATGAGATAATGTTAAGTTTTGGATGCTTTAGAAAGAAAGTCTGATGTCAGTTTTCCCTCAGTTACTTGCGATGGTTATCTTTGCTGGGGCCAATATGATCAGAATAACTTTCTTTAGCCTGATCCTGTGACCACTACATTTAGTACGATAAATGCTTTCAGGAGGAAGAACTTGAACAAGCTGCAGAGACGATCCTCAAACCTCATATTAATTAATCATTCAGCCTGCTTCCCGCTAAAATTTTAACTAGAGCAGCTAATAGGAAGCAAACACCTGGGTTTGGATTTCATCTCCTTTTGTTTTCCCTGCTCACTCTCTGGAAAAGGGGCTAATGAACAGTGAAACCTCTGAGTTTGAGCCTCAGAGGAGAGGACGCTCTGCCTGGGGAGGCTGGTCTGTGTAATCGGCTCCTGAATTATCGCAAGATGCCCCAGGTTTTTATGACGGTGTCCGAAATAGCCAGGATCCAGCACTGAGGGGAGTAAGGAGAAGAAAAGATGGGGTTCCAATGGGCACGATATCTACTCTGTCCATCAGATTGAAGCCGTACTACTCCCAAAGAAGGCTCCTTAGAGAAAAAAAATGTGAAAGGCAAATACTGGTGTGCAAAGTGTAACAAACTTGTTAGTGTTTACAGTACAGATGCCGACACTGTTTAACCTAATAGCAAGCTGTTTTCTAAGCATCTTTCAGAGGGTAATTAAAAGGTTCCAAACACACTGAAACCAATTATAATAAAATTTTATTTGTAGGGAGTGCTCAAGACTTAAGGTAAAAAAAAAATCAGGATTCATAACCCAACTGAAGATGTCTTCCTGCCACAGGCAACAGGGATGTTGCCGAAGAGAACCCAATTAAAGACCAGAACTTGGTTACGAAGGCGGAGACCTCAAATCAGCTTTTCTCTGACCAAACCCAGTGCTACTTTAATGAGAGAAAGAAAAAGTTCACTACTGCCACATTATTAAGTAGAAATTGGAAGAAAGAACGGGTTATTCCTTTGGAAAAAAAAGACTAAGGGAATGATGTGAGCCTGCCTGAAGAAGTTGCAGTAGCAGCAAGGTTTGGAAAAAATCAATGTTGAGAGGGTTCTAAAAAGATGCTTTTTTTTTTGGAGAAAAAAGCATTCTTCAGGCATAATAAACAGTTTATATTTGTGGGTCATTGCCAAACAAAACAAAATGAAACAATACCATCCAGCAGGTTAATCTGCATACTCCAGCTGAATTCCAGGAGAGAAGCATTAGGAGATTCATCTCCTCATTCTGATACCATCACTGACTGGCTGTGTGACCTCAGAGAAGTCACTTTCCTGCTCTGAGTCTCAGGATCCTAGGATCTGTAAAGTGAAAGGAACACTTCCAGTTCTAGAAAGCCTCAATCTTTTTATAATAATACTCTGGATTCAGAAAATGTCTGCTCCTCTAACTCCTAAATAATTTGGAAAATACTGTCAGCCCTTAACACTCCTCTGTAATTCACAGGCATTAGTTTCCTCTTATTGCAGTTGGAGTTATGGAGAGTCAGTGAAGTTAAGTGGCAGGCACAAGGTGACCTTGTCATTTTTCAGAGGAGGATAAAGAACTGTATTCCTGACTTCAGCCCAGAACTTAAGCCATTCAGGCCAGAATTGTATGGAAAATGATAAAGATTCTGACGGAATTTGATGTATGGTGTTGTCCTTAATTAACTACATCAAATCAACTCAGTCATATGAGTCTTTCCATTTTTTCATCAGGCCTCTGTCCTTTTTGTTCTTTGACCGGAGCTCATCAACAGCAGCTATAGTTAAAGATTCCAGGATGGCAGTGATGTTGTCTTTTTACATAGTCTTTTGCTACACCTGTGGGGTGAGGGATGTGATGTGAGCACCTGCATGTGTGGGAGCAGCTAATATATCACCAACTTCCTTCCANGCTCATCAACAGCAGCTATAGTTAAAGATTCCAGGATGGCAGTGATGCTGTCTTTTTACATAGTCTTTTGCTACACCTGTGGGGTGAGGGATGTGATGTGAGCACCTGCATGTGTGGGAGCAGCTAATATATCACCAACTTCCTTCCAGGATGTTCTGACACTCATTCTCCACTTTCACAGCCAGTTCTGTCTTCAGGGTCTACTGGAAGAGATGTACTGGGCGGAAAATTTGGGGCCTTTGCAAGGATATATCTTTGGCTGGCAGCTCTCACCCATGTTTCTTGGCCCCATCAGTCAGCATGCTCCAGCTCCCTGCCACAGTCCCTGCTCCTGTCTCTGGGAGCTCCTGGGGGGATGTCAGCTATGATTGGCACATGGACATGTGATACTTTCACCCTCTCTCCAGGGAGAGAGACTCATAGGATGCTGACAATTGTCACTGCTGCTCGAGGGCCTAGTGTAACTAGAACTGAGGCTGTTTGAGTGTGTCATCTCTGGTTGTGGCCTGTTATGCTTGAGCCAAACTTTTGTACTTCCTTGCTCTCTTTTCTCAATATAGGACTTACTTTATTTTTGTCATCCTGAATTATAGTTTACATTAGCATTTATTTTGGGGGAAGGCAATGGCAACACACTCCAGTACTCTTGCCTGGAAAATCCCATGGGCGGAGGAGCCTGGGAGGCTGCAGTCCATGGAGTTGCTGAGAGTCGGACACGACTGAGCAACTTCACTTTCACTTTTCACTTTCACGCATTGGAGAAGGAAATGGCAACCCACTCCAGTGTTCTTGCCTGGAGAATCCCAGGGACGGGGGAGCCTGGTGGGCTGCCGTTTATGGGGTTGCACAGAGTCGGACACAACTGAAGCGACTTAGCAGCAGCAGCAGCAGCATTTATATTGATTGTTTTTATACTGGTTTTATTGGAGTATAGTTGATTTATAATACTGTGTTTTAGTTTCAGTTGTGCAGCAAAAAGTGTATCAGTTGTATATATATATATATATATATATAGTGTATATATATCCACTCTCTTTTAGATTCTTTCCCCATATAGGCCATTACAGAGTACTGAGTCCAGAGTTCCCTGAGCTATATATTAGGTCCTTATTTTATGTATAGCAGTGTGCATATGTCAGTCCCAAGCTCCCAGTTTATTCCTACTCCCTTCCCCTCTGGTAACCATAAATTTGCTTTTTTCTACGTCTGTGACTGTACTTCTGTTTTGTAAGTAAATTCATTTATATTCTTAAAAAATCATTTATTTACTTATTTTTGGCTGTGCTTGGTCTTCATTGCTGTGTTGGCTTTTCTCATGTTACAGAGAGTGGGGGCTACTCTCTAGCTGTGGTGCAAGGACGTCTCATCGTGGTGGCTTCTCTTGTGGGGCATGGGCTCTAGGGCATGTAGGCTCAGTAGTTACAGCTCCTGGACTCTAGAGCACAGGCTTAATAGTTGTGGTACATGGGCTTAGCCTGCTTCTTGGCATGTGGGGTCCTTCCAGATCAGGGATTGAACCAGTGTCCCCTGTACTGGCAGGCGAACTCTCCACGACTGAGCCACCAGGGAAGTCTTGTATCTGTTTCTTTTTGGTTCCGCACCTAATATCATATGGTACTTTTCTACCTGACTTATTAACTCAGTTTGACAATCTTTAGAACAAGACTTGCTTTGGAGGGTCCTTAGTTTCTTCACACGAAGAGACTCATCATGTTTGATTCTTCAGGCTCAAGCCGAAGTGCTCACCTCCTTGGATTCTAAAGGTAAAAGTCAAAGCTGCCCTTGGGCCCTTGATATCTTGGCCCATGATGTTAAAAGACAGAAGGAAGAGCCCTCAGTTAGCTTGCTTCTTCCTCTGGTGGAAGGTCTCACCCTAGGGGATAGGAGGAGAGAATAATATTTGGTGCCCCAGTTTAGTATGCATGAGAGCATGCATCCCAGGCTCCCTTTTTCCAAAGTAAAAAGTGGAGAACTTGCCTCTGTAATGACCATCTCTTATTTCTCTGCTTCTTCGATTCTTCAGTGCCTGTCACTGGAAGTGTGATGTGTCCTGAAGCTCCACCTGCTTGGTGGGACTCTCCATGGGGCTGTCTGTCTTGGCCTGACCACCACAGATGGGGCCTTGTGCTGTGAGCCGCTCCTCTTTCTTTCCTCCCCATCTATCCAGGGTGCCGCTCCATCAAGAGCTGATCTTTTCTAAAAATGATAAGCTGAGATGTTGCATAAGGATCATGACTTTGCCCTGCCTCTTTAGCTGGCTGTTCCTGGTGGAATGTGATTAAATCCAAGAGCTGATACCCACCTTTTGGGTTTCGGGACAAAAGACCAAAAGCCTTGCCATGAACATGATGATGAGAGTTCACCTGGGAGTGGATGGGGACTGCCTGTGAGATAATCCACACTTGTGGCCCTTCACTCACCTCTTTACCATGCTTTAAGATTGTTATAAGTAAAATGCATGGCTGTCTAGACCTAGAGCATGCTGCCTCTCTGAAAGGCACTTGTACCTGTTACTGTTTAAGATAGCATGTGTTGCCTGTCAGAATAAGGAAGGCTGACGGAAGAGAGCAAGTCTGGGGCTTCAATCAGTAGGCAACAGTGGAGTTGGAGGTGGATATAAGAGAATTTAAATGGTGACCAATGGAAGCCATGGTGGAAGAGAAGTGAGTGAGGATACAGAATGAAGAGGGCATTGGAAATATTTGATCCCTGATTTCAGGGAGATCTGGGTTATTAACACAGAGGTTAAAGGAGGAATAGGGTAAGTAGGTGGAGGGAAGTGTACTGAGTAGGATGGAATGAACATTCTCCTTGGAGGAGTCAAAGTGAAGGTCATTGTTAGATTTAAGGACAAGGGCAACGGGACTGCTCTGGATGTTCTGGAATACTCACACTCCCAGCAGTCCATGTTGAGCAGATGGGAGGCAGGATGACTGAAAGAATGAATGAACACTGCCAGTATACTCCCTGAGCCTACGAAGACTTGTTGGGTGAGTCAGAGTTATTAATATAAATAGTTATAGTGGCAACAATATGTCCCAGTGACAGTCCTATTTTAAAAATTAACTTTAAAAGCTATTTTAAAATGTTGTTCTAAATCCTACATGCATTCTTTTTTGCATTCTTTTGAGGACTCGAGTCTGTTATTTACAGTGTTTATTACTTTTAAGCATATGGGTGTACATATGAAGTCTGTTCTCTTTTTTCCAGAAGTAGTAAACAGACTGAGAACAGGACCAATATAATCATATTCATTCTGCCATTGACCTTGTGCAGGCTCTCCAAGGTCAGTAATGGTGGTTGGATTTTTGTCAGAATTGACTTGTTTTCAGCAGGAGCTGGATCTCCCGCCTCTTAACATTTGTAATCTTTCCTTACTATCTAGCCTGCTGTAAAATTACTAGTACAGTTTCCCCAGGCAATGACTTTGTGGTTTTCTACTCTTTTATTGATCAATAAACGGTTTTAAACCAAAAACCCCACAGTGAGAATAGAAACTTATTTGGTACTTGTAACTACCTGCCTTGGAGAAGAAAGAGGGATTGGAAAGATAAGAGCCTTAGGCTCCTGCAGTCTTGTTGATACCAACACCAATAGATAAAACTAGAAAAAGCAGCCATGGGTTAACAAAACAAAAATTGACTACACTATGCTAAATAACCTATTGTTTTGCATGGAATTAACCCATTGTTTCCTTGTCCCATGCTTATATGTATCACTTTCTGTAAACTTCAAGGAGGCAGGCTTTGGATTTTTTACTTGTGCCAAAAACAGCGTCTAACTCAGAGTTCATATTAAGGAAAAAATAATGGAGCTATTGGAATTGAGAATAAGAGGGTGGATTTATGGCTCTGTTATATTGAGATTGGTTTCCAGTAATTTCCTTGCATAAATTTGATCTCTCCAGCTAGATTTAAGGAGAGACCCCAGGCCCTGTCTGTTTTTTGCTTCCTATGGCAGCCAATTTAGTATGATCATAGAAATACCTCTAGGTAGTAATGACTGTGTTTCCACTGGTTATGGCTTCCCATCGACCTATTTGTTTTCTTTTAGCTTTGTTTTTGGGTAAATAGAATTTTGAAAATAAGTATAGTAAGTAAGGTATCATTTAAAAAAAAAAGTAAAACCAAATCAATAATCAGCTAAGGATAACAGAAAATTTGTGATTTGAATTGAAAACTGTTCACGTGGGTGCATTTTGAAGGATGACAGAGTTTTCTTCTCACATTTGTTGATGTTTGTTTTATCCAAGGAGAATTTGAAGGTAGGATGAAGTGAAAGTGTGTTGTTTTCTGGAGCAATGGTGAGTCATTTGCTTTTCTGATAAGAAATGTTGAGAAACCGTTGACTTTTGGTTTTCTTGTTTTCCATGGGGACATCACTGACAAATACCTGTTGTCTGTGTAACGCTTAGAATTCAGAAATGGAAAATTCAGTGATGACATAGCAGGGTATCAAGAAAGAGGGAAGGATAAAAGAGCTTTTATAAATTCATCAAAGAGTAAGAATACTCTTTCTACAAATATTCCTTGAATAAAACACGTGTTTTAATTCACCCAACATGAAATTCAGATACTGGAGTTGGAAGGGCCTTGTGTGTCAGTTGCTCGGTCGTGTCTGACTCTTTACAACCCCATGGACAGTAGCCTGCAGGTTCCTCTGTCCATGAAATTCTCCGGGCAAGAATACTGAAGTGAGTTGCCATTTCCTTCTGCAGTGGATCTTCCTGACCCAGGGATTGAACATGGATCTCCCTCACTGAAGGCAGATGCTTTACTGTCTGAGCTACTAGGGAAGCCCACTAGGGAAGCTACTAGGGAAGGGCCTTGGGAGCCTCTATTTCAGTCTGCTCATTTACATGAAAGGGAATGGACTCAGAGCAGCTCAGGGCTGTTTGAAGTCACACAGTGAGTCAGTGGCAGAGCCTCCCACTCTGGGGCTTCCCTGGTTGGGCAGTTGGTTAAGAGTCTGCCTGCAATGTAGGAGACCCGGATTCCATCTCTGGGTAGGGAAGATCCCCTGGAGAAGGGGATGGCTGCCCGCTCCACTGTTCTTGCCTGGAAAATTCCATGGACAGAGTAGCCTGGCAGGCTAGTCCGCAGGGTCGCAGAAGAGTCGAACACGACTGAGCGACTAACACTTTTACTCTCACTTTACTCCCACTCTGGCCCCCAGCCGTGGGTTATGAAGAGTGATTGCCACCCTTGATTGCCCTCTACTGTGACACCCACAGAAACAAGTCTGTGCTCCGGTTACAGATGGGAATTCAAGTGCCCTTTGCCTGTCTGTTTTCTCCAGGTTGCCTCCTCAGGTTGCTGGGTACCTTGGGGCCCAAGGATCCCTTTCTAGGGCATTGACAGGAGGGAACGAGGAGTGAAGTTCATTGTCCTGAGGTCCTCAGCCCGCTTCTCTGCATCCAGAAGTTGTCTCATGCCCATGGGCTCTGTGTGTCGCGGCTGCAGCCTAGCAGACCTAGTAGCCTTGAGGCAGAAGGCCTTTCACTCAGCCAACTGATGAAAACTCTGTCCTTTTCAAACTGTCCCAGAAAGCCAAAATAACTCATATTTCCCACGCAACTTTAGAGCAGATTTATGCCCCTTTAAGAACACATGTGGTGTAAAAAGATGAAGGGAGAGAGGGCCTAAAGTTTTACATATGGCACCAAGGTAATCCTAGCCGAGTTGGCTCCTCTCCGGAGCCCGTCTGCAGGGTATAATTAGAATGGAGATAGCCATCCCAACAGATCTATACTTGAGCAAGTCGTGGCTGTGACAAAATTGGAACCAAGGCTAAATTTATCAATAACAGGGTTTAAAAAAAGGAAAAGAAGACAAATGAATTTGAAATTTCTCCTTGTTTATTTTAATGTGCAGAACATTTTCTAGCTGATTTATGCCACAGCTTCAGTGTATTTTTCATTTTTTATTTATTTTGCAGTTAATTGGATTTCCAGGCTTTGCAGCCAGTCACTGCAATTGATCCCTGAAAAGATGGATTTATTGCGTAGACAGGCAGAGTTCTGACAATCTTCAGAGGCTGGAAAATGAAAGAAAACAGCCCATATATAGAATATTGTGGGTCACCATTGGGTCAGATCAGGGAAATATGTTACAGCTGGCAGGTTTACGCCAGAACTTCAATTCAAGTAATCTTCTTGAATGGGCAGCTCCAGGATCCAGTGGAATATTTTGTAGGATATTGTCAGTGATCCATGCTTAGGAGGAAATGTAGCTTAAGATGGAGACACCAAGGTAGATGTCAGATCCTGGATAGGTTGGGTCTATGGTTGCAGAATTTTTGATAACTAAACTGGACACAGCTGACACGTTTGATGGCTCCATAAGGAAGAGGACCTTATTTTTCCTGTTGGATGACTTTGTTGAAATGACATAATGGCTCAAGAGGCAGAACCAATACGGAACTCACACCTTTAGCTACTCTTCCAGAAGTTTCTGGAAATTTGTCAGCTGATAAGCAGCAGAATATTGCCCTTCATTCTGCAAAAGTCTGACATCCATTTAACCATTCCTCTAGCCAGCCATGCATCCATTTATCCATATAATAATATTTTTTATTGAGCTTGTACTATATACTAAATCCTTTGCTTGATGCTAAGCATAGAAAATGAATATTTAAAAAGTATAGTCCCTACCCTCACAGAGATTGTAATCTACTGGGCAAGCACTAATTATAAATTTGCTGAGAATTAGGAAAGAGAAATTCAGGAAGCTGCATGAACATATTACAAGTGGACCTACCCTGATCTGGGGGTTGGGGAAGACTTTCACGAGGAAATGCTGTGAGCTGAGACCTGAAGGACTGAATAGACAGTGGTCAGATCATATGTAAAATAGAACTCTCACCCATAATCTGCAGCAATCGGCCCCCAAAACCAAATTATTATCTATAGTAACCGGCCTGGGCTGCCGGCCTGTTGTCTATATAAGTCAGACGTGTAAGAAGTCAAAATAGTCTCTGTAGCAACCAGCCCAGGAGGCCAAACAATAACTCCTGTAACAATTGGTTCTAAACAGCCAGGACTTGATTAATAACTGACAGCTTCCCTAATTTTTATTCTTACTTCCAACTTAGTTCACCAGAGAAAGCGTGATCTGTACCCCTAACATCTCTACCCCCAATCAGGTAGAATGCCTTGCTTCTAGTTTCCCTGCCTCCAGCTTTCCTCTGCCTACAATCCCCAGTCAGGGCACACATGAAACCTTCCCTTTCTCTGTTATAAAGCAGTCTTCCTCCTCTGTCTGCCTGTGAGGTTTTGTCCAGACTCAAGCAGGAGGGGGTGACTGTCCTGCTGTACCAAGTTCTGGATACATAGCCTTTGCTTGTTCTTACTTGGCTGGGTTTTGTTTTTTCCACAGACCTGAAGAATAAGCATATGTGGGCCAGATAGTGGTGGGAAAAGAATGTTTCAGAAGATGGAACAGCACATGCAAAGACTTTAAGAAGGTAAGAAAGACTAAGGCACTCCCTTCAAACTGGAGTCAAACATGACTGAAACACGGAGGGTGAGGGAAAGACTGAGAGATATGGCAGGACATAGGGTTTTGGGGAGAAGAGTTGGGGTCCTGCAGGGCTTTTTGAGTTGTGTTGACAATTTTGGCCTTTATCCTAACCAGAGCTTCACTTATGGCTGATGGCTTGGCAGTTTTCTCCTTAACTAGTGTTTCTGCTCTGACTTGTCTCCAGCTGCTGTCTGCTGCTCTTCATGTGAGCCGCTTACATACTGTTGTAGTGAGGGCCTCCTGTTGTTTTAGTGAGGCAGATGCACAGGCAAAGGTGACTTGCTGTGTGAGTCCTGCTGTATGCCAGGACCAGCTTCCCTGTCCTTCTGGGCAATGATGAGGTGAGCCCTGACTTGCCCAAGCTCCTCTCTGAGCCCGACTCCAGCCGAACCTAGGGGAAAAGGTCAGTGTAGCAGAGATTGGGACTTATTCCCGTATCTGTTCTCACCTTCTACAGTATATAAGAGAGATTTCCCAGCCTCCTTTGCAGTTCAGTAATAGGCTTTCATCCAAGATCTGGCCAATGGGATTTGAGGGGAAGTGATACACACAAACCCTCCCCTTCCTGCTGTCTGGAGTGTAGAGGTTGGTACCAAGGATGGCAGAATAGCCAGAAGGAGCATCATGACTGATGCAGACTACTTGCATTCGTCACAGCCATGACTTGCTCAAGTATAGATCTGTTGGGATGGCTATCTACTTGCATTCATAAAGTTAGGCGAGAGAGAAACACATTTTTATCTCATTCAAGTCACCGTTATTTTAGTCTCTGCAACAACAGATGCCTTATACTGTATCTTAATTCAGCAGTTTTCGAAGTGTGGTCCCTTAACCCCTGGAGTGGGGGACTGTGTCTCTGAGACTCTTTCATGAGGCTCACCGCAGTACTGACACTTGATTTGATTTTTTTATTCTCATTTTCCCATGATTATATAGCTGAAGTTTCCGGAGGCTACATGGTGAGTGACATCACAACAGATTGAATGCAGAAGCCAATACATGAATACGACTGACTTCTATTAAGCTAGATACTAAAGAGCTTTGCAGAAGTGAAAAATAATGTCACTCTTCTCAGTAAAATTTTTCAGAAAATATAAAAATATTTGTTTACATCTTTATTTTTGCTATTTTAAAACAAATGCATGAAGACACATTAAATTTTCTTCCATTTTAATTTCTAATGGTAAATATGGACAGATGTAACCCTGTCCATATTTTATGGAACATACATAAAAGGACTTTGGAATAGTTGATAACAAAATCCAAATGTTTGGAGCCATTGTCTTAACTAATCCAGGCAGCTAGACCTTCCCTGTTGATAAACAGTTACCTGCTCCAGGTCCCACTGTTTTGGGGATCAGCTGGGGCAGCTGCCACTCCTTTCTGCACCCTGTTTTCTGATTTCTTCTCTCTTGGTGTCCTTTGATTCTCTAGGAATTGACTTCAGTTGGCAGAATCCACTGACTATTTCTCCCTCCTCCATTCTTCATTGCTTCATACACTCACTCAATAATGAAGCCTCCTAATATGGGCTAGGACTGTGCTTGATGAAGGTTAAAGATGACCAAAACCTGGTGGCGACTTCGGTTTGGCTCACAGTCAAGCTGTGGAGAGAGGCTGTGAATGAACAGTGGCAGCTCAGGCACTCCCCGCGTTAGTGATTGTGGAGAGTGTGGAGGTGATGCAGAGAAGGGGGTCATCAGCTCTGCACTGGGGGAAGTGGGAGCAGTGGGTCAGGAAGGCTTTAAGGTAGAGGTGACTTTGAGGGAAACTGAAAAATAAATACGAATTAATGAACTTCTGTGCAAGGAGTGCCAGGAGGTGGGGAAGGGCATCCAGGCAAAGGGGAGTGCAGGGGCAAGGGCAGGGTGACTTCATAGGGCAGAGTGTTTTTGGAAAAGTCTAAGTGATTCATTATGGGCTGAGGAGCTGGAAAGGAGCCAGGACCCATTAAGTAATGATAAACAATTTGACTTTTATTCTTAAGGTGTGTGTTAGTCACTCAGTTGTGTCTGACTCTTTGTGATCCCATGTATTGTGGTCTACCAGGCTCCTCTGTCCATGGAATTCTCCAGGCAAGAATACTGGAGTGGGTGATGTTCCTTCCTCCAGGAGATTTTCCCTGCCCAGGGATGGAACCCAGGTCTAGCACGTTGCAGGCAGATTCATTACTGTCTGAGCCACTAGGGAAGGCACTTAAAAATCACAGAATAATTTTAAGCAGAGAGTGATGTGATCATATTTGATTCTAGAACTGAATTGGAAGTTTTCTTCACCCCGTTTAGGGACTCTGTTCTTTGGCTTCCAAAAGATGTTGATATATTTCTGCATGACTGGTGGGTGGGGCCTCTCTGGAGAGAAACTTTCATTCAACTCACAGCTGCTGATTACCGGCTCCTCCATTTTTGAGGGGAGGAGAAGGACAAATGATTTTGAGTAAGGCTGGGAAAGTCTGTGTCCTTTTGATTCTGGGTCTGCAGAGACCCCTAGGCATTGGTGTCTAGATTCTAGGGAGGGAGGGGCTATATAATAACTAGGAAGAACTATTTTGGTCTGTAATTAGGACTACTTAACAGTTATAACTAATTATGCCTTTATAAGCTTGTGACTAATTATAAACACTTTTGAGCACTTCAGTGTGTGCTAGGCACCTTTTATGCTACATATATTAGTGCATAGAATCCTCACAGCAACCCTTTCAAGTAGGTCCTATATTATCTCCCTTTTTATGAATAGGGAAACTGAAACATGGACAATTTATTGAATTAAACAAAGACTGCAGCCTGAGGCTGCACTCTCTTTATAAAGTTTAATTAAATTAATTTAGTAATTAGGGTGCACTGGGGCTTTGTTGCTTGTGCGGCTTTCTCCAGTTGCCGCTAGTGGGGGCCGCTCTCTAGTTGTGGTGTGCGGGCTTCTCGTTGTGGTGGCTTCTCTTGTGGAGCGTGGGCTTCAGTAGTTGCGGCACGTGGGCTTGGTAGCTGGGGTTCTCAGACTCTAGAGCGTGGGCTCAGGTGTCTGGCGCCCAGGTTTAGTTGCCCCACAGCACATGGAATTTTCCTGTACCAGGGACTGTGCCTGTGGCCCTTGCATTGGCAGGTGGATATTTTAACCACTGGACCAAGGATGTCCTGAGACTTCTTAGACTGTACTCTTGACTGCCACCCTGCACTGCCTTCCAGAGCAGAGCAGGGAACTCCACACAGCGGGCTGAGCAATCTGCAGAGGATGGAGGTCCTGAGGGTAAGTTCATTACCGTCGTAATTTTTCTTTTTTCATCAAGGTCAGAGTGGAGAACACATGGATAGAGGTCCAATGAGCAGCTTCAGCATCACCTGGGAATTTGTTTGGAAGGCAAATTCTGGGGCCCTGCCTCAGACCTCTTGAATCAGACACTCCCAGATTGTGGCCCAAGACGCTGTTTTTCATTATCCTGCCTGGGTGATTCTGATGCACAGTAAATAGTAAAGTTTTAGAATTACTGAATTAGAGATGAATCCTGGTGTGTGTGTGTGTGTGTGTGTGTGTAGGGATGGAGAGCAGATTGGAGGGAAAGATTAGAAGCCAACAGCCCACTTCTGAGGTTGTTGCCATTGTCAGAGTGAGAACTCAGAGACTGAAATCAGATTCTCCAACCTGGGCTGCTCTTTAGAATCATCTAGGGAGCGTTTGAAATATACCACTGCATTGGCTTCAGCCCAGATCTATTAGATCCAAATATCTGGGGGATTGAACCCTGGCATCAGGTTTATAAGAAAATTTCCCTCAGTGATACTAATGTGCCTATAGGGTTAAAAATTAGTGGTTCTCAAACTTGAAGATGCAACCAAATCTCCTGGGGGGTTTGTTAAACAGAGGTCTGGGCTGGAGTCTGAAAATCTGTATCTCTAAGTTTTCCCAGATGATGCTGGTCCAGAGACCACACTTAGGGAATCACTGCCTTGCATGTTCACCCCTTGAGTTCTGGCAGGTTAAGCAGAGTGGAGGCTGTGGAACCAAACCTGGCGGGCCCCTTCCTCTGCAGTTAACTGGGTTGAGCTGATATATTAATGTGCCTATGACATGATTTATCTTGTGGAAGATGTGAAAAATTCTAGTTAGCTATCTAGATATTTTTACCTTCCAGATATGTTTATTAGTTAAATTCTTAGACCTAAAGTTTGCTTTTCCTCAGGACAGTGCCTGATTGAGATTTGCTAGAGAAAGTCTAATTTTTAGTTTTTCTCGGTTTCCCCCCTTAGAGGATTTCTCCTACCTATGAACTTGTAGAATGCAAGTACTCTGAGGAAAATGCTAAGATTTGAGTTATGATTTCAGATCTATCATCAGAAATCAGGCTTTTAAAACAATCACAGTTATGGGGCATTCGATATAATACTCATTGCTCAAACAACTCCTAAAAATAGTCCAAGGCAATTTAGCTTTTATTTCCTCTATAGAGCTTGTCACCATTTATTAATCTTAATTTCCCTCAACATCACATATCAGATAAGAGACCAATTTTTCTCCTCTATTTCCATAACATTAATATTTAAATGGCAAAGTATGACAGTCATAAACAGCTCAGGAGGACAGGAATATTTCTAGGAAGAAAAACCTGGATCAAATTCCACCTCAAAGCGATTTCTTTAAAAACCGCCCCAAATGAAGCCAAGTAAAGATGCCCAGTATACCTTGCAGTACAGAATATAAGGGTGAAGAGGCATTGCCTGTGAAAGAACAACATTAAGTAAAATGAATAACATCATTTCAGAGACTTCCCTTACAAGACTGAAGAAACATTCGGGGAGGTGGAGGCGGAAAGCGGTGCAGGTGGAGATGCTGGCAGAAGTCCTTCTCCTCTGAATGCTAACACAGCTCACTGAAGAATCCAAAGCACATTTGCTGGTTGCTTTGTAGCTCCAGGAGACAATTCAGTTTTATCACTTTAGATATCTATTTGGCATCACTCATGTGTCAGGCTCTGGATTACAGGTGGCTTGGATACCAAGACAGTTGAGGCACAGCAGCAGTCTTCCAATAGCTGATTGAGAGGATCAGACAAAAGCCCAAGTTGGGTGGGACATGCGCCAAGGAAAGATGTAAATATAATGGTGGGTGTGGAGAAAAGGGCACCCTCCTATATTCTTGCCTTGCCATGCCATGCTCGTGCGCAATTGTGTCTGACTCCTTGGGACCACACGGACTGTATTGTAGCCCAGCAGGCTCCTCTGTCCATGGAATTTTCCAGGTGAGAATACTGCAAAGGGTTGCCATTTCCTCCTCCAGAGGCTCTTTCTGACCCAGGGATTGAACCCGCCACTCCGGTGTCTCCTGCATTGCAGGCAAATTCATTACTGCTGAGTCAGGGGGAAACCCTTACAGTCTTAGTGGGAATGTAAATTGGTGCTGCCACTATGAAGAACTCTATGAAGGTTCCTTAAAAAACTAAAAATAGAGCTACCATATGATCCAGGATTCCCATTCCTGGGCTTATATCTGGAGAAAACCACAATTCAAAAAAATACTTGTACCCTAATTTTCATAGCAGCACTATTCACAAGAGCCAGCATATGGAAGCAACCTAAATGCCTATCAACAGAGAATGGATAAAGGAGATGTGGTATAAATATACAACAGAATTATTCAGACATAAAAAAATGAAATAATGCTATTTTCAGCAATAGCAGTGGACCTAGACACTGTCATACTGAGTGAAGTAAGTCAGAAAGAGAAAGACAAATATCATGTGATATTGCTTATACGTGGAATCTAGAAAAAGGGTACAAATGAATTTATCTACAAAACACAAACAGAGTTACAGATGTAGAGAACAAACTTATGGTTCCCCCAGAGGTTAAAGGAGGAGAGGGATAAATTTGGAGATGGAAACTCACATATGCACACTACTATACATAAAATAGATAACTTATAAGAACCTGCTGTGTAGCACAGGGAACTCTACTCAATATGCTGTAATTACCTATATTGAAAAAGAATCTAAAAAAGAGTGGATATATGTAAAACTGATTCACTTGGCTGTACACCTGAAATTAATACAGCATTGTAAGTCAACTATACTCCAATGAAAATTAAAAAAACAAGGATATCATATCTTCTCAATATTTTGTGTATATTTAATAAAGTTTTTTAAGTTCTTTGCTAAAAATGAAACCAAAACAACAACAAAGTGGTGGGCATGTTATGGGGATGGTGGGTGGGTGGGGGGAGATTGGAAAGGCATTGGAAAGAGTTTTGGAAGAGAGGATTCTTGCAAATAAGAGATCAGAAATTTGGGTAAAGGGAGCAGAACTGATTCACTACATGCTTCCAAAGCATTCATTGTGCCCTTAACTTATATAAGGCACTACATTGGATTCTGGTGATGTGAATGTAAATGAGACTCTCAAGGAGTGGGAAAACAGGCAAGGTCAATTACGGTGTAGCAAAGGCTTCTCAGACGAAGTCTTAAGCTGATTCCTAAAAGTGAATGAGACTTATTCAGGAGAAGATAGAAAGAAGTGAGGAAAGGAAAGTATGCTATTGAGAGAGGAGGTGGCAGGTACAAAAACCTTGAAGAGAGAGAGAACCGGGTGACTGTGGAACTGCAAGGGCCCATGATGGCTGGAGGATGGAGTGTTAGGACAGGCAAAACAGGAGGTGATGCTGAGCTGCCATGGTGGCCAGGTCAAAAAGGGCCTATCTTTTAGACATCTGTCCATGAAGAGGGTTTAGATGTTTTCTACAAATTCGGGGGAGCCACTGAGGGATTTTAACATGGGTACTGTGTGAGAATATTTAAAGTTTAGACAGACTCTTCTGGTTACTACCTGAAAGAGGGTTTGGTAGAAGGCAAGGTAGAATCAGTTGGTGGTTTAAGAACCTATGACAGTCAGAGAGGAGATACGAGATGGGAGCTGGTAAAGTGGACGGAAAGAAGGGTTGGATTAAAGTAATATCAATGAACTAGAATCAGTAGGCTTGATCGGCTGAGAGGATGTGTGGTAGGAGACGGGCAGTTAAAAACGACTCCACATTTTTTGGGTTGGGCCACATTGATGGTGGTACCATTTATAAAGTCAGAAAATAAAGTAGGAATGGGTATAAGTTGAGGGAGGAGACTAGATGGTGTTGAATTTTGGAACATTCAGATCAAGAGATTCAATAACCACAGTTGGACACATGACAGGATAGAGATCTAGATGGTGACTAAAGCTTTGCAGCCGGAAGAGATCACCCAGAATGAGTGTAGGATGAGAAGAAAAAAGAAAAGCATGCTTTCTATTGCCACTTCTCTGTAACACTGTATAAAATGATGGTTCTAGGTGGTTCAATAAAGTAAGAAAAAGGTGTTAGAAACATAGGGATTGGAAGAGAAGAAATAGAACAGTATTTATTTGCAGATTATATAATAATTTACATAGAGAACTCCAATTACTCTAAAGATAAATTTTTAGAAATAACAGGAGAGTTTAATAAGGTATAAGATTAATATAAAAATCAGATGCATTTCTCTATACCAGTGAAACCTATAAGGCACAATTAAAGATAAAATAATATCTACAGAATTATCATAGAATACGGAGAATGTAGGAATAATCTAACATAATGATGTAAAAGACTTCTGCTGGGAAAATTATTATATAAAATTTTCTTCAGCACTGTTAAAGAAGGCCTAAAATAGAGGAAGATATTGTATGGTGGCTAAGACAATGTCATAAAGATTTCAATTATTTTCTATAGATTCAGTATATTTCTGATCCAAATCTCAGGCTTTTTTTCATGGTTGTTGATAAAGTTATTTCAAAATTCACAGAAAGGGGTAGAGGGCCAAGAGTAGTCAGGATATTTCTGAAAAGGAAGAGCAGAGAGAAAGGACTGTGAACAGGTACAGGAATAGACAGTAGAGCAGAGGATTAGAGAATCACAGATGAAACTATGGTTTCATGTGACGGAAGTGACATATCAGATTAGTAAGAAAGAAAGAGTGACCAATAAATGGAGCTGGGAAACATTAGTTATCCATTATCGATATGGAAAAAAGATGAAATTGAATCCTTGTCTCACACTGTATCAACTCCAAATGGGTTAAACCAATACAATATTGTAATTAGCCTCCAATTAAATAAATTTAAATAAAGATTTAAAGATACTTTAAATATACTGAAAGATGAGCTATAAAATTGTGTAAATATTCATAATAGACAGAACTGCAAAAGACTGACATCAAAATATGTAAGTGAAGTGAGTGAAAGTCTCTCAGTTGTGTCCAACTCTTTGCAACCCCATAGTCTATACAGTCCATGGAATTCTCCAGGCCAGAATACTGGAGTGGGTAGCTTTTCCCTTCTCCAGGGGATCTTCCCAACCCAGGGATTGAACCCAGGTCCCCCACATTGCAGGCAGATTCTTTACCAGCTAAGCCACAAGGGAAGCCCAAGAATACCAAAGTGGGTAGCCTGTGCCTTCTCCAGCGGATCTTCCAGATCCAAGAATCCAACAGGGGTCTCCTGCATNGAACCCAGGTCCCCCACATTGCAGGCAGATTCTTTACCAGCTAAGCCACAAGGGAAGCCCAAGAATACCAAAGTGGGTAGCCTGTGCCTTCTCCAGCGGATCTTCCAGATCCAAGAATCCAACAGGGGTCTCCTGCATTGTAGGCAAATTTTTTTACCAACTGAGCTATCAGGGAAGCTTTCAAAAAATGTGTAAACTACTCCTACAAATTAATAAGAAAAGCACACAAACACATATCCTCTAATAGAAAAATGGGAAGAATACACAAACAGTAAAATTACTACGTGACCAATAAATTTGTGAAGATTAGTGACCAAGGAAATGCAAATCACAACTACTATGAGTTATCATTTACATTTATTGAATTAGGTAAAAATGAAAATGCCTGATAATGCCCAGTAGGAGTACAATAACTTTGGAAAAGAGTTTGACATTATTAAAGTGAAGCATGTGATCAGTTTAGGAAGGAGTATAGCATTGTCTTCTAAATTTGAATTTTCACATATCCTGTAGCTCCAGCAATTCAACTCATAGGCATCTACTCTAGAAGCAGGATACATGTAGAAGAATGAGCACGGCCTCATTGTTCACAACACAAAAAACCCAGAAACAATTTAAATGCCCAGCATTAGGAGAGGGGGAGAATAAATGGTACTATATTCACACAACAGATTATTATATGTTATTATCCAAAAAGAAACAAACAGTATCTTGCAACAATATGGATGAATCTAGATAACACCACATTAAAGAAAAAAAGTAATTCTCCAAAGGTTACTTACAGTATGATATCTCCTTAAAAAAGTATAGTAAAAATACTGATACATATATACATCTATATATATAAATCATGTATATATATATGCACTTGTGATATGGCATATGTTTTACATATAATATACATTATATATGTACATATATAATGCATATAAAGGTAGTAAAACTATATACAAAGAAAGCAAGGGGAATGAACCTGGGATTGAAAGGATGCTTATCTCAGGTGGGAAAAGGAAGGAGGAGGATGGAATGAGCGGGAAATCACATGGTTAGATGTAGATCCTTTTCGAGGTTCTAATGCTATTTGTGCATTTGTGAATGCTTAATACATTATTAAAAATAACCAAATAAAGATACCTCAGGCTTGGACCAATGATGAGAAGATCATCAATCAAGGATTATGATGAATCCAGTACTGTGCATCCGAGGTCCAATTAGAGAAAAATAATTTTCTTGAATGAATGAATGAATCAAAAATCATCAGTGACAGTGATCAGAGACAAACCTGATATAGGCAGACCTTTATCACACTACTGAATTGTATAATAGAATGTACTTGCTAGGGCATCTCTTTAGGGGATTATAAATAAACACAAGGAAATTTAGGAAGAAAAGTTATTAGGGTAAGTCATGCTTTGTCTAAAACTGTCCCTGGGTCATTTCTAAAAATGATACCGCTTGCCATTCCTTTATAGCTTCAGTAATACAGTCCTTTCACCCTTCCTCTTATGTGTTTTTCCCCTGCAACTAAAGTGAGCTGTGGGACATCCCTTGTGGTCCAGTGCTTAAGAATCCACCTGCCAGTGCAGAGGACGTGGATTCAATCTCTGGTTGGGGAACTAAGATCCCACATGCCTTGTGGATAACTGAGCCCTTGGCTGCAACTTTGGAGCCCCTGCACCACACCTAGACAGAAGTCCACGTGCCACAACTACAAAAGCCCACATGCTGCAACAGAGAGCTCACTACAACGAAAGATCCCATATGCTGCACCTGAGACCCAACAGAGCCAAGCAAATAAATATTTTAAAAAGTGAGCTGCTATCGGATGATTTGCAATTGAATTACACGATCTAAGTCATGTGGACCAAAGGAAACATATTTAAAGCACAGCCTTTCTATTTCAGATCATTTTAAATAGTGAGAGCATCCAGAGAATTAACAACTCCCAAATTTCTAATGTGGTACTTTCAGAGTAAATATTTAAAATTTTACACAAATAATTTTCCTTCTCACCATAGTTAACAACTAAAATTTGAGCCAACTTAGATTCTACCCCCAGTGTTTTATTAGATTGTTTTTCTCTCATCCCGAATCTTGTCATGTTGTAGTTAGGCTGGTTCATTTGAATACCCCCTGTCCCCGGCCCCTGTCCTGGCCTGCCCACTTCATGTGACTATCACGGACCCTAGTAATGGGATTTTCTCAGCTCGTGGAAGTGGAGGCTACCTATGATTGACTGTTGACCCAACTTTATGAGAACAATTCAGAAACAGTTTTCCTGTTATACAGCAGCACCTGTCCTTTACCTGCCCTAGTAAGTTGTTCCAAGGAATAAGGAACTAGAAAGGAAAACTCTTCAGAAAGAAATAGTCTTAAACATCCGTCAAGTCATTTGTCCCCATGGCTTCCTTTCAAGAAGGAACTTTTCTCCTTATGGCTACGATGAACTCTAATGGGTTTATTCACATGTGTTTGCCTCCACTCTCCTATTTTGAGGCAGAAGTGTGCTGGGGAGTAGGGACTTGTGTGGTGGGAATCAGAACACCTTCCTGGGTTCAGACTTTCTCATGGCAAAACACTCTTTGGTTCTGAACTTTTCTTTTCTTCCATTAAAAACAGCCAGGCAAACACCAACTGGTAGTTTCCATTTCTCCAAAATTGTGCCTGGACATTTTGGGTTTGAGGTAGAATTATGTCTTTTAGTTGCCTATTTAATTTCTTGCTTTTTTCTAGTTAGTTGAGTATCTGTGTGGGTAGGTGTGTGTGCTCGGTCAGTCGCTGTCTAACTTTGCAACCCTGTGGACTGTAGCCCGCCAGGCTTCTCTGTCCATGGGATTTTCCCAGCAAGAATACTGGAGTACGTTGCTATTTGCTCCTCCAGGGGATCTTCCCCACCCAGGGATTGAACCTATGTCTCCTGTATTGGCAGGTGAATATTTTACTTGCCCTTGTAAAGGATCTGCTGCCGCCGCCAAGTCACTTCAGTCATGTCCGACTCTGTGCGACCCCATAGACAGCAGCCCACCAGGCTCCCCTGTCCCT
>SJYV01027463.1:0-22671 GCA_006410875.1 Neotragus pygmaeus
AAATTTGACTTACCCACAAACACATTCTTGGAATTGAATTCATTTGTATATAGGGGACTTTCTGTAGGGCAAAGGTCACAGAGGAAAGTACTAAATCAAAGTTGATAGTGATCTGAGCTAAAACAGATACATTTGTTGTATTGAACAAATAGGATTCATGAGTTGCTATCATAAAACAACTTTCTTGTTGTCTTCCCTTAAATTTAGTCTATGGAGCCCAAGTTACCTTCTACAGAATGGAAATTAGAGCAAGTCATCACATTATCTCATTGTTTTCGTGACTAAGCATTCCTCAATAAATCATGAATATGTCCAGAATGATAATCAAAATGTTGAACTTTAATAAAAGTTAAAATGATTCCACTTTACTAGCTCAACTTTACTGCAGTTTGGCTTCCTTCAGTGAGAAAGACATCACATGCATTTCTCAGATCTTCTATTTTCAATCTCTTATCTTTTCCAACACCTCCCTAAACACACACACACACATACTCACACACGGTGCTCCTTCTAAACCCTGCTGTGTTAGACCCTGATCCTGCGGGAGCCAGAGGAAAGAGCAGGCCATTCCTACTTGGTTAACACTGTTAGGAGCCAACATACACAGTGGCAGCCCATGAGGTGTTTAAAACTCACCTGCCTTCTCTCCGGGAATCTGTAGTTCTCTGGTGTGTGATGCTTTCTGTTGACCTACAATTGGCATCTCATTTAAAAAGTGGAAATCAATTGCCTTGTGGCTTCAGCTGAGGTGGAGACTGAATTAGTTCCATTAAAGTATTCTAGGGCATGAATGGGAAATCCGATGTTATTGGTATGAAGAGGAGAAGAGAGGAAGGGAAAGGGAAAGCAGAAAGTGATTTTTACTGAGGCATATGAAGACAAAAGAAAGGGTCCTTGAGCTGGATGATATGATGTAAATGTGCTGATGATTTTAGTGATCTGCACTCATAGGTCTTAACATTTCCAAGTAAGGAAGCAGCTGGTGGTTTCCCACAGGTGACCGTGTACTCTGGCACCTAATCCACACCCTTGAGTACATGTGATTGAAGAAGAGATTAGGTCTCTACCGATGAAGTTGTCTTGCACGAGTTCTCTATCCAACACAGGTTCTTTATATGGGATTCTGACTATCATCCATCAAACTCACATTCAGAGAAATGAAACAAGAGGATTTTTCAAATGAGTGAATAGACCATGTGGTGAGAGGAAATGGGACAGAAAAGCATGGAGCAGAAGCCACAGAACAAAATAAAGCATAGACAACCAGGTATCCTAAAACAGAAGGCGAGCAGAGATGTNGAGGATTTTTCAAATGAGTGAATAGACCATGTGGTGAGAGGAAATGGGACAGAAAAGCATGGAGCAGAAGCCACAGAACAAAATAAAGCATAGACAGCCAGGTATCCTAAAACAGAAGGCGAGCAGAGATGTTGGAAGTAGCTTGTTGAAAGAAATGTAAGAGCAGTGGATACGGAGCTGCTGAATCATAAAAATAGTGAAACACTAGATTCTCCAGCCATATCTGCAACATGACTGTGGATTCAAAGCTGCACAGACACCTCACTGGTGGCTCCAAGCAGCTCAAGGTGGACACCCAGCAGCTCAGGATAATTTCATAGAAACTGAGGAGGGTCTCACTCCCCACCTGACACTGGGCATCTGCCTCACGTGGTCTCCCAGGTGCAGGTGCCACCAACTACCAGCTTCCTACATCTAAACCCATGGACTTGTTCCTCCTTCCTCTTTCTCCATCCCATCCACCCATCAGAGCTCACTGGACAGAAGGGTGAAACAGATCCATTCTCTTCTTCTCCGCTGATGGTCCTTTCAGTTCAGTTCAATTCAGTCGCTCAGTCATGTCTGNATAATATAGTAACTTTCCAGTGTGCAGAATTAAGCTAAATATTGAATTGTAATGATGGAAAAATGGAATTAGACACTATGCAGATTAATTGTAGTAGTTTATAAAGTCCACACCCCTAAAAATTATGTTCTTTATTATTTTCATGCTTTTCCGATACTGATCCTGGACCCCCTATATTTTGTTAGTATCCCTTGCTAGTTTGCCATGTTCTTATCTCAGATATAACCTAGGATTTAAAATTAGATATAGCCTAGGGTTTAGGTTGCAGAGTAACCTAGGATTTAGATTTGCAGGGACGTAGTATGGAAAACTGCTTCAAATTTGAGTCCCTATGACATAAGAGCACTACATCAGGTGGTCAATTCAATGGCAAACATCCCTCAGACCCACTTGCTTGGTGCTGAGTAATGAAGACAATTGCCTGATGGGGTGGGTTTTTCACTTGACAGTAGGTTACTGTGGTTTGACACTATAAGGCAGAATGTGCATGACTGTTTCTGCAGATGTGTCACCTGCCCTAAGGGTGCCTCTGACCTGCACAGTGCAGTCTGCTCATCTGTTTTATTATGGCTGCACATCAAGGGCTCCCTTTTTCCTGAGCACCCAGGAATTTTACTGATAAATATGCTACTTGGAATTAAAGAGTATTGTAGACAGATAATTGTGCTTTCCAATATTTAATCTCTTGAACATATATCATTACTCATTTAATGTAGCTTGAATCAAATTATTTTAAAATTGATTCAATTAAATGTTATCTGCAGATCATTTAAAGGCACTTATCATATTGCATTATATTAATGTGCAATAGTTGTGTTGAGTGAGTACCTAATGTGTGCCCATACTAAGTTGAGAGACTCTAATACTAACAACAATCTGAATGTTAAATATTTGTCACTTCCATTTAAAGATGCAGTAACTGAGACAGATGTTTAACAGAGAGGTTAAATATCTTTTCCAGTGATACAGAGCATATAACAGGCAGACCGCTGGGACTGAAGCCAATGACCAGAGAATTGTGAATTGCAATTCTGTCATGTTTAATCATTAGTTTACATTTTCTCAGATGATTTTGACTTTTCCCACAGGTGACCACAATCATTATGATTAGTTTATGTACTAGTGTATGTAAAATATGTGTGTATTTGCTCTCATCACAGTTTCCTTTATTATCTAAGAATGGGACAAAATTCTCCTTTATATTTATGATATAATTAAAAATCATGTCTTTGTATATATTAGAAGTCCTCCTTGTCTTGAGTAAAAAACACTGGAGAAAAATTCAAATTAGAATTTTCTTGAACCATGTTAAAGAGAAACTGGAAGTTATTAATTGTTTGGCATTTTAAAGACATATTAAATGTCTGGAAATCTAAGGATTTGGCTTAAACCCTTGGCCCTGCTTTTCATCCCCAGGCTTGTCTGTGATCTAAGAATCACTGTGCAAATTTCATAAATGGGCATATTTGGGTATTTTTTGAGTGTATATTTTCTTATCTTTCAGCTTCCTATCTGTGTTTCCAAATGAGTGTGCATTTCTGTGTGAGTAAATGTGAGCTTACTTTTCACCCACAGAGATGATTTTATTTCCAATGAGATCTGTAATGGAGTTAGGGTAGCTTCTAATATATAAGAGAATTAAAATCCTACTTCAAGAGAATTCAACATTAACCCTTTTACTTGTCTATATTCTATCATGCCCAGGCTATGCCCACTTATTGTCTGACTAAATCTTAAGCACTCTCAGAGCCAATTTTCCAAAATTTGCTTTGAAATTTTTATTTGATCAGCAGCCTCAAGATCTGAAGGGGATTACATTTTTCTCCCTTTCTTGTTTCTTGAACTAGCATAAATAATCCTCTTTGTGATAATACCCTGTCTTCCAGCATGCTTGTTTATCATAAGAGGGCTCTTGTTTCCATGGACTAATGCACTCAGAAGCTTGGCTGACTTTCTGATGCAAATGTCAGACAGGAACCATGTCTTTGCTTTTCCAGCCAAATTGCCTCGTTTTTACAACACTATGCTTGATTTATAGGGGTCTTTGAAATATTGAAATTGCCCCCTGCACTAAAAGAAATGCATCCTGTAAGGCATTTTAGTTTAGAAACATTAATAAGAATAATTTATAGGGGAAATGGGTTGCAGGGTTTTGGAAAATATTCAACTCTTTGAGCAAAATATGGCAGTGTCAATGAACAACACTGACATTCTAAAGGGAGGTACATATATTGAGGGATAGCCAGAGCCAATCCCAAAAGAATGTCATAATTTCATAGTTTGGATTTAAATAACCCTTATAGAAACAGTAAAAAAAAAAAAAAGTAACATAAGAAATCAATTCAGTTTTGTTTTCTTTATAGTGTGCTTCATTTTTTTTTTTTATTGATAAATGGTCCAAAGTGACCATCAACTATATCCTTACTCAAAAATAGAATTTATATCTCATTTAGGCATTTAATTGGGGAATGTAATTGTCTATATAGGAAATAGGGAGCATGAAGAAAGAAACTAATTGATTGTATATGTTAAACATACCAGGAATAGGGATAGACAGCTTATATGTCTTTTAAAATTTCAGTCCTTCCATATAACAAGAGACATGGCTGTTAGTGTTCATATGTCATTGTTAAAGTCAGAGACGTAAAATGACATGCCTAAAGTCTCATGGTTAGTAACCCTTGGGTCAAATATACAATTCCTAGAACACTTTGAGGGGAAGAGAACAGAATAAAATATTTGGTTCAAAAACAGATTCATTTTATATATAGTTCATTAAATACAAAAGTACTACTATACCCATGAGACAAAATTATGTTTTTCCAAATATATGATGTAATTTCAATACCAACTGGTATGTTGGTATTGTGGGAAGGGAGAGTGGATTCTGGCAATATAATTTTTATCTCCTTTAAGGGTAGTTTCATAATGTATTAATATGTATTAATTAATGATTAATTAATTAATTAATGATTAATAAATGGTTTTTATGACCATTTCAAAGTCAGAGGGAATCTTTCAAAATGCTTCAAAGAATAACTATATTGACAATAAACACATGGCAATAGAAATTAAAATAGTAGGTAGAAGAGAATATTAGAGAAAATTAGAATACAATGAAAAAACAAAGAAAATGTGACAATTGAAGAAGAGGGGAAAATCTTAATTAAATTCAGTGCCTTTAGGATATGGATTGCTTCTGGATACTTTTATTCATTTGTGTTTGATCATTTGGAGAGATTATTATTTTTTGAACACTGAATATAGACCAGCCTTTTTTCTGGACAATGAAGCTACAGAGTTCCATGACCTTACAACCTATTGGTTATGACAACCAAAGAGATGTGTGATGCTGTCAATGTGAGGATCATTGGGATTCAGCATGAGAGAACAACAGAAGATTTTTAACCCAAATTGAAAACATCAGGAAAGATTTCTTAAAGGAACTGTAAATTAAACTGAGATAAGGGAGGTAAGGATGAGTTAAGCAATGACAGGGAGTTTGGGCAGAGAACATAAACGTGTTCCAGGCACATTCTTATATGTGCCATATCCCATAAGAGAGAGTGTAATGGTACAATTTAGGAGATTTAAGTTGTTTGGAACTCCCAGAATATACAGTGAGAAGACACAGGAAGTAGGACTAATGGACAGACTAAAAATCTTTTTAGTCCATTTTTGGTCCTTTTTTTTTTTTCATTAAAGCAACATCATTATCACCATTGCCATGATTATTATCATTTATCTATTTTCTATTCACAAACATTTATTATACAGCAAGTTCTCTGACGTTTAATATGGATGTTTTACAATGGAAAACATTATTTTCCAAGTTCCTAGTGAGAACTGGGATATTTCTGCCATATCAGTAAACAAAAGTTGTCATAGTCATCAGCAATTGTAACTCTCCAATGTTAGCTGGTGAGAACTGAGGACACTTAAGAAGGAAACAAATAAATGCCTTTAAGCAGCCATTAGACTGCAGCCACTCTCTGTGGTGAGCCCTGAGGAACCTCAGGATGTGAAAATACAGGACACTGGCCTGAGATTTCTGAGATGCATATCAAAGGATTAATTTCAGTGAGCCCAGACTTTTGCATCTACCCATGGATCACAATAAACTGTGGAAAATTCTGAAAGAGATGGGAATACCAGACCACCTGACCTGCCTCTTGAGAAATCTTTATGTAGGTCAGGAAGCAACAGTTAGAGTTGGGCATGGAACAACAGACTGGTTCCAAATAGAAAAAAGGAGTACGTCGAGGCTGTATATTGTCACCCTGCTTATTTAACTTCTATGCAGAGTACATCATGAGAAACGCTGGGCAGGAAGAAACACAAGCTGGAATCAAGATTGCTGGCAGAAATATCAATAACCTCAGATATGCAGATGACACCGCCCTTATGGCAGAAAGTGAAAAGGAGCTAAAAAGCCTCTTGATGAAAATGAAAGAGGAGAGCAAAAAAGTTGGCTTAAAGCTCAACATTCAGAAAACGAAGGTCATGGCATCAGGTCCCATCACTTCCTGGGAAATAGATGGGGAAACAGTGGAAACAGTGTCAGACTTTATTTTTGGGGGGAGCTCCAAAATCACTGCAGATGGTGACTGCAGTCATGAATTTAAAAGATGCTTACTCCTTGGAAGAAAAGTTATGACCAACCTAGATAGTATATTCAAAAGCAGAGACATTACTTTGCCAACTAAGGTCCGTCTAGTCAAGGCTATGGTTTTATCTGTGGTCANTGCACTGGTCGGGCTTATTCCAGCCTCCATACCTTCCTCTGTGCTGTGCACCCCCCATTTGGACTGTCCTCTCCCCTTTCCATACATCCTCCCTGTACACACGTTCATTTATTTACCCTTCCACTGATGCAAAAATATTTACTCAGTGTCTACTTGGTACCAGACCCTCAGAACCAAAATTTGAGAACAAAGTCAGAGCTATACATGTTTACCTCCTTAATGCCCGCCCCCCACAACCCCTGCAAATCACGAAGGACCTGACCGCACCCAGGGAGCCCGGGCAGCAGGGCGCTGCTAACGGACTGGCTGTTGGCAGGGGGAGAGAGTGAAACCACCACGTCGTTCATCCCTGGAAGCTGCACCTCTGACACCGCTGCTGGGCCAAACCCGGTGGGACTGAGAGAGGAGGTGATGCCCCCCCTGTCAACCGCTCAGCAGAGGCAGCCAGCCCGGCACTCACTCGGGAGACACTTGCACGTGTGGGAGGTGGGCTGGCGGTGCCTTGAGTGGCTCCTGGGAGAGGAAGCAGAGGACTTCAAGAGGAGCATGGTTGGGAGGAGAGAGGAGGTGGGAACTGAGTGAGCAAAGGCCCAGGAACTGGGAGGATGGCTTGATGTAGGGTGGGCTCCGCTCCCCGCAGGACCGGCTGGCTGTCCCTGCACAAGTGCAGGGAGAGGTGCCTCGGCTGGAGGGTGGGCGTTCCCATGGAAACCGCCGCATCCCATCTGTGGCCTCAGACAACCTGCCTTGCGCCTCTGGGTCCCTGACACCCCCGCCGAGGTGCCAGGCCAAGATGGCAGAGTTGGTGTTTGTGTCTGGAGAGGAGTTTGGATGATCCACAGGCTGGGTGCCCATGGGGAGGTAAGGTACTGTGGGAACCCTGCCGTCTCGCTCAAGCCCCTGGCTCTCTTGGATTCCAGTTGCCACCCCCTCCTGCTTCCTGGCTGGGTGTATTTTAGCCTGTCTGAGCTTCAGTATCCTTTTTACCATGTCCTACCTTGTAAGCCTGCGGTGGGGACTGAAAGAGGTGTGCCTGCAACCACACAGAGCACCCGTGCTGGTCAGACTCCGGCCATGTGGCCTGTGCCCCCGAGCACAGGGAAGGAGGCAGCAGGGCTTGGTAGCTCCGAGCTGCTGGAGTCAGCAAGCATCTGCCGTGTGTGGTCGGGGCGCTACCTCTCCTGGCCCGGTTGCTGCCTCTCCTGGGCCGTGAGCTTGCCGGAGGGGTTGGCGACATCACCAAGGTGACAGCAGCCATGCCCACCGTGGGCAGCGGCTGCCGCAGGGGCCCTGGGCTGGGGAGCGGGGGTGGCCCCAGGCCTCCCTGCGAAGCTGCGGGCATCCTGTGGTCGCCCTCGCAGTCCAGTCCTTGAGCCCAGGAGAGAGATGCAGAGCCGCACCTGACCCCTGGTGGTCATCGGCAGAACTGCAGGAGCGGCTCGCACCCCTGGAGGAGTCGGTGCGCTGGAGGGGCGCCCAGGTCCGCTGAGGCAGTCCATCCTTGGGGAGCTGCTTCTGTACGGAGGGGTCCTGTGCTGCTCCCCACAGCGGGGCTGCTCTGGCCTGGGTGGGTGCCGCTTCCTTTCTCCAGGTGTCATGAGATTGAATACCACCTGAGGCTTTGATGAGGCTGGTCTGGATTTGAAATACAGACCACTGAAAAAGAAATAAAGAGAGGCTCTTAAGAGGCCAAACGCCAACCCCAGCCCCAGGCCACTGGCTCCTGGGAAAACACCCACACTGCCTCTCTGCTCTGGTTGGCATGAGGGAAGAGCTGACTTGGGCTATGGAGAGACAAGCGTTTAGCCAGAGGGTTCCACCCAGGCCCTCTATTCCCAGGCGGATTCGGACTAACTGTATACAAGGCACTTCTGGCCAGAGCACTGTCATATGACGGCACAGGCAGGCTCCCTCCCCCGGGCCCTCCCGGCGTGGGGTGGGGGGCGGGGGCGACCTGGCCCTTGCCCCAGCCTTAGGCACTGAGGCGCCCTCTGTCTGAGTACATGGGCGCCGCTCTGGCATTTCTTGGCTGGAGAGCTGCATGGCACACGTGCCGTATTCCTCCACCAGACTCCGAGCTTTTCTCCGGAAGGACCGTGGAGGGGATCTGGGGGAAGCCTGCAGGCGATCGGATATAATTTCCTCCTGATCATTAGAGCAAAAGGGAGACGGAGAGGTGAACAGGGATGTTTTCAACTCCCGCTGCCTGCGCAGCCCTTCCCCTCTCCCTCCGGATAGCCAGTCCCCTTGGTAAGACCTGGATGGTCTAAAAACAAAAATTCTCAGGGAGCCCAGGTTGGCAGCAACAGGAACCCATCCCCAAGCCCCGAATCAACTTGGCGTCTTGGCAGCTGCGTCGCCAGAGCACTTTTTCGCTCTTGCATTTTGTTTTGTCATAATCGAGATGCTTTTCTGTGGCTCTCCGCTTAAACGCACCGAGTGGGAGGGGACGGGCATGCTCTCCATTCTCCAGCCTTCATGCGTGTCTCCTTTCTTCGCCTTTGCAGAACCACACGATGAGCCAGCATGCACAGTGAGGGACCGCTCGACAGGACTCCTCTCCGCAGAAGGCTTGCCGGAGACGCCGTGGGGAGGGCCATTTGAACATTACATCCAATCAAAGTGTCATTTGCAACCCAGATGTAAAACTCTAATGATTTGGCCATGAGGCGCTGCTATTATAAGCAGCTGGAAATGAATATTAATGGCAGAGATTAAAAGTATTCCATGCTCAGTATTTTTTATTGTCCTGCTACAGCTAGTGTGCTTTTAGAGTTTCCGCCGCAGACTACATTTCTAGAGTTAGAGAAACCCGCTTTTGGAAGCGATTGTCCTTTGTTCCTTCATGTATTATATTGATAGGTTTGTTTTTTTTTTAAAGGATTAGTGTGATTTTTTTTCTTCGCTTCTTATTTTTCTTTCTTGTTTTTCTTTCCCCCCCTTCGGTTAACTACTTTTTAATTGCAATTCTAGGTAATTGTGCATCGTGATGTGATTGCTTGGCTATTGTCTGAATATTTCCTTTTAATTTTTTAATTAAAGACTAATGCTTTGATTGGATTTGCCAGTTCACCGGACAGTGATTAAAACTATGTAATGAATATAATCGGTTTCAGTGCAACTGGATGGTCTGCTTTTAAATGTGACTTAATCTGACTGCAGTAACTAGTACAGTTCAATAAAGGGAATCCATGCGATTAGCATCGGCCTGCCTGGTTCTCTCCTCCCCAGCCCAGGGCTGTGCGGGGGCTGTCGTCACCTACAGGGTATGTCCCTGGTGAGTTCCTGTGGATCGCACATGCTCGTGGGGTGTGCTTGGACTCAGTCACTAAGGCATGTCCAAGTCTTTGCAACCCCATGAGCTGTAGCCCGTCATGGCTCCACTGCCCATGGGATTTCCCAGGCAAGAATACTGGGGTGAGTTGCCATTTCCTTCTCCAGGGGATCTTCCCGACCTAGAGATAGAACCCAACCTGCACACATTAGACCCAGCTCCTCTTGAGAAGGAGGAAGCATAGCAACCTAATGCAGACAGACCAGATGAGCTAGTAGGGAGCACCAAAGTCACACCTTTGAATACCCTGGTCATCTCATTTATGGGTGGGGAAACTGAGGCCCAAGGATAAGTGAGTGGCTAAGCTGAGTATATTAGTAGGGTGGCTTGCGTCCATCGCTACCCCTTGGGTCTGGCTTTCCTCAATGCTGGATGCAGCTGGTTACGTGGTTAATCCTTACCTAGCCAGGACTCCAGGCAAGGTCCAGGTAGGAGCAGCAGTTTTCCAATCACAGAGATCTGTGGGATGTGGAAGGTGCTACCAGTGGCTGCAGCCAGAACTCTGCTGGGGCAAGTGAAGTGCCCAGGATGCAAAGATCTCAGGGGGGCCTGCTCTCAGGGGCCCAGACGATGGGTGTCTCCTGACACCTTGCACCCTTAGGTGCCTGGCTTGCCTCACTTCCTCTTGGTCTTGCTGGCACCCTAGGGCTCGCAGCAGCCTTAGCTTCCCACGAGCCTGTCCTCCCATGCCTCCATCATGCTGATGCTCAGCCGACTTGTCAGTCAGAGCCAGGGCTTCGGAACCTACATGGGGAAGCCCTTCCTTGTTAACTTTTCACAAGGGGCAGGAAAATCGGTTATTACCCTCTGCAGAGCAGAAATGAAACAGGCAGACAGATTGCACCTAATTATAATGGAATACTATGTCATGGCATGGAGTTTGGAGCCATTATACCCAGCATCTTCTGACTCCCATATTGAGGGGCTTCTGTGAGAGTTCCGCTTGCTGTCACCACATGTAACGTCTGACATGGGTGGAGCTGTTGGTTTTTCTAGAGGTATTGTACGCCTGAGAATCTCAGATTGATCGGGCGTCTGCCAGTATTGGACAGAATGGAGCAGCTGCTTTTTTATTTCAGGGCTTCTACTTCCTGGAAGCCAAATACGGTGAACTCTAGCTTTTAGTCGTCTGGAAACTTGACCATTTTAGGTGGAGACCTCAGGGTAGGCATCGGTATTCCCCAAAGTGTGGCCGGCCACAGCCTGGGGCTGAGGTAGGCTTCCCGGAGTCCCTAGCCAAACCTGCCTTCTGGACAATGATGCGACTGTGGGCAGGATCAGCATGTCCTCAGGGCTTGCCAGATCACTATCTCTGGGCCCTCCCAAGTCTGGATTTATCCCGAACCCCATGGAACCCAGGTGAGTCTTCAGTAAGTACCAATGGAAGATTTGATTTGATGGTTGGTGGCGTAGGGCTAAATTAGTCACTGCCCCCATTAAAACTACAGCGGGGGGTTTAAGAGCTTTTCACGCCGTGTGGGAATCAGCAGCGAAGCCAGAGGATGCCTTGGGTAAGGAGAGAGGCAGCCTAGGGGACCACGAGGTAATGAGGTTTATGGCGATGACAAGGCAGCCAGGGAACCCCACCGACTCCCCCCTCGCCCTGGCCCCATTGTTCTCGGGCTGGCTCTGCCCCTGCTGCTTCGGCTGAGAGAACCCCTCGTGACTTGGTGCGGGGTGGGGCTGGTGGGGGAATGGGGCGGTCCTTGCTGGGACTGGTATTTGTCACCATCAGGCAGTGGGGGGTGGGGGTAGTGCAGAGCTCCTGTCTCTTATACACATCTTGCCTTTAAATAATTGCAGTAAAATGTCTTTAAAACTTTTTATTTCTTTTTGTTTTTTCACATTATATACTCTGTACCAAATTATTATATAAGAAGTCCAATGTAATGGATTTTCTTACTTCTTGCTTTCCAACATCTTTAGGCTATTTGAATTTCTTTCTCTGCTATTTTAGATACCTTTGAGATTGAATCATTTATCTACTGCAATAACAACATCCAAGAAAGTAATATTCCTCATCATATTGGACTTTCAATTAAGCCAAGTAGTGCAAGGTCAATTCAACGTTGTAATTGGAAAAAGATTGTTTTATTGTTGGCTGCTTTTGGCATATAGTCCATGGGATGTACGCCAGATTAATAAAATACTCAATGTTTGGGTCTCTGATATTTCATATCTTTTTGCAGCTCCTGAACTAAGGCCAGTATGTTTTCTTTGAGGTTTGAAATTCATTCCCTGCACCCCAACCCCTCCAATCAAATTCCAAAGTGACGTGCCTTGACTGTGATTCATAAACTGACAGAATTGACCTTCATCAAGTAGATTTTTTCGAACATATTCATAAAATACTTATTATATTTATAAAAACAGAAAGAATCACTTTAATTTTGTTTATGATAAAAAAAAAGAAGGAATTTCAAGCTGTTGCTTTCAACATGAGCTGTTGCTCATGGGCCAAATCTGGCTTGCTGCCTACTTTTCTATAGGATATTTAAATATGTCACTCACACACCCCTTCATTTGCACATTATCATTGGTTTTTTGGGGGGCTACAAGGTCAAAACAAAATAATTGTAATAAAGTCAATTGCCCAGAAAGCCAACATTTATTTACTGTTTGACCTTTTACAGTAAAAGTTTGCTGACTCCTGTTATGAGAAGTAGTAAGCCTGAATTTTAGCTTGTTCTCTGGTAACTTTCATTAATAATAAAAATAATAATAAAACTGTACTATAGGGTAGATGTTATTCTAATTACTATACATTTATTAAATTATTTAATATGCATAATTAATATTTAAGGACCAGAAGTTATCCCAATATTTAAGGATTATAACAATGAAGCATATAGAGGTTAATTAACTTGTCTGTGGTCACACAATTAACTAGTAAGGGTTAGTGCAGGGTTTAAAACACTAAGATCTACCTCCATTGCCTACACTTGAACCACTATGTTATTCACATGACTGTGAGATGAAATAATTGTTTAAATTTTGTTTTTTCTTGAGTTTATTGTCATCATGAGCTTATAAATTGTGTTGCTACATTCTACTTTTAAATCTGGAAAGCTGCATTATGTCAAGAGTAAAATTTCTTTGATAATATATTATCATACTAGTGAAACAACTCTATCAAAAAAATGAAAATATATTTAAGGTCCATCTGATTTATCACTATTTAAANCAAGCCATCAGTCTAGTGGGTCTATGAGCTGGAGAAATTTAGCACAGGCTGAGAAATGGACCAGGACCCCGGGACCCCCGATCCCTACTATTGGGTACCTGCCTAGAGCTTCTGGAAGCAGGCGAATAAGGGTTTTGGTCTCAGTGGAGAAGCCACCATAGGAAGAATCTTCTCAAGTTGTCCCAGTCATAGAGTGTTCCTTCTAAACTCACAGTATGTTTACCATTGAACTTTCTGCTTTTTATTCCCTTCCAAAATGTACATTCTTAGGAGTGGGATCTGCAGTTACAAGTGTTCAGTAAATGGACCAAGACTTTTTTCATTCATTCATCCAGCAGACACTTATGGATCTGCTTTTGTGTGCCAGGGACTAGGGATAAAGGGATGGATGGGTAATTCGATGCTTGCCCTCATGGAGCTCATGGTCACATGACAGTCATTTAATAAACAAGCATGCCAGTAAACACCCAGCAGTGCACGCTCACAAGCACCATGATGGGAAAGGGCTGGACTGTGAGATACGTGGGGGACCCATGTTAGAGGCAGGCCTAGCTGAGGAAGTAACTTGTGTTCGGCCTGAACAATGAAAGGAACTCAGCCGTCCACGAACACTGGGAAAACAGTGCAGTGAATGTAAAAACCCCAAGCTGGAAATGGCTGGAAGTATCCTTAGGGATCTCTGGTCATACCAGGTTTCAATTTTAGATGGATTAAAACAAGCCCACAGAAATTCAGAGTATTTTCCAAGGTCAGACAATTCAGCATAGAACCCAGACTATAATTTGGGTGTCTTGCCTTCTAGCCTTGGGTGTCTGACTCCCCTCTGCAGCCATTTCTATTTGTTGAAGGGAAATTTGATTGAATAATTATTATTATTATGAATAAAATGACATACTATGTAGGAAAGACTGCTGGCTCTCCTTCTTTTGCTTAATAAATTAACTCTGATTTTTATCTGAGCACATGTTACCTCAGAGAGGAGAAGAATCAAATAATATACCCTATCTGTCCTAGAAGATGTACATGGCCATATTACTACTGGTGATTATATTGGGATATAAATGGGGTAAAAATATGGTGGTATATGTAAATTCTAGGAATTGTCCTTAAAGAGAAGAAATGAGCTCACCCTCCTACATTTCTTGATGGCTGGAATGTTGATGCAATAGCTGGAGCTCCAGAGCCATTTTGAACCATGAGGTAAACTAGACATGGAAGCCTCACATGGGTTGAGCAAAAATGTAGAAAGAGCCTGGATCTCCAACACTGTCAAATGCATACTAACTTAGACTTGCTTCCCAAAAGATTTCTTGACCCTGAGAGAGAAATAAACTTCTCTCTTATTCAAGCCATTGTTATTTGTGTTCTCCATTATAGTTGAATCAATTTGTAAATACAACAGATTGAATATATACATAAATGGCTTCCAAGTAGCAGCAAATCTAGAAGTTTCAAGGAAAGGATATGGGATAGTTAACAATACCTGAAGTCTAAGAAATCTACCTCAGTGACCTACTATAATCAATATCTATTTGGGTCTTAAGTTCGTGGGGCCGGGCTGATCTGGGCCGGGCTGATCTGGGCTGGGCTGTGTTAGCTTGGCTGATCTGACTTGGGTGTCTGACTCCTGATTAACGTGGGATGGCCTTGCTGGGATGACTGAGACGCCTCAGCGCTGCTCTTCATGTTTCACCCTCTGGCGGGGTAGCCTGAGCACGTTCTTCTCGTGGCACTGGCCAAAGAGCAGAGCAGAGCAAGCCCACTTGTGCAAGAACCTCAGACCTCTGCTTGCGGATGGTGTTTGCTCACATGGCCAAACTAGACTCAGGACCCCACCTACTGATGGGAAGAGCTGCAAGATCCCTGCAGCTGGGATTCAGGGAGGGATGGAGAAGCGAGGTCATTAATACAACTGGTCTACCACAGAACTGAAAGGCCTCCCTCTCTCCTCCCAAGGCAAAACCTGTTGGTAGTTACTAGGTACCATCCATGACCACAGCTTAGGAAATGAAAAACTGAGGTGGTCTACCTTAGCTTTGCCTTTGGAGGAGAGAGAGGCACCCTCAAAGAACTGGCCACCCAACTGCTTGTTAGTTATCAAAGCAATTTCACAGGGTCACTATTTTTACAATTTACAGTTGATTTCAGTTCACTCAGGCTTGACAGGAGTATGAGCAAAGATATATGGCATCCTCAATTTCCCAGAAGAGATAAAAACTCCCAGCACTTAACAAAAGCCAAACATTTACAACTCTGTCTTGTTAGACACCAAGTAGGGTGTACTTTGCCATGTACACCCCTGGCTGTGTCCTTCCATGCCTTCATTCATGTTGCTCCTCTTTCTAGAATGCCCTTCCCTTCTTTTTCACCTGATTTACTTTTAAACTCAGTTCAAGTGTCTAATTTTCAGGGTTTGAGATTCAGTGAGGCGAGTAAAACACTTCCCTTGGGTACAAAATTTAAGAGAACCAGAAAGCTTAGTAATGAAGATAAACAATATTTTTTAAAAAAAATCAAATTGAAAAACTACAGCCAACAGGCCTGGGATTAAGGTGGGGCAAGTGAGGCAAAATTGTGCAAATGCACCATTGGATCCTGTCATTATTAAAATTTTTGCTGTTTTGTTTACTTACTGTGGATTTTTTGCATTTATTTTTAAAAAACATTTAAAGTATTATTCTGAGTTTTTTGCCATTCACTTAAATTTTGTGCCCAAGGCAAATGCTTTACTCATTTCACCCTAGTCATGATTCTGTTTGTCGTCCAGGCAACCTATTCTGACCCCCCACAGGAAAAATGTTCTGATAATAATGACTCGGATAATAGATGGTGTATAAGTCTATTTCTAGACATCTATACACTTTTATAGCTGTCTGTCTCTGGGACTGTGTAGCAGTCAGGATAGGTTAGGTTATGGCACAATAACAAAAAGCTCCCAAACTGTAGTGGCTTAACACAATAATGATTTATTTCTCATACAGATGACCTGGTCATCCTTCACTGTAGTCACTTGGAAAGGCTCAGCCACTTGGAAAGGCTCAGAGAACAGACTACCATAAATGTGTTCAGTAAGCAAGGCAAAGAGAAATAGAGAACTTGGGAGGGTCTCACACTGACAAGTAGGAGCTCTTGCCTGGGAGTCTCATACACACAGACACACATACACAGCACTTTAGCACACAATTCATTGGCCAACAATTCTCACATGGAGCCAGGAAGTGCAATCCTGTCATGTAACTGGTAGACCTAAAAACTGACAAGATTTGGCTAATTGTACTAATGGCTACCACCACAAACTGTCTTCATTGCCTCTCCATCCATCCCCGACTATAATCTCTTTAAGAGCAAATCTTAGTAAATCTGGGTATATGCAGCACCCTTCATGGGATCTGGAGCAGACAAATATTTACTGACTGTATGCAGAAATTAAACAGAAAGTAAATAAATGACAATTGAAAAGGTCCAGGGGAAGATAAACATGTATATCTTGTAGCCTAAAACCGAGGTGTATGCCAGACCTGTATTCAAACTTCACGGGCTGTGTGACCTGCGCAAGGCACTTAGCTTCTCTGTGCACGGGTGTTTTCACAGGTAGGTAAAATGGGAAGAATAACAAGTAATGTTTATCTCACAAAGCTGTTGTGAAGTTGAAATGAGATAAAAATGATGATGATGTTAAACAACATTATCTGGCATTATTCTAAGACCCGCACACAACAGCAGTATCACGTGGGTATTCTTATCTGCTTACATATGAGGAAACCAAGGCAGAGCAAGGCTACTCACACTTCAGTTCTAACTTAGGCTCCAGAGCCCTTTTCTAAGCCTGCCAGAAGCACTTTTTTTAACAGAGTGACTCAGAAATGGTGGCTTCTGATGCTCGCATCACTGGAGCCAATCCCAAGTGTTGGTCGCCCAGTGTCTGCCTTTGCCTGGAGAGATCTCGTGGCCGGGTGGTCCCCAAGTCCTGAGTGGTCCCGGAGAGCCTGGGCAGGGTGGGAGATCAGCCTTGGACCCGAGCGCTGGAGGCCGCGGCTTCACCCGCCGCCTCCCTCCCCTGAGCCCTGATTGGCCTGACTCGGCGCCGGCCCCGCCCACCCGGCGCCCGCCCTGGGCCGCGGGCTGAGCCGGGCTGAGCGCGAGCAGTGTGCTGTGTGAACTTATTTGTGGAGTTATTAATTACTGAAGGGCGCAAACCGTGCTTCTGTGCATAAAAATATGTTTGAGCAGTTTCTACTTAAACTTTAAAGAGAACGTTAATCAATTTTATTTTAACAAAATGACCTTAAGCAGGGAAAAAAAAAATTGGTGTTATTTGCCCAAACAGGCAAATTAATTTCTGTCTCTTGAGAAATCTGATAAGTTTCCAGAAATAGCTTTGCATAATTTACACCTGCTCTGGCCGCTCCTAGTATAACGCCAAGCCCAATCACGGGCCCTACCCAGAAAGAACTGAAAACAGAAAGGTCCTTTAAAGGCCCTGCCACTCACTGCCTGTCCTCTACTGTTCCTCGGCCCACCTGGGCCATGACTTTGGGAAACGTTGAGGGGGAGAAACAAGGTAGCCTCTGAGAGGCAGCCTATCCTGGGTCAAAGTCCCTGGGAGGAGGGATCCACTGTCCAGTCGTAGGGCCTGGGAATTCTCAGGAGGCCTAGAGAGGACCTCCATCAATCAGCTAACCATTCCCCACCCCACACCAGTTTTCCATCTCTCTTCTGAGCCTTGAAAGCTACAGACACCAGCTTCATCCTCAATGCCTCTGGCCTCCCACCCTTGAAGGATTCCCAGGATGGCAGGCTCCAGAACTCTCAGAAGAGTCTGCACCACCTTCTAAATCCCTGCCTGCTGGATCTCAAGCTCCACACACCCAGAGGCCTCTCCTCCAGAGACCCTGCTGTACTTCCCTTGGGGCTAAGGGTGGGTGAGGGGCACACACATCACCCTCTTGAGCTGTGGGGCTTAGAGGCAGGGTCAGGGAGCTGCTGGAGCTAACTTTGCGTCTATCAGGCTGCTGTGGGGAGGGAATAAGACTCTTAAGAGAATCTCAACTTCATGAAGGTAGAGTTCTCAGTCATTAAAAAAAAAATAATGAAATAATGGCATTTGCAGCTACATGGATGGATCTATAGATTATCATGACAAGGGAAGTAAGTCAGAGAAGACAGATTCTGGATGATATCACTTATATGTGGAATCTAAAGTATGACACAGATGAACACGTCTATGAAACACAAGGGGCTTCCCAGGTTGCTGTAGTGGTAAAGAACCCACATTGACAGGAGATGTAAGAGACGCAGGTTCGATCCCTGGGTTGGGAAGATCTAGAGACGGGCACGGCAACCCACTCCAGTATTCTTGCCTGGAGAATCCCATGGACAGAGGAGCCTGGCAGGCTACGGTCCATGGGGTCGGTCCCAAAGAGTTGAATGCAATTGATTTAACATGCCTGAAATAGAAATACATTCATAGACATAGGGAACAGGCATGTGGTTGCCAAAGGGGAGCTGAGGCAGAGGGAGGGTTGAATTGGGAGTTTGGGACTAGCAGATACAACTGGTATATATACAGAGAATAGGTAAACACCAAGGTCCTCCTGTGTAGCACAGGGAACTGGATTCAGTATCCTGTGATAATCTATAATGGTAAAGGGGGGAAAAAAAAGAGGCCATAGTTTCATCTTTTTGTTTATGCTGTAACCTCAGCACCTAGAACAGTGCCAGAACAAAGTACTTGCTCCATAAATATTGAGCATTGAATAAATGAGCTGATGTTGAGTAAATGAATAGATAAAAGGTGATGAATGCACTAGTTATTCCACTATTACTACTAGTATAATTGTTGCAGTTTTTTTAGTTTTTCCAAATATAAAGTTAGCTCAAAATACAGAAAATTGTTTTTCACACTGCATTTACCTGTTAGCTACCCTCGCCACCCCTGGAGATTCTGATAGGATGAGTTGAATGAAGAGTTCCCTTCCTCCTCTCCCTGTGAAATCGCTATTTGCATCTAGTAAATGTTCAATTCGTTTTTGTTGAACGGGTGCATGAGAGCCCACAGCAGGAGCCACAGACTCAGGGCAGGCAGTCCAGGTGAATGAGTGAAGTGGGCTGGGCATAGCGGGGCTGGATGGATTGGGGGGGCCATCCATGCCCATCTCAAGGAGGTCCAGCTCCTTGCTGCACTGTGAGAATGCAGTCCCTGGTTATCAGATCTTCCAATCTTTCGAGAAGGGGAACTCTAGATTTTATTGTGAAAAGTCCCAATATTTCAGTGCTGGTAATTACTTCAGAGTTTAATTTAATAAAAAGAAACCCCAAACAAAAAATACAAGTGTGCCAGGGCAGACACTTTTGAGGACTAGTTTTGGTGGTTGGGCCACCAGTTGGAGGCCTCTTGAGAGCATGTGAGAGAACGCTATGGGCCCTGGAACTTCCGGCACCAAATGGAGGGGAATGGGTCACCGCCCCAGGAGCCTATGAAAGCCAGTGGAGGCTGAAGGAAGCTAGCCACCCCTCCCCCCGGGGTGGTGGGCTGAAGGCAAAAGTGGGAGATCACATCCGCGCCTCTCTTCTCATTGGATGGATTTGTCTGTTTGCCTTTCTAGCAGTAGAGCTGGATCCTCAGGCTTTCCATGCCTCAGTTTCCTCATCTATAAAATGGGGATAAATAATTGGGGCTCTCTTTGAGTGGTGAGAATTTGAGGAGATGGCATAGCAGACTTTAGCACAGTTCCTGCTGACACGTGTAAGGTATGCATAGACCAGGTGTTCACCCAACGCCTGCAGATAGCCTGGGGCTCCAGAGTCACCTGGAAGTCTCTTCTGGAGGAAGAGAACCTACATGGAAGCCAGTTTCTGTCCCTGAACGTTTTAGGGATGATCCTGCTACTGATGTGAAACAGACAAGCCCAGAAACAGAGGGGATTTCACAGCTCCGGGAGGCCAGGCCCTGCGACACAAGGCAGGCAGGGACTGGGGCCTGGCCATGTGCATCCTGTGCCGAGCACCAAGCAGCAGGCTGGGACTCCACGCTCACCGCTCTGTGTTGCCAGTGCCCTGCGTGACTTTGGGCAAGTCCTTTCCCTACCCCGGGCCTCAGTTTCCTTGTCTGCGAAGAGAAAGGGTTGAATCAGAAGCTCTCCAAGCTAATCCTGGCTTTAGCTTCCTACGTTTCTGAGAATTTCTTGGGAGGGCTGGGGACCTGGGACAGGGCACAAGAATGGCTTCTGAGTAGGGACAAGGATCCCTGGACCTGGGAGGGCAGAAGGTCTGAGGATAGGCCACATTTGGCAGCACTCCGGGGGCATGTCAAATACGCGGGGGGACAGTTGTATTAGCTGCTGGGCCTTAGAGTCCCATAGAAAGCAATGGAGAAAATCAACCCTGAGAATATTAGGAGGAAAATATCCTAGCTCTTCTGATTTTTGAACAGCTTAGAGTTGATTTGCCCTTGGCATGAGAACTTCCTGCCCTGGGAGCCTGAGGGCTCCTGACTCTGTCCTGCACGCTGGTGTCCGGTCCCCAGGCACTGAGGGTTTGTGCTGCCTTCTGGCATCGCTGTAACAGCCTTCGTCCCTCCCCTGGGGCTGAGCCGTCCTATAGCTCCTTCAGGGCTTGGCTCCAGAAACACCATCTGACCTCCCCTCGGGTACCTGCCGGGCTTGCCACAACAACACCCAGCACAAGGCAAGGCATTAAGGTGCTGCTTGCTGAATTCAGAGTCCCGATTCTCCCAGACAGTTATCCTCGTTATCTTCATTCTCATTTTACAGTAAATGAAACTAGGCCTTGGTTCTAACAGCTAGTGAGTGGTGAAGCCTAGACGTGAAACCCGGTGATCTGTCTGTAAGGCTGGACTCTAGCCAGGGAAGGCAGGTGGATATTCAACTTAAAAAGTTATTAAATAATAATAGAAAAATGTTTAAAGTATTCTGATGGATATAAAATAAAGTTAAACATCATTAAAAAAAAATCAACCATTCCTCCTACACACACTCCTTCCAGACTTAATTCTTCCAGAGATAGTCTATGCACATGAAAGCATACATTTGTATATATTGCTATCTTTTCTTTCACAAAAATGTTATTGAACACATTGTTCAGTAACTCATTTTTCATTCCCTTATTAATATGCTGTTCCTTTCTCTCCTTGTTAGTACACAGAGATCTTATTCTTTTGCAGGTGGGGGGGTAGTTTTTCAATTAAAAATTCAATTTTAAATTCAAATAAAAATTCAATAGAAAATTCAATATTTACAAGTTGTATGTAAGGCTATTCAAATGATCTATTTCATGTTGGGTGAGTTGTGGCCGTCTATGTTTTTCAATGAATTTGTTTATTTCATCTAATTTGTGAAGTTTATGTGAGTAAAGTTGTTCATAGTATTTCCTTATTGTGCTTTTGATGTCTGTAGGGTCTGTAGTAACATTCCCTATTTTATTCCAAGTGTTGGTACTTTGTGTCTTCTCTTTCTTTCTTTATGAGTCTTATTAGAGGTTCATTAATTTTACTGATTTTTCCCCAAAACCTTATGCTTTGTTTCACTTTTTTCTATTCTTTTTCTGTTTTCCATTTCACTCACTTCTGTTCTTTATTTCCTTCTGCTTGCTTTGGATTTATTTTGCTCTTGTTTTTCTAGGTTCTTGAGATGGAAACTTAGATTACTGGTTTTGAGACTAAATATATGTATTTAGTGATATAAATTTCCTTCTTGGTACTGCTTTGGCTGTGTTCCCAAATATTTGATATGTATGTTGTATTTTCATTTTCATTCCATTCAATGTATTTTAAAAATTTTCTCTTGGGCCTTTCTCTTTGATCCATGAATTATTTAGAAGCATTGCTGAATTTTCAAGTGTTTGGTGATTTCTCTGTTATCTTTCTGTTATTAATTTCTAGTTTGATTCCATTGTAGTGGGAGAACACACTCTATAATTTAAATTCTTTAAAATTTGTTGATTTCTTTTTATGACCCATAATATGGTCTATCATGGCATAAATTCCATGGGATTTAAAAGAATGTGTATTCTGTTATTATTGGGTAGAGTGTTTTATAAATGTCTCAGATCCTGTTGGTTAATGGTACGGATGAGTTCTTCTATATTTTTGCTGATTTTCTGTCTAGTTGCTCTTTTAATTGTTCAGAGAAGCTTGTTGAAGAGTCCAAATGTAATTGTGGGCCAAAGAACTAAAAAGGGCCAAAGAACTAAAAAATGGGCCAAAGAACTAAATAGACATTTCTCCACAGAAGACATACGGATGGCTAACAAACACATGAAAAGATGCTCAACATCACTCATCATCAGAGAAATGCAAATCAAAACCACAATGAGGTACCATTTCACACCAGTCAGAATGGCTTCGATCCAAAAGTCTGCAAGCAATAAATGCTGGAGGGGGTGTGGAGAAAGGGGAACCCTCTTACACTGTTGGTGGGAATGTAAACTAGTACAGCCACTGTGGAAAACAGTGTGGAGATTCCTTGAAAAATTGCAAATAGAACTGCCTTATGACCCAGCAATCCCACTGCTGGGCATACACACC
>SJYV01027466.1:0-13090 GCA_006410875.1 Neotragus pygmaeus
AAGGTTAGGCTACTTGCACTATACAAAAATTAAATTAAAAAAAAAAAAAAACTACTATAGACACCACAACATAAACATAAGGAAGTCCAACAAAGTTTTGAAATTTCCCAGAATGACCATTTTGATACATTTGGGTTTCTTAACATCACTTGTAATTTCTTTTCTCCAGGGTCTTTGCTCAGTTTTTGGGTGTCCATGTTCAGCTGCTGTTTCAAGGAGTGCTCTGGCAGCTGGTGGGAGGCAGGCGCTGATGGTGGGGTGATGGTGATGGTGGGGCTGATGGTGGGGTGGAGTCGGGGGAGCTGCCTACCTGGGTGCCTGGGCACATGGCCTCACTCCTGAGGGGCAGTTCAGCTACAGGTGGGAGATGCACTGACCCCGTGGGGCTGTGATGTCATCAGTGGAGCAGGAGGTATGCAGGAGCCGGTTCCCATGCTGGGCATCCCCAGGAGTGGGAGGGGGTGGAGGAGTGGCCGTGACTGACAATTGCTGCAAAGGACAGTGGCCCCTGTGCCAACTTATTCACAACACCTGTCATCACATGCTGTCAGCAAAGCGCTCAGTTATGATTTAATTTATGCCTTAAATGTCATAAGCCCGCACAGACTGTTTTTAAGCCATCACTCGGACTCTGATATTGACGAGCAGAATCTTGCCTGACAGATGGTGGGGTTGTACTGTCGGGGAAGTCCCTAAAAACTCCAAGCCCTTCTGTCCCAGGACAGAAAGCTAACCATAGATCAGTGAAGGGAAAGAGGTCAGGAGGCTCCAATATGGCCCTGCCGCTGCTGTCACCAGGAAGCCTGTGCTAGACCCCAACAGCCCAGAGAGCTTCCGGGACTCTTGCAGACTTTATTTCTCAGCCACCTGAATATGGATTTCTGTATTGTGCTCAGGGCCAGATTCTCACCAAGTCTCAACCTCAAGTGGTGGCTGTAAAGAATTCCACGACTATACTCGTGGAGATGTCAATGCATAATTGATTTTTTGAAAAATGCCAGCGATGGAAGTGCTTGATTTAGCTCTGACAGCCTGTGCTCAAATTTGAAATGTAAAACAGTAGACTATGTATCCTCCTGTGTGTACATTTCACAGATGTTGACGGAAGCAGAGTGTTGGAATATCGTGGTTTTACAGTTCTAAGTGAAGCTCAAACTTCCTTTGTTCAAATTCAATTTCTTTTTCCAGGGACCAACTTCCTGTTTTACATATAAGTTTTGTTTGTTTGTTTTGTGTTTTTCTGTCCAATGTTCAAAAGGGCAACTTTAGTGCCAACTAGCTGTCATGGCATGTTAAGAGACCTGTAAGTAGGTATGCTCAGTTTCCTCAGAATATCCTAGGAATTAACAAATAAAAAGAGAAGTTATGGGAAATAATCAACTTGCCCAGTGCCCCTGAAGTTGCTATATTCATGTACTCTGGCTACAGCCTTAAAAAAGAAAACTAATTTATTATCTTCTAATTCTGGAAGCCAGAAATCTGAAGCCATGTCTTCCTGGGCTATGATTAAAGTGTTGGCTGGAGGCTCTGGTGGAGAATTCATTTCATTGCCTTTCACATCTTCTAGAAGTCACCCGCGTGCCTTGGAGAGTTGTCCCTTTCTGCATCTTCACTATGTATTGTTTGTCAAAATGGCGTATAAGCTCTCAGGCCTGTTTCTTTAGGGTTTTCACTTCTTGCCATGAAGCTCCCAGCCCATGTTGAAATGTTAATATCAACTAAAATGTATCTACTTTTTCTCCTGGTATCTATCTTTTATCAGTTCAATTCACAGTCCCCAGTCACTCACTTAAGAGGATAGAATAAAGTCTCCCCTCTCTGACAGTAGCCAGTGCCCAGTGAGAAACACATGTGAGAGATGGACCATGAGCGGGGGAGGAGAGTTCACATGCCCGATGACACCACTGATGCTGCTGGATGCAGCCAAACCTGAAACTGTCCCTGGGGTTCCCATTTCCTTGAATCAATGTCTCCTTTTCTTTAATGAAGCCAGTTTGCAACCAACAGAGTAATGAGTGCCGTCTTCCCCCATTTTATAGAGCAAGATACGGAGGTTGAGAAGCTAAGTCACTTTCCTTATGACCACAGTATAACTGGCAAAACAGGGATTTAATATCAGATCCTTGTGACCCTAAAGCCAAAAAGATACCCGTTACATGAGACCAAAAGCCAAAAACACTTAACTGTACAGCAGCTCTGAAAGCAGTGATCTTTGGAGAGAAATAAAGACTCAGAAGAAATAGTGTCATTCTCTCAGCTCGGGTTGGCAAGTCCCATTATGGTGACTACCTGGGAGGTGGGGGAATTGTGACTAAAGCTTTCATTTGACACTCAGCCAATCATTTTTCTTAGAGGAAAACAGTGTTTCTAAAACAACAAGGTTGTTTTCTCATTTTCATGAGAAAACAGCAAAGTTTTCTCATTCAGAGGTCCTTTTCTTTAATACAACATAGACAAAGACAGATTTCTCCACTAGCCATTAATGGGCTTCCCTGATAGCTCAGTTGGTAAACAATCCATCTGCAATGCGGGAGACCCCAGTTCAATTCCTGGGTAAGGAAGATTTGCTGGAGAAGGGATAGGCTACCCACTCCAGTGTTCATGGGCTTCCCTTGTGGCTCAGCTGGTAAAGAATCTGCCTAAAATGTAGGAGACCTGGGTTTGATCCCTGTGTTGGGAAGATCCCCTGGAGAAGGGAAAGGCTACCCACCCCAGTATTCCGGCCTGGAGAATTCCATGGACTATATAATCGATGGGGTTGCAAAGAGTCAGACACAAATTGTGACTAGAGCTTTCATTTGACACTTAGCTCATCATTGNAAGATCCCCTGGAGAAGGGAAAGGCTACCCACCCCAGTATTCCGGCCTGGAGAATTCCATGGACTATATAATCGATGGGGTTGCAAAGAGTCAGACACAAATTGTGACTAGAGCTTTCATTTGACACTTAGCTCATCATTGCTCTAAGAGGAAAGCAGCTTTTTTAAAAAATGCAAAGTTTTCTCATTTAGAGGTTCTTTTCTTTAATACAACATAGACGAAGACTTGGATTTCTCAACTAGTCATTAAAATGGACATTTAAAACTGAGACAAGCCTTCCAAAGCCCAAACAGAATGGTAATATTCTGTATTTTAATCAGGTTTGCCTAATTGCTACATTCATGTGATTAGTCCCAGTGAGCTGGTAGAGAAAACTTGGTGGTGACTTTGAAATCCTCCAAAACTGCTAGATCCATCCAAAATCTGATTTTCCTCTCCAAAAAAATTGCATTCCAAACATTAGCTGAAATTTTTTTTTAATGCACATAAATATTTGCAATCAGTATCACTTGGGCTGTAAAGATAAACAGTCATAAAACAATATTGTGACCGCATTTTCCCCTCCTGCACAACAGCTTCCTCAGAGGGGGAAAGGTTAGACTAATCAGAAGCAAATTAGCTGCAGCTGCACCAACCCGTTCTTTCTAGAGAAAACTGTCGCAGGGTTGTGCCCTGTGTCCTCACTGCATGAGCTGCGCAGTAACTCACCTTGTCCATTCTAGATCAAGACAAGGTGCAGGAGGCAGGCCTCATAGCATACTGCTTTTCTTAGAACATTCTGGAACACTCTGGAAAGGCCCTCGGTGGTTTCACTGCCGCAGAAGAACAAGGAGCATGTATAGGGCAGGCAGCCAGTTTTCCCGTCTTCTGTTGACAGTCTTGTGATGGGTGTTAATTTAAGTGAATGCATGTTTAGAAATGTTATTTTTTAATTAATTTTTATTGGAATATAGTTGCTCTACAACGTTATGTTAGTTTCTATATACACCAAAGTGAATCAGCTATATTCACTTTATATTCTATGCCTGCCTGCCTGCTCAGTCGCTTCAGTGGGGTCCAACTCTTTGTGACCTCATGGACTGTAGCCCACCAGATTCCTCTGTCCATGAAATTTCCCAGGCAAGAATACTGGAGTGGGTTGCCATTCCCTTCTCCAGGGCATCTTCCTGAATCATGGATCAAACCCAGGTCAACTGTGTCTCTTACATGGCAGGCAGATTCTTTACCACGGATCCACCAGGGAAGCCTTATACATTCTTTTTGGATTTTCCTTTCCATTTAGGTCATCACAGAGCCTTGAGTAGAGTTTCTTGAGTTATCTGGTAGATTCTCACCAGTTATTTATTTTATCCATAGTATTAATAGTGTATATATGGCAATCCCAATCTCCCAATTCATCTCACCCCCTCATCCCTCCTTGGTTTCCATATATTTGTTGGCTATGTTTATATCTCTATGTCTGTTTTGGAAATAATATCTATACTGTTTTTCTAGATTCCACACTTATGCATTAATATGGTATTTGTTTTTCTCTTTCTGACTGAGTTCACTCTGTATAAGAGTCTCTAGGTCCATCCAAGAAATGTTCATCTCAAAAAGTAGTTTATTGTTTTAATGTATGCAGCTAGGTGTGCCAATAGTCTTTTGCTCTGCCACCAAAAGAAATTTAGATTCCATGTTTATTAAGTCCTCATCCAGTTCTCAATAATTGCATGTGCTCGGTTGTTAAGAGAGGCAAGGGGGCAATGGCAGGCAGAATGTCCTCACAAACTTGGGTTTTCTTAGGATCACACTGCCCAGCAGATTTCCCAACTCCCTTTGTCCACAACATCAGGCATCAGCACCAGGCTATGGGGCTGCCCAGCCCATTCCAGTGGCCTGGTTAGTGGCTACATGCTTTCAGAGTTGAGGTTAAAGTGTTGTGTTCATTCATTCATTGAACACTTATCTGGAGTCTGCTGGGCACAATACACCATCCTTGGATAGCAGAGACACAAAACAGTGAAGACCTGCTGTTACGAAGTTTGTGTTCCAGTCATAGCGGCAGAAGACAAAGAATGAGCAATTGACAAATTGTGTGTGTGTGGTGAGTGCCAGGAAGAAAATGAAGAAAGGAAAAGAGTTTGAAGAACTGAAGGAAGGTGATGTCATTTCATTTTTTATTTGTTATCTAACATTGGGTTATAATGGTCCCTTTTCTCACAGCTTCTTTGGCCAATAAGCCATAGTTTTCTGGGCTAAGGGGTTCCAGTTAACCCCGCCCTTAATCACTCAGATTCCAGAAGCAGTTGATGGGTTTAAACCCGACTTGCCACTCATGAACTGTAAAATCCTGGGTGACCTGCTCACCCCTAAAGAGTCTTCATTTCCTGGACTATAAAATTAGGGTAATAACCAAGTCTATTTCACAAGTTGTAGTAACGACAAGTAGCATGCATAGAGGAGCCTTTCATTGCTGTGTTGAGTACAGGGACAGTCGTTGATCAATATCAGCTGTTATTACTAAGACATGTAGTTCCAATTATTCCTTTAAATAACTACATGGTATTACAGACTGTGGATGGCCCAGGATCCATCCAACCAACTGCTGGATGTTCAGAATGTTTCCAGGCTCCCCTCTGTTGATGAGACAACGAACTACCTCCTCCATCCTTGCTTGTTCACTGATACGTGTTTCTGTTGACCAGCTCCCCAGAGGTGAGAATAAGCCTGTGTTCAGGTGGGCTCCATGTCACTGTTTTGCTTTCACCCATAACTATGAGGATTCCCCCATCCTCAAGCCCTGCCTGGCATCATCTGTTACCTGTCTTTAAATTCCTGCCACTTTGGTGGGTGAAACCTGACATTCTAGGGGAGAGGGTTTGGATAAGCATTTCATAGACCCCCAGTGGGACTGGACATCTTTTTATACAGAGTGTTTCTACTCTTTGCATTTTCTGTGTGATGAATTACCCTGTCATAGCCTTTAACTCCTCTTCTACCACTTCCTCTTCCCCTTTTTAACTTAAGTATCTGTTTCCATGAAAAAAACCTAATGCATCGACCACTTGTCATGTAAAGGAAGAAGCATCNCATTTGGGAAGTCTACCTTAATGATAGTAGTATTAGTCACTCAGTTGTGTCCAACTCTTTGTGACCCCACGGATTGTAGCCCACCAGGCTCCTCTGTCCATGGAATTCTCCAGGCAAGAATACTGGAGTGGGTTGCCATTCCCTTCTCCAGGGGATCTTCCCCACCCAGAGACTGAACTTGGGTCTCCTGCATTGCAAGCAGATTCTTTATCACTGTGCCACCCGGGAAGCCCTTCGATGCCTTCCCTGTAACACTGTGCGAAGAAATAACTGAACTGGAAACATCTCCATCTGGAGTCCTAAGGAAGACTAGGGTCTGAGAGCTTCCCCCAAAGGAAATAAAGGAATTTGTGACACTCGTTCATTCCAGGAAGGAAAACTACAGTCTGGACTCAAAAGATTGCCTCAAACTATGAGAACTGCTAGGGAAACCCTGCCATGCCTGAGCCTGGGGCAGCCTTCACAAGCTACCAGTGGTGAGGGATCAATATTTTTTATTGTCAATTCATTGCAGACCAATATGTGGTCCTACCTTGAATGGCTACCAGCCACCACCCACACCACCCTGTCTATACTCTGGTCAATGAGGCCAGACACTGGGTTGAGACTTTGATGAGGTTCAACATCCAACGGCTATACACATGTCTCAGCATTCTCCCCTAAGTTCCCTCAAAGAGTAGTAGCCCACTTTTCTCCAACGGGCACTGAAATTTCAAACCACACTTCAAGTGGCCATCGTCTAGGGCATTTGCTTGCCCTTGGGAGAAACTCATTGGAGCTATTGGGTTAGCCAAAAAGTTCCTTTGGTTCTCCCGTAGCATCGTATGGTAAAGAAGGCACTGATTAGAGTCTAAGTCGAGCCAAGTTGGAGGCTGTCACTAAACTAACCTTCTGTAACTCACATCTTAGTGTAGGTATTAAATCAAATAAAACATGATTCCCCGCAAGAGGTCAACACCAAACTGAGCATAAGCAAGAGAACTGACCTTAGGAAGTAGTTTTATCTGGGAGACTCCCCCATGGCCGGTTGTTGCCAGGCCTGGGGAGGGGGCTGGATCAGGGTGTAGGATCCCAACCCTCTCTCTCTCCAGCTTGGGTCTGCTTTTGTCCCCATCACTGCATGGAGCACTATGACCTTGCTTCCTTTCTGCTCTTGCAAGTGACCGCCAGATCCTCTGGTGGCTACTTATGGCCTTTTGAGGTTGTACCTTTGAAGAGAAGAGGCAACATCCTCCCCCACAAAAACACTGAAGACTGGATCAGTTCAGTTTATTTCAGTTGCTCAGTCGTGTCCAACTCTTTTCAACCCTGTGAATTGCAGCATGCCAGGCCTCCCTGTCCATCACCAACTCAAACTCCATTCATTCAAACTCAGGTCCATCGAGTCAGTGATGCCATCGAGCCATCTCATCCTCTGTCGTACCCTTCTCCTCCTGCCCCCAATCCCTCCCAGCATCAGAGACTTTTCCAATGAGTCAACTCTTCGCATAAGGTGGCCAAAGTATTGGAGTTTCAGCTTTAGCATCAGTCCTTCCAAAGAACACCCAGGGGTGATCTCCTTTAGAATGGACTGGTTGGATCTCCTTGCAGTTCAAGGCTCTCAAGAGTCTTCTCCAACACCACAGTTCAAAAGCATCAATTCTTCAGTGCTCAGCTTTCTTCACAGTCCAACTCTCATAACCATACATGACCACTGGAAAAACCATAGCCTTGACTAGATGGACCTTTGTTGGCAAATAATGTCTCTGCCTTTCAATATGCTACCTAGGTTGGTCATAACTTTCCTTGCAAGGAGTAAGTGTCTTTTAATTTCATGGCTGCAGTCACCATCTGCAGTGATTTTGGAGCCCAAAAAATTAAAGTCTGATACTGTTTCCACTGTTTCCCCATCTATTTCCCATGAAGTGATGGGACCAGATGCCATGATCTTTGTTTTCTGAATGTTGAGCTTTAAGCCAACTTTTTCACTCTCCTCTTTCCCTTTCATCAAGAGGCTTTTTAGTTCCTCTTCATTTTCTGCCATAAGGGTGGTGTTATTTGCATATCTGGATGCTTGTCATCAAACGCTAGCTGCCAGCCAGGGGTTGGGTTGCTCTCAGCTCCTGGAGGCCACTCCCAGGTCTTTAACAGGTGGCCCCTTCATCAGCAACAAAAGATGATCTTTCATTGAGTCCTTCTCACATGTTGGATCTCTCTCACTTACTTCTTCTGCTACTAGGCAGAGAAAACTCTGATTTCCAGGGGCTCATGTGATTAAAATGGGCCTGTCCAGATAATCTCCCTTTTGATTAACCCAAAGTCGACTGATGAGCAGCCTTAATTACATCACAAAATCCCTTTTGCAAATTGCAACCACTCAGCCCTGATGGAAATGGTTCTTGGGCAATCACACAGTTGGAACCAAGAATGCTCAAATTCATTCTCCTAGGAAACATTTGATCCTGCCTCCAATCATCTCCATTCCACTCAAGTTTTCCATTTTGGGGGGAAATTCATTTTATGCCCAAAGTTTTCCTATCTCAACATTCTAAAGTCACTATTGTTGACAACTCACCCCAACTTCTCACGAAATGCAGCCACATTCATCTGTCAGAGAGAAGGCATCCTTTCAGACACCTTGACCACCTTTTCATCACAATCTGCAGGCATCTGTCAAAATGTACTGTACCTTATAAATATGTATAATGCCACTTCTCATATTTTGTGCTAGGAGAGGGTATCAATGTTACAATTAATTAGTCTAATTTGCATTCAAGACTATACATAATTAATTTCTTCATTAAAAGCTTTCAACATTTCTTTGAGGAAAGTGCAAAAGATCATTGATGAGGTTTGAAGAAGCAATTAGTAATAAAATATGTCAATGTTGGAATGGGAAAATAGTAACAGAAGAGCCCCACGCCATTCAAAGCTGGGATGATCCTGTGACTTAGAGATGTTTGTTTTTCACCAAATCTGTTCCAGGTTGTCATTTTCAGGTAAAGACGATTCTTCTCATTTATTCTTCCTCCTCAAGCTGTTTTCCCCTTCTGTGGTTGTCTATGAGCTGCTGGAGAAGAGCTTTAATCAGAAATATCTGACAAATAGACGGTACTCGGCCTTTCCTTATAGTGTCCCGATGAGCGGACTACTGGACAAATCAAGTGTATTCCTCTTCATGTAACCAATGCCGCAATATTGATTGAGAAAATAATATTAATTATAGGGACTCCCATGGAAGTCCAGTGGTTAAGACTCCACCTTTCAGTGCAGGAGGTGTGGTTTTGATCCCTGGTTGGGGAGTAAGATCACACATGTCTTGTGGTCAAACAACCAAAACATTAAATAGGAGCAATATTGTAACAAATTCAATAAAAATGTAAAAAATGATCCACATAAAAAAAGAAAATAATAATAAACTTTACTGGGTGCTTGCTATTTCTCAGGCACCACTACAGGTTTTATATGCATTATTTCATTCCATGCTCACAATGCAACATTCGACTATTGTTACTCCTCATTCAGTATGCTAGGACTGTGTGTATTCGGCTGTGTGCAGCTCTTTGCAACCCCATGGACTGTAGGACCCCCATGCACTGTAGGACCCCCATGCTGTTCCCACCAGGCTCCTCTGACAACTGTCATCATATTGTGGCCCAGGGTCCAAACTGGCTTCTGTGTTTACCATCAGTGACAGAGGTTGTGAAAAAGAACATGCAACCCACAAAGCTGAAAATATGTATTATCTGACATTGTATTAATTTCCTGTTGCTGCTAAAACAAGTTGCCACAAACTTGGTGCCTTAACACAAATGTATTACCTTACCATCAAAAGTTGCAATGGGACCCACTAGACTAAAAATCAAGGTCTTGACCCAACATTGTAAATCAAATATGCTCCAATATAAATTAAAAATTTTTTTAACTAAAATTGTTTAAAAATAAAATAGAATCTAGGTATTTACAGAGCCCTCTCGAGGCTCTGGGGAGAATCATTTCCAGGCCTTTTCCAGCTTCTAGAAGCTCCCACATTTTTTAGCTCATGTACCTATCCTGAGTCTTCACAGCCAACAATAGCCAGTGGAGCTGTTCTCTGCTGCATTCTGACACTACACCTCCTGCCTCCCTTGTTCCTTTATAAGGACCCTTGGGATTCCATTAATCCCACTGGATAATCTAGGATAATCTCCCTACCTTAAGGTCCTTAACCCAATCACATCTGCAAAGTCCTTTTTGCAGCAAAATAAAACATATTCCCAAGTTCCAAGTTTACAGACACTGAAGGCCACTGTCCCACTGAACACAAGTCCTTTGCAAAAAAAAACCAAAAAACAAAAAAACTCTTGATAAGGAAGCTGTTTAGCTAGTTGATAGTCTTATCTTCCAGGAGCATATATGTCCTGTAGAAAGCAATTCTGTTTAGTTTGGTTTCTGTATGGTTTAATACAAACACAGGGAATTCTGTTGGCTTCAGTTCTCAAATGCCTAGGGTGTTAACAGGTGTTCAAATATTTGTTGAGTGGATGGATGAATGGATGGATGTATAGATAGATGAATGGATGGGTGGTTGGATGGATAAGTGGAGGGATAAATGGCAGCATGACTTGTCTAAGGTCCTGTTGCTATTAATAGCTAGTAGAAGAACCAAGATTTGAATTCAGGGCTGTTTGACTCCAACAGTTCACTCATTCCAACATCCTTACAACTGATGGCCTCTCCGGGTAGAGGAAAGGCAATATCTTTTCCCCCTTTACCTACTTACATTTTCTTACCATTTACGTCAGAACTATTTTCTTAATTTAAACCTGCAGTGGACTGAAGTTTTGCTGTATAACTCACAGGCAATCAGAAAAGCAAAAAATCCTCTATCTATGCTAATTATTGTTGTTCTTAACTAACTTCTACATTAGTTAGGGCAGAGATGCCACCTGGCCTAAACTCAGTTCAGTTCAGTTGCTCGGTCATGTACAACTCTTTGTGACTCTATGGACTGCAGCACGCCAGGCTTCCCTGTCCTTCACCAATTCCTGGAGCTTGCTCAAACTCATGTCCATCGAGTTGGTGATGCCATCCCACCATCTCATCCTCGGTTGTCCCCCTTCTCCTCCTGCCTTCAATCCTTCCCAGCATCAGGGTATTTTCAAATGAATCAATTCACTGCATCAGGTGGCCAAAGTACTGGAGTTTCAGCTTCAGCATCAGTCTTTCCAATGAATTTTCAGGATTGATTTCCTTTAGGATGGACTGGTTGGATCTCCTTGCAGTCCAAGGGACTCTCAAGAGTTTTCTCCAACACCACAGTTCAAAAGCATCAATTCTCTGGCACTCAGATTTCTTTATAGTCTAACTCTCACATCCATACATGAAAAATAACCATAGCTTTGACTAGATGGACCTTTGGTGGCAGAGTAATGTCTCTGCTTTTTAATATGCTGTCTAGGTTGGTCATAGCTTTTCTTCCAAGGAACAAGTGTCTTTTAATTTCATGGCTGCAATCACTATCTGCAGTGATTTTGGAGCTCCCAAAATAAAGTCTTTCATTGTTTCCATTGTTTCCTCATCTATTTGCCATGAAGTGATGGGACCAGATGCCATGATCTTAGTTTTCTGAATGTTGAGTTTTAAGCCAACTTTTTCCACTCTCTTCTTTCCCTTTCATCAAGAGGCTCTTTAGTTCTTCTTCGCTTTCTGCCATAAGGATGGTAGGAACCTTACTGCCATAAGGGTGGTGTCATCTGCATATCTGAAGTTATTGATATTTCTCCCGGCAATCTTGATTCCAGCTTGTGCTTCATCCAGCCCAGCGTTTCTCATGATGTACTCTGCATAGAAGTTAAATAAGCAGAGTGACAATATACAGCCTTGATGTACTCTTTTCCCAATTTGGAACCATGTTCCAAACTGTTGTTCCACGTCCAGTTCTAACTGTTTTTTCTTGACCTGCAAACAGATTTCTCAGGAAGCAGGTAAGGTGGTCTGGTGGTATTCCCATCTTTTTAAGGATTTTCCACCGTTGTTGTGATCCACACAATCAAAGGCTTTGGCCTAGCCAATAAAGCAGAAGTAGATGTTTTTCTGGAGCTCTCTTGTTTTTTCTATGATCCAACAGATGCTGGCAATTTGATCTCTGGTTCCTCTGCCTTTTCTAAATCCAGCTTGAATACCTGGAAGTTCGTGGGTCATGTACTGTTGAAGACTTGCTTGGAGAATTTTAAGCATTACTTTACCAGTGTGTAAGATGAGTGCAATTGTGTGGTAGTTTAAGCATTGTTTGACATTGCCTTTCTTTGGGATTGGAATGAGAACCGACCCTTTCCGGTCCTGTGGCCACTGCTGAGTTTTCCAAATTTGCTGGCATATTGAGTGTAGCACTTTCACAGCATCATCTTTTAGGATTTGAAATAGTTCAGCTGGAATTCCATCACCTCCACTAGTTTTGTTCACAATGATGCTTTCTAAGGCTCATTTGACTTTGCATTCCAGGATGTTTGGCTCTAGGTGAATGATCACATCATTGTGGTTATCTGGGTCATGAAGATATTTTTGTATAGTTTTCTGTGTATACTGGCCACCTCTTCTTAATATCTTCTGCTTCTGTTAGGTCAGTACCATTTCTGTCCTTTATTGTGGTCATCTTTGCATGAAATGTTTCCTTGGTATCTCTAATTTTCTTGAAGAGATCTCTAGTCTTTCCCATTCTATTGTTTTCCTCTATTTCTTTGCACTGATCACTGAGGAAGGCTTTCTTATCTCACCTTGATATTCTTTGGAACTCTGCATTTCATATGGGTGTATCTTTCCTTTTCTCCTTTGCCTTTAGCTTCTCTTCTTTTCTCAGCTATTTCTAAGACCTCCTCAGACAATAATTTTTCTTTTTTGCATTTCTTTTTCTTGGGGTTGGTCTTGATCACTGCCTCCTGTACGATGTCATGAACCTCTGCCCATAGGTTCTCTTCATGGACTCTATCAGATCCAGTCTCTTGAATCTATTTGTCACTTCCACTGTATTGTCATAAGGGATTTGATTTAGGTCATACGTGAGTGGTCTAGTGGTTTCCCTACTTTCTTCAATTTAAGTCTGAATTTGGCAATAAGGAGTTCATGATCTGAGCCACAGTCAGCTCCCAGTCTTGTTTTTGCTGACTGTATAAAGCTTCTCCATCTTTGGCTGCAGAGAATATAATCAATCTGATTTTGGTATTGACCATCTGGTGATGTC
>SJYV01027466.1:14601-49687 GCA_006410875.1 Neotragus pygmaeus
AGTCAGCTCCCAGTCTTGTTTTTGCTGACTGTATAAAGCTTCTCCATCTTTGGCTGCAGAGAATATAATCAATCTGATTTTGGTATTGACCATCTGGTGATGTCCATGTGTAGAGTCTTCTCTTGTGTTGTTGGAAGAGGGTGTTTGCTATGACCAGTGCGTTCTCTTGGCAAAACTCTATTAGCCTATGCCCTGCTTCATTCTGTACTCCAAGGCCAAATTTGCCTATTACTCCAGGTATCTCTTGACTTCCTACTTTTGCATTCCAGTCCTCCATAATGAAAAGGACATCTTTTTTGGGTGTTAGTTCTAGAAGGTATTGTAGGTCTTCATAGAACTGTTCAACTTCAGCTTTTTCAGCATTACTGGTTGGGGCACAGACTTGGATTACTGTGATATTGAATGGTTTGCCTTGGAAACAAACAGATCATTCTGTTGTTTTTGAAACTGCACCCAAGAACTGCACTATTTTTGGACTTTTTGTTGACTACGAGGGCTACTCCATTTCTTCTAATGGATTCTTGCCCACAGTAGTAGATACAATGGTTATCTGAGTTAAATTCACCCATTCCAGTCCATTTGAGTTCACTGATTCCTAAAATGTTGATGTTCACTCTTGCCATCTCCTGTTTGACCACTTCCAATTTACCTTGATTCATGTACCTAACATTCCAGGTTCCTATGCAATATTGTTCTTTACAACATCAGACTTTACTTCCATCACTAGTCACATCCACAGCTGGGCACTGTTTTTGCTTTGGCTCTGTCTCTTCATTCTTTCTGGACTCATTTCTCCATTCTTCTCCAGTAGCATATTGGGCACCTATCGACCTCATGAGTTAATCTTTTGCTGTCATATCTTTTTGCCTTTTCATACTGTTCATGGGGTTCTGAAGGCAAGAATACTAAAGTGGTTTGCCATTCCCTTCTCCAGTGGACCACGTTTTGTCAGAACTCTCCACCATGACCAGTCCATCTTGGGTGGCCCTACATGGCATGGCTCATAGTTTCATTGGTTTAGACAAGACTGTGGTCCATGTGATCAGATTGATTAGTTTTCTGTGATTGTGGTTTTCAGTCTGTCTGCCCTCTGATGGAGAAGGATGTGAGGCTTATGGAAGCTTCCTGATGGGAGAGACTTAGTGGGGGAAACTGGGTCCTGTTCTGATGGGCAGGCCATGCTCAGTAAATCTTTAATCCAATTTTCTGTTGATGGGCAGGGCTGTGTTCCCTCCCTGTTGTTTAACCTGAAACCAAACTATGGTGGAGGTAATGAAGAAAATGGCAACCTCCTTCAAAAGGTCCTGCACACGCACTGCTGCGCTCAGTGCCTCTGACCCTGAAGCAGGCCACTACCGACCTGGAGACTCCTGGACACTCACAGGCAAATCTGGGTCAGTCTCTTGTGGGGTCACTGTGAGCTCAGTTTCTCCTGGGTCCTGGTGTACACGAGATTTTGTTTGTGCCCTCCAAGAGTCTGTTTCCCCAATCCTGTGTAAGTTCTGGTGGTGCTATAGTGGGGTTAATGGTGACCTCCTCCAAGAGGGTTTATGCCACACCCGGGTCTGCGGCACCCAGAGCCCCTGCCCCTGTGGCAGGCCACTGCTGACCTGTGCCTTCACACTCAAACACTCGAAGGCAGATCTGGATCAGCCTAAAGGAGACCATAAAATTAGAAATCAAGATCTGAACTTGCTTCTCTTTCTTTCTGCACATCTTCCTTCTCTCCTCCCCAGTTCTTTCACCTACAATGTGTTACAGCAGAGGCTCCAAAAGGAAGATATTGGCTTTGTCTCCTCTTTAGTTATTCAGCCAACATTTGCTTGGTCAACAAGTTACCTGGATATTCAAGTGTCTTCTTTGTCTCTTGATGGCATCCACAACACACCTGCCTTTCCCAGGGCCCACTTTTAGGAGGGAAGAGAAAAGGTGACAGTCCTGAGCTCTCCTAGAATGAGGTCACCTGCTGCTTGTTGATTAAGAGAAGATAAACTAAGCCACTTTACCCCCTTTGACCTTCCTTTCCTCCTCATTTAAACAACAATAACCATATATCATACAGTGGACATGAAGACATTCTACTCCTACTCCATTTTAAGTAAATGTTTGATTGAAGCATAGCATCCAGTAAGTCTGCACAAAGTTTTGAATGAAAGACCTGGACTGATTTATAAGCCATTGGGCACCGGGCTATTTGTTTGTTCATACATACATACATACATACAGCAAATATTGACTAACCACCTGCCACTGTCTAGCACATGTTTAGGAGCCATGCTTACATTAGAAAACAAAACCCAGTCATGAAATCTCATCCTTCTGGGGCTAACAATGAAACAAAATTTTAAAATACAACATAGGGGGTAAATTGCCTGGAGAAAAGTAAAGCAGGGTGAGAGGGACTAAAGCTGAGCATAGCGGGGTGGTCAGGGTGACATTAATGGGAAACTTCAGAGGTGAGCAAGGCAGCCTGTGGCTCTTTGGGACCTGCAGGCAGAGGAGACAGCAGCCATTGTTGAGAGCAGGACTGATGGGTTCCAGAAACATGAGGAGGCCAGTGTGGCTGAATGGAACAAGGAGAGGGCAGGTGGGATGTGAGGGGGGCCAGATCTAGGGTCCTGGGGCTGCTGCAAGAGCCTTGGTTTGACTCTGTGTGAAAGCGGAGTTGCAGGAGCAGGGGTGACAGCTGGGTTAACAGGGCTCCTCCAGCTGCCAAATGGACAGCCAGTGAGGAGCCTGGTGGAGGCTGCTCTGAAACCGTCATGCTCTCTATGGACTCCTGGACTTCCCAGGTGGCACTAGTGGTAAAGAACCCTCCTAGCGATGCAGGAACATAAGAGACATAGATTCAGTCCCTGGCTTGGGAAGATCACCTGGGTATAGCAACCTACTCCAATATTCTTGCCTCCCCGTGGAGAGAGGAGACTGGCAGGTTACAATCCATGGGGTCTCAAAGAGTTAGACACGACTGAAGTAACTTAGCGCACGCGCTATAGACTCTTTCTGCTCTAAAAGAAAACCTTGAGAAAGAATTCTTCGTATTTATTCTTTGCAACACATATCATATGTCCACACACCTTACACACTGATATACACACATTACCCTACAGGATTGGGTGCACAAACCTAGACTCTATGGAGATCTCATGGATTTTCTAGGTTAAGTTTTGCCATAGAAGATGTTTGCCCTCCTCACCAACTTTAGCATCTCACCCTAGCGCCATGCCACTCAACTCGATACACCTTGTTATTATTGTTCAGTCACTCAATCATGTCTGACTCTGTGCGACCACAGTGGACTGCAACCCGCCAGGTTCCTCTGTCCATGGGATTCTCCAGGCAAGAATACTGAAGTGGGTTGCCGTTTCCTCCTCCAGAAGATCTTCCCCACCCAGGGACTGAACTCACATCTCTTGCGCCTCCTGCATTGGCAGGCAGATTCTTTACCACTGAGCCACCAGGCAACATGAGAACGGGGAAACTAAAGATGATTAAGAGACAATCCCTTCCCTGGGGGTTCAGGGACAATTTAGAAATGTTTGACTGTTTATTTACATGCATGGCATTCATTTCTGAAGTTTTGCCAGGTTAAATAATCAACACAAGAAGGATTTAAAAAATAACAAACAGAAACATTATGATGAGCGGTGGTGAGGTGGGGCCAGGAGGGGGTGATTATCCAATGAAGTCTAGAGTCCGATGAAATCCCAAACAGCAGTCATACCACGCCTCCAGCCAGCCTTAAGTAAAACAACAAATAACCACAAACCACACAAAACTGAGAGGCACTGAGCTCAAGTCTCAACTCCAACAAAAGAACCCTCCAGAAATCATCCTCTGGCAGTAGCTTCTCCACTGGGGAGAGAGATGATTGGGTGAGAACTGAAGATCAGCTCCGAAAACCCCATTATCCCAGGGGTCCCTGCAGCCCCCAACCCTTACACCTTACTCTCTGCCCTTGGAAACCGTGGGAAAGTAGCCCCAAAGACGTTATTGCTCAGACCTCATTGGCCATTAAATTGTACCCCAAACCCAACAGAGAGTGAGTCAGAATTGGGGGATCAGGTGAAGATCAGAGAAGATGGGGAATCCTTCTAAATAGTGCATAGTTAATCATGATGCTTCAGTTTTCCAAAGTTCCCACTCAAACAATAAAGGGATTTATACATTGGCTCGGAATCAGAGAAGTCAAGAATAGTGTTAGTTTTAGGCACGGCTCAGCCCAACACTCGTGCATACTCCCAAGGGCTTGCTTCCTCTCCACCTCTTCTTTCTTCCTGCTGCAGTGGGTTTGTCCCCAGGCTGTACTGAGCAATTGCCAGCAGCTCATCTTTCCCTCTTTGGTAGCAAAATAGTGCACTCAGTTTTTAAACACCAAATCCTTACATTCCACACATGACGCAGCCCAAAAGAGCTTTATTTTCCCAGAACCCTATAAATATCACTTCCTATCAGATTTTTTAAATGATATTAAAAAATTTTTTCAGAACCATTTTAGATTTACAGAAGAAATTTTCAAACATAGTACTGGAGTTCCCATATACCCCCCCAACCTGTCTCTCCTATTTTTAACGTCTTAGATGAGTACGTGTCACAATTAATAGCCAGTATTGATACATGATTATTAATTAAAGTCTAAACTATATTCAGGCTTCCCTGGTGGCTCAGATGCTAAAGATTACCTGCAATACGGGAAATGTGAGTTCAATCCCTGGGCATGGCAACCCACTCCAATATTCTTGCCTGGAGAATCCCATGCACAGAGGAGCCTGGCAGGCTATAGTCCATGCGGTTGCAAAGAGTCAGACATGGCTGAGCAACCAACACTTCCTTAACTTTTCCCTAATGTTCTTTTTCTGGTCCAGGATCCCACCCAGGACACCATATGGCTGTGCTTGGCTGTGAGAGATTCTCATTTTTCTTATTTTTGATGACAGTTTTAAGGAGGACTGCTTTGCTATTCCCTACACTGTCCCTCAATTCAGATTCAGATTTGTGTTTTCTCATGTGTATCCTGGGATGGTAAGTTGAGGGGAGGAAGACACCCCCCACCCCCCGACCCAGGTAAAGTGCCTTTCTCATCACATCCTAAGGAATATCCACACTATCTCTGTCATTGACCTAGGTCACCTGCCTGAGGTCATATCTAGCAGGTTTCTCTAACTGTAAAGTTACTCTTTTTTCACTCTTTCCATCCTGTGCTCCTTGAAGGGTTATTGCTAGGAGCAACCCACACTTAAGGATGGGAGAGTTATGCTCCATCTCCCTGGGGACGAAGTATCTACATAAGTTATTTGGAGTTTTTCTGCATGGGAGATTTGTCTATAATGTATTTATTTATTCATTGCTCAATCATTTACTTGTATCACTGTGGATTTTACATCCTTTCATCTTGTACTTTGGATTATAGTCCAGCATTACTTCCCTTTTCTGCTCAAATTGTTCAAGCTTTGACCATTAGGAGGTTTCAGTTAGCTCTCGTGTCCCTTTGATATGCCCCCATTTTTTTTTTTTTTTTAACAAATCCTTACATTCTGGCACTGTACGATGCTGCAGGCTCATCTTGTAAATTTCCCACTGGGGTCCTGGGATCAGCAATTTTTCCAAGGAGCCCTGGTTCCTTTTCGTTGAGAATGGCACTGGAAACCAAGGTCTAGACTCTAGTTTGGCTTGTTACTGGGGAATCATTGCTTCTAGGCCCTCTCAGCTGACAGAGCCAAGAAAATATATGTACCCTCCATGTCTTCTTGATGTTGACTTGGTGATGTGCGCATCCACTGAGCCAGTCCCTGTGTCCAGGAGGTCCAACTTGATGACTGATTTTATCCAATCAGGGCCCACACTAAGGCAGGTGATATGAAACTCTTGACTCAAAATTTCAGGGTTAAGAACAGAGGAGGTATGGTTTCTCTGAAAACAGGCAAGATCCTCCTAAGGAAGAGTAGAAATTGGTGTTCAAGGTAAGAACAGATGACCATTGTCCTGGGGGGAAATCCATACCAGAGACCAGAAAGAAATACAAAGCCTCTTGAGCCTAACAGTCTGTGAGCCCCTCTTCTTTGGAGAAAGTGCTGGGCAGTCAGTGACTTGAGAAAATGATGAATTCTTTGAGTGTCTGTTTCCATAGTCACATGTGCATTAATGAAATATTTTTAATCTTGGCCTTCAAACCAGCTGGCTTGCCTCCTAATAGGTTCCAATTAAATCCTTTTTTCAAATTACATTGTTGTTAAAGACTTTGCTGCCTTCATATGGCTTTACCCCCACTCCTTCTGGCCCCAACCCTCTCAAAATTGCCTTGCCATCCCCTTTCCTATTAAAAAATGGAAAATTGCACAATTCACCTAATTAGTCAAATTTGAATTGTATGTGGCTATCACAGCCCAATGGTTGAATTTCACACACCATTTGAAAAGATATGGTAGAAATGTCGTTGTTGATTTCTTCATACACTCCAGTGATACTATTCAATTACAAAAGGAATTATTTGACTTTCTGTCATTGCGATGCTCTAGCAATATGCTATTAACCTTTATTGATTTTTGCTTAAATATATTCAAGATGGGTACATTTTTGCAAATCTAATGTGTTGGTATTTAAACAGAAATATTTCACTAAATGGATTTTCTTTTTAAATGAAACTTGCCAAATGATTATAAATGACAGGAGATGAGTTTTGAACTTGAACGAGATGTACAAAGATTCTAAGGAGATGGTTTTCTGTGCTACCAAGTGGCTTGGGAAGTCGGAGATTTTGAGAGGAATGTGTGCAGCATGAAAGGAAAGTTCTTTCCCTGATGTGCATTGAGGGCAGGAACGTAATAACAGGTCCCTTGCAGTTTGTTGTGTGTCTTGGAACCAACACAGGCAAGAGGCGGGGAAGGCTAGCTGGCAGAAGATGGCCACTGAAGCTGATGAGGCTGAATATTGGCATCCATCAAGTATGGATCACTTGTGTCTATTGTAGACTCGCCAACATAGGAGAGGCGGGTTCGATCCCTGGGTCAGAAGGATCCCGTGGAGGAGGGCATGGCTGCCCACACCAGTATTATTACCTGGAGAATTCCATGAACAAAGGAGCCCTATAGTCCATGGGCTCGCAAAGAGTTGGACATGATTGAGCGACTAAACAACTGTCATAGACTATTTCAAGTCATGGTTTTAAAAAAAACGTCTACAATTTGGGGGAAGTTCACAGAAGCTCAATCTGCTGTATTGTATTAACTGAAAACACCATGAGAGTAGTCTCTTGGGGAAAAAGACCCCCTTTCCACTTTCCCACCTCCCCTGTGACTTCAACTTACATGCACAAAGATTTTTCTCCCTTTGGAAAGAAGGTGTGTATGTTACTCTTTATGGTGTTACTCTTCTGTGCTCTGGCCCCACTTAGGCTCTCTTTTACCTGGTTAGATCAGAATCTTAGAGCTGCCATTGACCCCTGGCTTTCATAGGCTCTATTCCATCTGTTAGTATTGGCTACATCTTCTGAACGGATACACGATCTAACCACCTTTCGTGTGTGTGTGTGTGCGCGAGCGTGCGCACGCATGAGTGCATGTGTGATGTGGTCAGTGATGTTGTGTTGCTCTCCTGTGGTTTAGGAAATGTTCACCAAAGAAACTTCAGCTCAACCAACCCAGGTGTGGAGAGGACACACTAAAAACACTCTGATGAATTTCCATACACCTGTATACACACCTCTGTGCATCTGAAATATATGCAATTCTTGATTAGCACCATCCAGAGTAGGGGGCATTGATGTTGAAAATTCCAAACATCAAATGATCTACCCCTTGGGTTTGTCCTCAGTATGTATTAGATGTGAACGGGGTTGGAGAAGAAGCTGCTTTCTAAATTGCTCTAGAATATGCACAACTTGAGGAAATATTAAAATGGGTATTTACAAAGTGGGAAGTCCCATGGATACAGTCTTGGACAACTGACAACTTTCATTCAATGTTTGTCAAGAAAGTAGTTTTCCATAGGTATGGGCACAAGGTGATTCCCTCCTATAGAGGGCGAACCAAACCATACTTACCCTTGTGTGAGGTTTCTTATTCAGACCAAAACCCCCTCATCTTTGTGGGGACTGACTTAACCTAAGCAGTGAGCTTGGGGCTTGAAGGAGCATGGGCCAAATATATACTGCTCTCCTATAACTCTTATAATAAAATAATGCAATGATAATGACCACTGATGACGTTACTCTTCTGTGCTCCACCCTACTTAGGTAACCAGCTCTCTTTCACCTGGTTAGACCAAAATATTACAGTCACCATTGACCCCTGATTTTCATAGGCTCCATCCCATCTGTCAGCAACTCCTATTGGCTGCATCTTCTGAACAGAGGCCTGATCTGACCACTTCTCATCACTTCCTTCATCCAGACTCCTTTCAAAGTCGCCATCACTTCTCATCTGGACCCCATGGCCTCCCAGCTAGTTCCTTGCTTCTGTTCTGACCCCCACACACCTCATTCATGTAGCAACCAACACAACCTGTCATCCTCCTGCTCAGAAACTCCAGTGGCTCCCAGGCAGCATGGAACAATAGGCAAGGCCACAGTGACCCGCATCACTGGCATGTCCTTTTTCATCCTCATCCCTTGATCTTGCCTTGATATCTAAGCTCTAGCCTCAGTGGCCTTGAACTTGCCCCTGACAACTGTGTTCTCACTCAGGGCTTCTGATTAGCTGTTTCTTCTGCCATCAGAGCCATCTCCTCCTGAATGTCCAAGGAAGGCTCTGTCCTTCCCTCTTGTCACCTCCAACAAGATTTTCCCATCCTCTCTCCCTGAAATAGCACACACGACATCCTCTCATTCTGTTCAATTGTGTTTCACTGCTTGGTTTGCCCTAATAATAATAGTTCACCCTGGCATACCACACACCTATTAACTCATCTAACATTCACAACGATCCCATGAAGCAGAAATTCCTGGTTGCAGGTTCCCTTGGCAGCAGCTATGCCCCTGCTCAATTTTGTTTCATTCCTAAGCCTCATCGCTCCTCCCTTCTGCCACCCAGATTATGGCCCCAAACCCTTCATGATGCTGGTTTCATCTTGTCACCTGTCAAAAGGCATTTTATCTCCTGCTCCATTCCCCTGAGCAAGAAATGTTACAATGAGACAGGGAGAGCCAGGGAGACAGAGAAAGGAACACAAGGATAGAGCAACGTAGATAGGAAAATCAGATCTCAGCTTGTGAAACACCAAACAAAACAAAACAACAAGGACGATTAAAAAAAAACAAAAATTCTGCTGCCTTAAAGCTATAGACGTTGCATCCAGAAGTAGATTTTGGGATGCTCTCTTGGAAATTAACTCACTTTGTTTGGGTACTGAGAGGATGTCCTACTTTTAAACCATTTGGGGAAGGGTCTTGGAAGCTTGCCGTGGCTACAGTTCCTGCGTCTACTATTGAAACCAATTCGCCATGGAGAAGTCTGGCAAGGATAAAGTCCCTACAGGCCTGAGCTTCCTCTTCTGCCTCCAGATTCCCTCCTTTGTAGTAATCCCAGATGAAACACAAGAAGCTGGTTAAACTGGAATTTTCAGATAAAAACGGATTAAAAACCTTTAAGCATAAGTATGTCCCAGGAAATATTTGGCAGATTCTTTACCATCTGAGCCACCAGGGAAGCCCATTTGGAGCACACTTACACTAAAATGTTGGCATAATAAATATGGAACTTAGTATAACTTCATAATTTAGTAGAATAATTTGTTTAGTAAAGTATGTTCCATATGTAATTTTGGGAACATGCTTTTTACTAACAGATTTTAGTGTAATCCTTTTACTAAAGATTTTAGTGTAATAATTTAGAATTTGGCCCAATAATTTTAAAATTTAGCATAATAATTTTAGAATTTTGGCATAAGTATACCCCCATGCAATATTTGGGACATACTTATCCTAAGATTTTGGCATAATAAATTTGAAATTTAATCTAAAACTTCAGAATTTTCAGTGTAATAATGTTAGAATATATTTTTAGCATATGTATATTCCATGTAATATTGGGTACATTTTATGCTAAAGATTTTAGCATAATAAATTTGGAAGTTAGTATAGCAAAGTGAAAATTTTAGCATAATAATGTTAGACTAACTTTTTAGTGTAAGTTTTTATGCTAAAAACTTTGTTGTTATTTATCTGAAATTCAAATTTAACTGGCTGTCTTATACTTTTATTTGTAAGTCTGGTAACTGCTAGCAGCATATGCAGTAGAGGTTTTTACCTACACATCCCCTCTGAGAGAGAGGGGGCCCATGGCCAAGGTTATGGCATCTCCTTGCAGGAAGGAACATTTGTTCAAGGCCTTGGAAGAATTTTTTGTTGTTCATTCGCTAAGTGCTAAGTATCCAACTCTTTGCAACCCAATGGACTATAGCCCTCCAGGCTCCTCTGCCCATGGAATTTCCCAGACAAGAATTCTGGATCTGGTTGTCATTTCCTTCTGTAAGGGATCTNCTCTCTCCCTGAAATAGCACACACGACATCCTCTCATTCTGTTCAATTGTGTTTCACTGCTTGGTTTGCCCTAATAATAATAGTTCACCCTGGCATACCACACACCTATTAACTCATCTAACATTCACAACGATCCCATGAAGCAGAAATTCCTGGTTGCAGGTTCCCTTGGCAGCAGCTATGCCCCTGCTCAATTTTGTTTCATTCCTAAGCCTCATCGCTCCTCCCTTCTGCCACCCAGATTATGGCCCCAAACCCTTCATGATGCTGGTTTCATCTTGTCACCTGTCAAAAGGCATTTTATCTCCTGCTCCATTCCCCTGAGCAAGAAATGTTACAATGAGACAGGGAGAGCCAGGGAGACAGAGAAAGGAACACAAGGATAGAGCAACGTAGATAGGAAAATCAGATCTCAGCTTGTGAAACACCAAACAAAACAAAACAACAAGGACGATTAAAAAAAAACAAAAATTCTGCTGCCTTAAAGCTATAGACGTTGCATCCAGAAGTAGATTTTGGGATGCTCTCTTGGAAATTAACTCACTTTGTTTGGGTACTGAGAGGATGTCCTACTTTTAAACCATTTGGGGAAGGGTCTTGGAAGCTTGCCGTGGCTACAGTTCCTGCGTCTACTATTGAAACCAATTCGCCATGGAGAAGTCTGGCAAGGATAAAGTCCCTACAGGCCTGAGCTTCCTCTTCTGCCTCCAGATTCCCTCCTTTGTAGTAATCCCAGATGAAACACAAGAAGCTGGTTAAACTGGAATTTTCAGATAAAAACGGATTAAAAACCTTTAAGCATAAGTATGTCCCAGGAAATATTTGGCAGATTCTTTACCATCTGAGCCACCAGGGAAGCCCATTTGGAGCACACTTACACTAAAATGTTGGCATAATAAATATGGAACTTAGTATAACTTCATAATTTAGTAGAATAATTTGTTTAGTAAAGTATGTTCCATATGTAATTTTGGGAACATGCTTTTTACTAACAGATTTTAGTGTAATCCTTTTACTAAAGATTTTAGTGTAATAATTTAGAATTTGGCCCAATAATTTTAAAATTTAGCATAATAATTTTAGAATTTTGGCATAAGTATACCCCCATGCAATATTTGGGACATACTTATCCTAAGATTTTGGCATAATAAATTTGAAATTTAATCTAAAACTTCAGAATTTTCAGTGTAATAATGTTAGAATATATTTTTAGCATATGTATATTCCATGTAATATTGGGTACATTTTATGCTAAAGATTTTAGCATAATAAATTTGGAAGTTAGTATAGCAAAGTGAAAATTTTAGCATAATAATGTTAGACTAACTTTTTAGTGTAAGTTTTTATGCTAAAAACTTTGTTGTTATTTATCTGAAATTCAAATTTAACTGGCTGTCTTATACTTTTATTTGTAAGTCTGGTAACTGCTAGCAGCATATGCAGTAGAGGTTTTTACCTACACATCCCCTCTGAGAGAGAGGGGGCCCATGGCCAAGGTTATGGCATCTCCTTGCAGGAAGGAACATTTGTTCAAGGCCTTGGAAGAATTTTTTGTTGTTCATTCGCTAAGTGCTAAGTATCCAACTCTTTGCAACCCAATGGACTATAGCCCTCCAGGCTCCTCTGCCCATGGAATTTCCCAGACAAGAATTCTGGATCTGGTTGTCATTTCCTTCTGTAAGGGATCTTCCCAGACCAGGGATCGAACCTGCCTCTCCTACATTGGCAGGCAGATTCTTAACCTACAACTGAGCCACCAGGGAAGCCCCAGGGAAGAATTAATCACCTGCTTTAAGGGCCCACTTTGTGCTGCACCCTGGGCTGGGCACTGTGTACTGAGGGTGTCTTTTCAGAGTCATGCTCCTTCAGACTGAGCAGACGGAGCAGAAGCTGAGCAGGTGACCATGTACTGGGTCTGCAGCCCTTTTCTGTAAAGGGCCAGACGGTCGATATTTAGGCGTTGAGGGCCGTACGGTCCCAGTAGCTGCTACTGGGTTCCACGTTTGAGCAGGAAAGCATCCAACAGCAGTCTGTGAACAAAGGGGTGTGGCTTTGTTCGGTAACATGTATTTCCGCAGAGAGGCAAAGGGCAGGCAGGATTGGGTCCTCCGGCCATGGTCTAAGCCCAGGGCCAGTGTTTGTGCTGTGGCTCCTTAAGGCATAGCAAAAACATACAGTTGAGTGGAACAGAAACCTCACATGAATTTTTAAGGTAATAAGTTTATAAGCTTGGACTTTGGAGTGTTTAGGATACACAGGGTCCTGTCTTCTGAACCAGTGAAGGGTAGAGGTAAAATCAGTCTGGGGTCAAATTCCAGTTCTTCCATTTTCTAGCTGTGTGATGCTGGACAAGTCACTTAACCTCTCTGAGTCAGTTTCCTCACTTGTTAAATAGGGCTGGTGACAATATCATCATAATAATGATGATGACAGTCTTCCCTGGTGGCTCAGTGATAAAGAATCTGCCCTGCCAGTGCAAGAGATGCAAGAGGCACGGGTTTGATCCCTGGGTCGGGAAGATCCCCTGGAGAAGGAAATGGCAACACACTCCAGTATTCTTGCCCTGGAAATCCCATGGACAGAGGAGCCTGGTGGGCTACAGCCCATGGGGTCGCAAAGACTAAGCGACTGAACAACAATGATGATGACGAAGAGGGGTAGGAACTCAGAGACTCCAGACATCAGATTCCATGAGCTTCGAAATGTACACTCGGATGCTGCAAAAGTGGTCCTTGGAGCTGGGGTGCAGCTGTGGAGGGAGTCGGGGGCAGGGCGAGGGTGAGCTCTGAGGAGCTGACCGAGGCAGGGTCATGCAGCCCTGCTCACCCAGCTCTTGCCACGCTGGCTTCCTGTGTTCCATGAGCACGAACCAGGCTTGCTCCCTCCTCCACCTCTACTTTGGCTCTTGTTCTGCACGGAGACCTTTCCCCTAGAGATCCACCAGCTCCCGCCCTCACCTCACTCCTGCTTCTCCAACTTCACCTGTCCAGACCACCAAACCAGAGCAGTGCCCGCCTCATCACTCTATTTCCCAGGGTCCTGTCTCATTTTCTTTGGTGCATCTGTTGTCACCCACAATTATCCTATGTGGGGAGTTGTTTGTTTGCTTATTAGCCTATTTTGCTGATATTGAATTTAAGGCTTAGAATGTAAGGGCTTCCCAGTTGGCCCTAATGGAAAAGAACCTACCTGCCAATGCAGGAGACATAAGAGACGCAGGTTCAGTTCCTGGGTCTGGAAGACCCCCAGGAGAAGGGCATGGCAAGCCACTTCAGTATTCTTGAGTGAAGAATCCCATGGACAGAGGAGCCTGGTGAGCTACAGTCCAAGGGGTCACAAAGACTCAGACACTGCTGAATCGACTTAGCACACACATGCATAGAATGTGAGCCTTTGAGCACAGGGGCTTCGTCAAAATCATTTATGTCTGTGACGCCAGAACCAGCATAGGGTCTGGTGCAACCCTGGCAGCCAGTAAGTATTCCCACAGTGAACAGGTAAATGTGAGGGGATGGAGGAGAAACAGGAAACTAGAGTCAGATTCTAAGCCCACTTGCAAGCTCCAGCAAATTGTCCCACCACTAGGGAGTGGTGGGCCAACTGCTTCACCTCTCGGAGGACTGGTAGCGTGGGAAACCAGAAGGTGTGGACTTCTGGCTCCTGGCAGTGATGGTAGATGCTGGACCAATATAAGCAACAGTTAGTTACCTGGAAGCACTGGACAGGGAACAAAAGCAGGCAGTGCCAGAGGGAAATGGGGTACATTTTCCATCTTTATAGTTCAGGGTAGATCCTGGTCTTTGACTTACAAGGAATGGAAAGCTGGGATTGAGCACCCATAGTCTCACGACTGTAGAAATCAACTGAGGTCTTGATGCGTAGTAGGCACTTTCCATGCATTAGCACAATTAATTCTTACAAAACCTCTACAAGGATGAGCCTGTTTTATCCACAGGCGAGGGGAGAGTGAGTAGTTTGCCGCAGGCATCTCGCCGGTCGTGATGGACTGGGATCCGAGCCCAGGCAGCCGAGCTAGTGTCTGCAGGCTGCTGCTCCCCAGGTGTCTTCTCTCCGTACCTTGCAGTTTGCAGCAGGGGATCGGCGGGGAGGGGGGACCTGTTTGATCAGTGCATTTCTCGCACTGATTTAAACACCCTCTCTTTCCCCACCACTCCCAGGAAAGCCAGGCATCACAAAGGCATGCAGACAGCAGCCCAGGACTGCTTATTTTGCAAAGTCAGCAAACCAGGAGGCTGGCAATCTCTGAGTCAGAGCGTGACGGCACCACCTGCAGGGTGGCACGCGGAGGATCCCAGCAGAGGACTGGCCCCGCCCTGTCTGCAACCCCTGGGTGGGGTCCCTGGCCAGACCAGCTGCCCTGCCAGCTGCCTTCCTGCCCAGTGCCACCCCTGGAGACAAAGGCCAGGCAGACTCCTGTGGAAATGTCAAGGTGCTTAGAGATGTCGCCTTGCCCACCATCAAACCCCTCCTGCATCCAGGGGACCAGGATTATACAGCAGTGACACGTGGGCCTCCAGTCAGTTATGCTTGTGTTCAAACTCCTGCTCTGCCATGTCCGACATCTGGGTCCTAATCTTTCTATAAGCTTCAATGTGTGCGTGCGTGAGTGCATCGGTGCGTGCTTAGTCGCATGTTCGACTCTTTGTGACCCCATGGACTATGACCCACCAGGCTCCTCTGTCCATGAGATTTCCCAGGCAAGAATACTGGGGTGGGTTGCCATTTCCTTCTCCACCCATCTGTAAAACGGAACAGTAGCAACGAGAGAGCCTACCTCCTGGGGCTATTGTGGGGGTCACATGAGAGGGCGTGTTGATGCCTGGCTACTGCCTACCACCTCATCCTGAATTCTCTGCCCCTGTCCCCACAGCCGACCCCAGCTGCTCCTGGGGTTTTAGTTCCTTGCCCGGAAGCTCAGCTGTGAGTCCTGTGCCAGCTGGCTCCATAAGCAATGCTCTTGGAGAATGATCCTGGCTGACGGACGCGGCCTTGCCTGGAGAGGCCCAGGAATAGACATCCCCCACCCCCACCGAGGACCAGTGAGTGACTGATGGGGCAGCAAAAGCTGGGCTCCCTTGCCTCGAGTCCGGAAGACTGATGCTCCTTATACTCCAGAGCTCCCCGCAGGTCCAGCTGAGGCTGAACCCCAGCTTTGCTTGGTCTGTCCCTGTTCCTGTCCTGCCTGTCTCTCTCTTTTACAGGCTTTTCTTCTGGAAGCACTTGCTCCTCCATAAACCACTTGCTCTGTTTCTAGGGAACCTGACCTGAAATAGTTCCTCATATTTCTCTGTCTTTAAAAAGGGACTTTCACTCACAGACTTAGAGAACAAATTTGTGGTTGCTGGGGGCGGGGGAAGGAGAGGAGTAAGGGATAGTTAGAGTGTTTGGAATGGACATGTACACACTGCTATATTTTCCTTTTCTTTTTTAAATTATGGAAGTGTGATAACACATTTACAAAAGACTTGGAAAAGACAGAACAAAGTTACATATAGTTCCACCGTATATTACAATTATTTTTTAACTAGAGTGATAACACATTTACAAAAGACTTGGAAAAGACAGAACAAAGTTACATATAGTTCCACTGTATATTACAATTATTTTTTAACTAGATAAATTAAGATTTTTAGTTGGAGTCTCAATATCAAACTCTCAAAAATTAATAGAATGAAAAGACAGAAAAGTAAAATATAGTAGACCTGAAAAGCACTATGAACCAAATCAATGTAATTAATATCGATACAGTTTTTACATAATAGCCACATTGCTATATTTAAAATGGATAACAAACAAGGACCTACTGTGGAGCACAGGGAAATCCGCTCAGTGATTCGGGGCAGTCTGGACGGGAGGGGAGTTGAGGGGAGAATGGGTACATGTATATGCATGGCTGAGTCCCTTCACTGTTCACCTGAAACTACCACGACATTGTTAATTGGTTACATGCCAGTACAAGATAAAAAGTTAAAAAAAAATAAAGAGAGACTTTCACGCCTGAACAAACAGTTAATTCCCAAATGGAAAAAGGATAAACAGGAACCCATTACATGCTGAAGGGGCCTAAGTTTTCCAGAAGTAACTGGGGGTTCCACAGTGGCCTGTGTCCCCCGACAGCCCCTCCAGGAACCTGTACACACAACTGTACTCCAGCCTGCCCAGTGTAACCTGTCCAGTTCTCTTCGGGCAGGAAGAGGGGTCAGGGAACCCACAGACATTGGCTCATTGGCACGGAGGCCTGGGCTGCTGCCTGGGCCACAGGAAGGCAGATTGTTACCTTCTGTGATGGATTGGTTAGGGCAGAACAACCTGTTGCTATGCACAGGACCCCCAACCCCCCCAATCCCGGGGCATGATGGCTTAGATGCAGGAACAGTTTATTTCTTGCCCAGGTAACAGCCACGGTAGATATTCCGGATGGCCGGTCTCTCTATGACTCCAGGCCCCAGCTCCGCCTTGTGGCCATGAAATCCACTAGGATGCTGCTGCACCAGCAGAGAGAGGCCAGGAGGAGCTACCCTTCTCAGAAGCCTCGCTCCAAAGGGGCTTCTGCTCCCATTTCCCTGGGGAGAGTTCATCACCTAATTGCTGAGTTCATCACCAGGTTGGTTATGAAGCAGGTTGGGTGGTTCATGACAGTAATAACCTACATCATAGAGCAGGAAGGTTAACTGGTAGGCAGCTAACTCTTCACGGGATCTCCCTTCCTCTCCTCTTTCCCTCCCTCCATCCCTTAAATAATTATTCACTGAGCTTCTACAAGTACCAATTGTATAATACGAATTGTGGGGCTGGACAAGGCTCTTGAGAGTCCCTTGGACTGCAAAGACATCAAACTAGTCAAAGGAAGTCAACCCAAATAATCATTGGAAGGACTGTTGGTAAAGCTCCAATACTTTAGCCACCTGATGCGAAGAGCTGACTCATTGGGAAAGACCGTGATGCTAGGAAAGAGTGAGGGCAGAAGGAGAAGCAGATGACAGAGGATGAGATGGTTGGATGGCATCACCGACTCAATGGACATGGGTTTGATCAAACTCCGGGAGATGGTAAAAGACAGGGAAGCTGCAGTTCACGAGGTCGCAGAATCGGACACGACTTAGTGACTAAACAGCAGCAACAACAATCAAGTGTCACATACTGGGGTAGCTGCCAGCACTCAGCATGGCCCCAACCAGACTGGGCCCCTGCCCTGGAGACCTTATGGTCTGTTTGATTGGTGGTGGCTGCCTAGAACCTTCCACTGAGGTTGCACTGAGATGCACTGAGGCTGCATCTGGGCTGAGAGGGAAGCATCTGTGGACCCATGCACGATGTCTCCTGTGAGTGCAGGATTGGGGGGCGGGGTGGCCCAAGAGGCCAAAATTTAAACCCTGACTCTGTTCCTGATTCAGCCCTCATCTGTGGAACTTTGGTCAAGTTCTCCGCTTTCTTTGAGTGTTGGTTTCCAGATGGCAAACATTGATTTTATGCAACGTACTTCTTATGATTATTTCATAGATACCTGGGTGGAATGTATGTAAAGCTCTCAGCCCGTTGCCTGACCTCTGGAATTACCATTGAGTCTTCAAAGATAGACGGGAGAGAGCAGCAGTGAAATAAATATACCACCAGATGCAAAATAGATTGTTTAGTGGCTCAGTCATTGCTGACTCTTCAACCCCATGGACTGCAGCACGCCAGGTCTCCCGGAGTTTGCTCAAACTCATGTCTGTTGAGTTGATGATGCCATCCAACCATCTCATCCTCTGTCACCCTCTTCTCCCTCCCTCAATCTTTTCCAGCATCAGGGCCTTTCTCACTGAGTTGGCTCTTCACTCAGGTGGCCAAAGTAGATAGCCAGTGGGAATATGCTATATGAGGCAAGGAACCCAAAGCCAGAGCTCTGTGACAACCGAGAGGGGTGGGATGGGTGAGAGGCAGGAGGGAGGGGACATATGTATACCTGTGGCTGATTCATGTTGATGTATAGCAGAAACCATCACAATACTGTAAAGAGATTATCCTCCAATTAAAATTAAAATACAACCACAGCAACAACAAAACACGTGGAGCAGACCTCGCTGTAAGCAGGCTGAAGCAGAGCTTCCCAGCCCAGGTTTGCCTGAATCAGCCAAAGCAGAGCTGATCTTCAGATTTGTAAATGTGATAATAAATGCTTGTTGTTGAAATAAATAAACCAGGAAGAATCAGGCCAAGTAACACAGAGCTCAGTGAGGCACGGAAGGGCCAATAGTCTGATGTCTCGACAGTAAGCGAACTTCTGGAGGGCAGGAGTTCTCTGTCCAACTCTGCATCCCCATGAGAACAGGATCCCCTCCGGACACACCTGTCGGGGCCTGATCTTTCCTGGAAATGATGCTTTTGCACATTTATCCAAACATCTCCCAGGAGAGCAGGAAAGCTGGTGAGGGGGAGGGTTGACTGCAAAGGACTCGAGCTGGCAGCCCAGGGGCAAGCCACTGGGAATGTTAGAGATCATCCCAAGTCAGGGTGTCAAGCCAGGTGACCGGGCCCTGCTCACCCTCTGCACAGACCATGCTTGGCTGGAAGGGCGGCGGCTGGCAGGGATGCTCTCTGTTGACCGTGGACACCAGTGCGTCGGGAACCGTAATTACAGTGAACGCTGACCCTCCCCAGAGGCACCTTGGGGTCACGGAGGGACTCCGTGGAGCAGCACTGGCCGGGCTGGCAGCCTCTGAGGACAGGACACACATGCCGGGCCGCCCTTGGAAGGGGCTTTAGAGTGAAACCAGACACTTGATGTGAAGGGAGGCAGGTGCCCCTCCAGAAATGGGGGAGGCTGAACCCCACACTGGTGCTCACATCTTGCTCTGAGAAGGACTATTTCCCCGTAAGTGTTTAAAGACGCATCTCTCAAAGACCCTGAGTTGTTTCTGTTTTATCTTTTCTGGATACATACTTCAGTTAACTGTATACATCTTGTGTTGTTGTTGTTCAGTTGCTGTGTCCGACTCTTTGCGACCCCATCTCTATTCCCCAGATATCTCAGGCAAGAATACGAGAGCAGGTTGCCATTTCCTCCTCCAGGGGATCTTCCTGACCCAGGGATTGAACCCGAGTCTCCTGCATTTGCGGGCAAATTCTTTACCACTGAGCCACCAGGGAAGTCAATAGTATAGACACACACAGCAAAATCTCAAATGTCATGCAAAAGGTTGTGCAGAGAAATGGAAGCCTCTATCCCACCCCCGAACCACCAATTTCTCTGCTCCTTTCCCCAGAGACAAACACACACCTGTTACTGAGTTCTTGGGTGACCATCTGGAGATCGCATACGTTCCTGACGAACCTGCACATTTGCCTTCCGTTTTCCTGGGCACGACAGACTGGGCATCATACACACGGCTGTGTGTCTTGCTTTGCTACTTCACTATCTCAACAGACTCTCTGAATCAGTACAGAGCAAATATCCCTGCTCTTTTCGGAGGAGTCCAGCACTGCATCACAGCATGCAGGCGTCCATCATTGGCGTGACCTCATTTAAATGCATGGAAGGACATTTGTGTTGTACCCACAGCCTTGCTATCCAAAGTCACACTGCTGTGAATAGCCTTGCACATACAGCACTGTCAGGCCTAAGTCCAAGGGCATCTGAAGGGCACTATTCCTGGGTCCAGGAAAGAGCATTCATTAGGCATCTACAGAGATCTGCAGATATAGAAACACACAACGCCCAAAACAACCAGAGACGTTGACTGTTGCACCCACAAAACAACTGCAGGTGCCCCTTTAGAGGAGTTTTATTTGGGCAGCCATGCTAAGTAAGGCCTTGGCAGGATCCAGCAGAAAGATGGACTGATATGGGGCAGGGGCTGTGTATATGCAACATCAAATCCACTTCTCAAACTAGCTGCCTCGGCTCTGCCACATGCTGCTGATGCAATTTCAGTTCAGTTACTTAGCCTTTCTGGGCCTCAGTTTCCTCCTCTGTAAAATGGGAAAGTGATACCACATGGAGAAGAGGAAATGAGCCAGTCCAGGTGACGCACTGAATTCCGGTGCTTGGCAGAGCTAGGGCTCCAATGCTGGGTGTTTATATGAATGTTGTTGTTGTTGTCAAGACTATGTGCATAATCATAGGATTATGTGCCAGGTACTGGGCATGCCACAGTATCACTTATAACTTGTATTTGTTTCCCGACATACATGCACAGTTAGTAAGTGAATCCGACTTGACGGGGGAGTACTGTCATCCAGGGAAGACAGGAATCACACCTCAAGGACAGAACTGGGAGTGGGTTCCATGTCCATTTCCTCCACCCTACAGAGGGGAGAATAAGCCTTGTCCCCCTCCCCTGTGAACGCTGCTCATTCTTCGTGTTTTGCTTAAACCACAGTTCTTTGGGAGGCCTCCCCATTCTCCCCTTCTGGCCTCAGTCAAGGTCCTCTTCTAAAACTCTGACCACCCCTCACCTCCTCCTTCAAAGTCAGATGGAGAGTTACCTCTTAAGAGAGGTTAACAATGATAAATATTCTAAGTTAACTCTTATTTCATCATCTTTATCACTTCTTACTGCACATGCTCCGCAAATTAATGCGTTTCCTTCTTCTTATGATTGCACAGAACAAATATGATACATTCATGGAGACTTCCCTGATGGTCCAGTGATTAATAGTCTGCCTTACAATGCAGGGACGCAGGTTCGATCCTTGGTTGGGGAATTAAGAAGCCACATGCCAAGGAGCAACTCAGCCCCAGAGCCACAACTTCTGAGTCTGTATACTGCAAGAAAAGATCCTGCAAGATGCAACGAGGATCCTGAATACCCAACTAAGACCCAATGCAGCCAAATAAATAATTTTTCTTAAAAAAGACACACTCAGAGACGTTGCCTTGTATACTGCAGCGTTGACCCATCTTCATTTCCCCCAGCATGTTTGCCAATAGTAAAATTTCTTTATATGCTGTTGTTTACTTCCTTTATCTTCAGACCTAGCCTCCAAACCCCTTCTTCTCTGCAGGCCGCTGCAAAGACGCCGAAATGATGATGATCATGCCATTGACTGAACCGGGTCAAGTTCACATGCAGAACCTCATATTACAAAGAAGCGTCGGGTCAGGGGACTCCAAGTTCTCCAAGCTCCAGGGATGGCCTTCCAAGCCCATCAGTTCGGAAGCTGTTGCCTGATCCCCAAACGACTCCAGTGATCACCCCTTGGTTTTGTATGTCTTTACCTGCAGATCAGGCTTCCCAGGTGGCTGAGTAGTAAAGAATCTGCCTGCCAGGGCAGGAGATGCAGGAGTCACAGGCTTGATTCCTGGGTCAGGAAGAGCCCCCTGGAGGAGGGCATGGCAATCCACTCCAGTGTTCTTGTCTAGGAAATCGCATGGACAGAGGAGCCTGGCAGGTTACAGTCCATGGAGTTGCAGAATCAGACATGATTGAGCAACTGAGCACGTATTTGTGCGCGCACACACATATGCAAGCGCATGCACGCACACGCACACACACGTGCACATGTATACACACACTCACACATGCAGATGGGCCTGACAGGAAGCCTCATGCTCCCATCCCTCGTTCTGGCATTCTGTACAGCCTTGATTAAAAAAAAAAAAAATGTTTTAGGAAACCACTTAAATAGCTACAAGTTGTCTTTCCTGAGCTCTCTTGGCATTCGTTATATTTACATAATATTCCCATCTGTTTCCCATGGCAGATTCTGTGGCTGGCAGTAGAATTATTTTATAGCCTTTTGCCAGACAAGTTCATTGCCTTTGCTTCCCACTTCAACTATAAATTTCTACCTCATCGTCTCAGGGACTAAATCAGCTTGGGTTGGTCTCTCAGGTCGTCTATGACAGAGGATGAAATAAAAGGGCTCTCACCATGCAAGGGAAAAATAAAATGTGTGCCGTGATTAAGGTAAAAATCATCAAGACCAAAAGACAAGCCACGACCTTCTTGACTGGAGACCACGCCCTGGGTTTCACTTTATTCTGACCCAAGCAGGGAGCAGATGGACTCAGCGCATCTATCTGATGGGGCAGCGCCTCCAGGATGGCTCCCACGGCCCTTCCCTCTCGTCTTCGTGCCGTCCCCTCACAGTGAGCTGGTCCATGTGACCGTAGATACACGGAAGCTTGTGAACTCTGAGATGAGTACATAAAAGGCATCAGGGCGTCCCCCTTGTTCTCAGATCACTCGCTCTGGGAGAAACCAGCCGCCATGTCGTGAGGACACCCAAGCATCTCTGTGGAGACTCCCACCTGGGGAAGAACCAAAGCCTCCTGGCAACAGCCAGCATGAACGTGGCAGCCACGTGAGTGCACCACTTAGAAAAAGATCCACCAGCCCTAACCAAACCCTCAGATGACCGCAGCCTGGACTGACATCTTGACCACAGCTCTAAGAGAAACTCTGAGCCAGATCCACCCAGCTGAGATGCCACCAAATCCTTGACTCAAAAAAACTACATGAGATCGTATGTATTTACTGTGACTTGAAGACACCTAGCTTGGGGATAATTTGCTGCACAGNGGAGATGCAGGAGTCACAGGCTTGATTCCTGGGTCAGGAAGAGCCCCCTGGAGGAGGGCATGGCAATCCACTCCAGTGTTCTTGTCTAGGAAATCGCATGGACAGAGGAGCCTGGCAGGTTACAGTCCATGGAGTTGCAGAATCAGACATGATTGAGCAACTGAGCACGTATTTGTGCGCGCACACACATATGCAAGCGCATGCACGCACACGCACACACACGTGCACATGTATACACACACTCACACATGCAGATGGGCCTGACAGGAAGCCTCATGCTCCCATCCCTCGTTCTGGCATTCTGTACAGCCTTGATTAAAAAAAAAAAAAATGTTTTAGGAAACCACTTAAATAGCTACAAGTTGTCTTTCCTGAGCTCTCTTGGCATTCGTTATATTTACATAATATTCCCATCTGTTTCCCATGGCAGATTCTGTGGCTGGCAGTAGAATTATTTTATAGCCTTTTGCCAGACAAGTTCATTGCCTTTGCTTCCCACTTCAACTATAAATTTCTACCTCATTGTCTCAGGGACTAAATCAGCTTGGGTTGGTCTCTCAGGTCGTCTATGACAGAGGATGAAATAAAAGGGCTCTCACCATGCAAGGGAAAAATAAAATGTGTGCCGTGATTAAGGTAAAAATCATCAAGACCAAAAGACAAGCCACGACCTTCTTGACTGGAGACCACGCCCTGGGTTTCACTTTATTCTGACCCAAGCAGGGAGCAGATGGACTCAGCGCATCTATCTGATGGGGCAGCGCCTCCAGGATGGCTCCCACAGCCCTTCCCTCTCGTCTTCGTGCCGTCCCCTCACAGTGAGCTGGTCCATGTGACCGTAGATACACGGAAGCTTGTGAACTCTGAGATGAGTACATAAAAGGCATCAGGGCGTCCCCCTTGTTCTCAGATCACTCGCTCTGGGAGAAACCAGCCGCCATGTCGTGAGGACACCCAAGCATCTCTGTGGAGACTCCCACCTGGGGAAGAACCAAAGCCTCCTGGCAACAGCCAGCATGAACGTGGCAGCCACGTGAGTGCACCACTTAGAAAAAGATCCACCAGCCCTAACCAAACCCTCAGATGACCGCAGCCTGGACTGACATCTTGACCACAGCTCTAAGAGAAACTCTGAGCCAGATCCACCCAGCTGAGATGCCACCAAATCCTTGACTCAAAAAAACTACATGAGATCGTATGTATTTACTGTGACTTGAAGACACCTAGCTTGGGGATAATTTGCTGCACAGCAATAGGTACCTAATACAGAGCATCACTTATGAAGTGAGACTTCTTATGAAGCACATTTAAGTAAGATCCCCCATAAATCTCAGTGGATATGAGGAACCTGTAAGGATCAGAGAGAAGAAGGGGTAAAACGAGAGAAAATAAATACTTCTGCTCTGCTTCTATCTTAATAATAATAATGATTGTTAACAGCTAGCCTTTTTCAAACTTCCACTGGTGGTCCAGTGGTTAAGAATCTGCCATGCCATGCAGGGGACACTGGTTCAAGCCCTGGTCCAGGAAAATCTCACATGCCGTGGAGCAACTAAGCCCTCATGCCACAACTATTGAGCCCCACACTCTAGAACCCAGAAGCCCCAACTACTGAAACCCAAGTGCTCTAGGGCCTGTGCTCTGTAACAAGAGAAGCCGCAGCAATGGGAAGCCCATGCACCGCAACGAGAGAGTAGCCCCCGCTTGCTGCAACTAAAGAAAAGCCTGTGCAGCAAGACCCAGTGCAGCCAAAACTAAAATAAACAAATAATCATTCATTAAGAAACAAAGCAAAACCAACTTTTTCCAGTACTTTGGGATCCATCAGCTTCTTTGCTATTTCTCTCAGCCTGATCCCACTTCACAGACTTTGCTTTTGATGTTCCTCTGCCTGGGACAGTCTCCCCAGGTCTTCATACAGTCCCTTCACCCCTTTCATTCAGGGTCAGTTCGTATGACACCTTCTTCCCTGACTGCCCTTGCTGAAGTGGCCGCCTCCTCCCGCGCTGGTCACCCTTTGCCTCTGGGCGGTATTTGTTAGCTTAGCACACCTGTCCTCAGAGAGGATGCGACCTCCTTGCAGGCAGGGTCCTTACCTCTGTCACTCGCTGTTGTGAACCGCACCTGGCCCAGAAGGGGACAGTTATGTACCGTATGCTATGGGTGTGCCCTTCAGGCAAACATCAGCTCAGGCACTATACATGTATTATCGCATTTAATCCTCCAAGAGCCTGAGGGCCAGACCCATAAAGATCTCATTTTACAGATTAAAAAAAAAAACCCACTGAGGCTGGTCGTACAGCCAGTAAACAGAGTCAGGACTCCAACTCTGGCCTGTCTGCCTTGAAGGACTGATACTTAACCTGCAGGCCAGGTGTCGGGGTAGGAGGGGGACATGACAGCAGATGGGGTGTGCAGAGGAAGTCATGGCGCTGTGGGGAGGCTGTCGCTAAGGTTCATGGGCCAGAGTGTGGAAGCAGGGGTCAAAATGGGCCAGAACGATGGAGATTCAGAATTTGTGCTTGTTCTGTTAGTCGCTCTACAAATTTCATAAATCCTAACTCTGCACCTTAGAACACTGGCAGCTTAAAAGTGGTAAAATGGCTTTTATTCCTTACCCTAAAAATGAAAGTCTCTCAGTTATGTCTGACTCTTTGCAATCCTGTGGACCATAGCACACCAGGCTCCTCTGTCCATGGAATTCTCCAGGCAAGAACACTGGAGTGGGTTGCCATCACCTTCTCCTCGGGATCTTTCTGACCCTGGGATCAAACCCGGGTCTCCCACATTACAGATTTCTTATCCTGAACTCCAACAAATACAGTAGGTATCAGTAAATGCACAGACATTTATTGAATGCCTACTGTATGCCAGACACAGCTGGAAGTATCAGTAGCCAAACAGACCAAACTCCCTTCCCTCATTTGTGTCTTCCGACTTACAGTTGAGGGAGGGAGGATGAGAAGTAACCAAACTAAATAAATAACCATAAAACAAAATAGCAGCAGCTTTCCAGAGCTACCAACAGTGAAGCAAGAAAGGCTCAGTGGTAGAAATTTCTAGCAGAAAGCTCCTTAGTTGATGGGTTTAGGAAGGTTTTTTGGCTTAAAGTTTTGACTTGGAAATGGGAGAAACCAGCGACAGGAAGAGACAGAAGATCCAGCATATGCAAATGTCCTGAGACCTGGTAGAGGGACTAATGAAGGTCAGTGTGACTAAAGAAAAGCCAGCAAGGATAATAGGGGGAGGAAGGGGTCAGACGGATGGACAGGTACAGACCACATCAGCCTTTCCACGGACAAGCAAGGACTGGGGACTTTATTCCAAACGTCAAGGGGTACCATTGATATACCTGGAGATGCATTTTAAAAATCATAAATTAATGGACTTTATTTTTTAAAATAGCAGTTTTAATTTTGCAAAAAAACTGAGCAAAAAGTATAGAGAGGTTCTATATACCCTCTCTTCCCCCAACTCTAGGTTAACCTATTATTAGCATCTTGTAATAATGTGGTGCATTTGTTTTTGATGAACCAATGCTGATACATCATTATTGACTCAGTTATAGTTTACAGTAGGGCTCACTATAGGTGTTATACAATATATATGTGTAATGTATAATGTACCATGTTCAATGACATGTACCCACTGTTACAATGTCATGCAGACTAGTTTCATCCTCCTAAACATTCCCTCTGCTCCACCCATTCATCCTTCCCTGCCTCCCCCTGACCCTAAATTCCCGCAGCTGCTGATTTTTGTATTGGCTCTGTAGATTTGCCTTTTCCAAAATCTCCATAATTGGCATCACAGGGCATGTAACCTTTTTACTCTGACTTCTTTCACTTTGCAAGACACACGTCATGTCACTCCTTTTGTGGATTGGGAGCTCATTTCTTTGTATTGCTGAATCCTATTCCATTGTCTGGCTATGTCATGTTTTGTTTTCCCATTTGATTTTTTTAATAAAGAGCCCATGGTGCTGTGTGATCATCAGGTAATCGAGCCAGTGGGTGATTGCAGTACTGTGAAGAAGGGAAGGAAGCGGGTTGAGCAGAGAAGTCTAGCAGTGAAGCCACACTGTCCTCCTTTGAGCAGCTGGGCATCCTCTTCACCCCTCCCCCATCCTTTCCAAAGCTGTCCACTCGCTGGATGTGACCACCGACAGACGATGGGAATCAGCCTGGAAGCCCCGGGTTCTCACAGCCTCAGCTGAGGATGTTGGAAGCCTGACTTCACATGGCCTCCCAGGGAATGACAAGACAATGAAAAATAAAAATATGACAGGGACGCCTCCTGATGAAATCATCCTCAAAACCATTGCCACATTTGAAAATATTATCCAGTCAGTTCTTCCACGCTGGTTCCCAGGCCATAGTCGTGTCCTGCTAGAAACCCAGCCGCCGGGACTTTGAAGATGCTCCTGCAAATCCAGAGGCTGATTCAGAGCTGGGCTTGTTGACTATGTGTGAGCATGTTTCCAGACAGGCCACCAGAAGCCCGCATTGTCTGAGGATCCCTTCAAACACAGGCAATAAATCAAACTCCTCCAGTGCACAGTGGCCAGAGGTGCAGCCCATTTTGCTCTTGGTGTTAAGGAGCTCTGTTTAGATCAAGGGCAGCTTAAAGAGGGCGGGAGCGGAGGCAGGCTTTTCTGTGGCTCAATCTATTTTTTTCAGCTCAGGGTTTGCCACTCAGGCTGGCAAGCAGGGCAGGAACCACTGATTTGCAGACGACAGACAGACTCAGAAGACAGGAAACGGGGAGAGACAGACCAGTTTGTCAGTGCTTCCATCTTGCAGAACTCACTCGGGGTGATAGCGCGTCACAGCTTACTGGGGGCTGACTCCAAGGCAGGAAGTAGATCAGGCTAGTGATGGCCTCTCTTTGAGCCTTGTTTCTCTAGTCTGTGAAGTGTGAAAGATTCTTCAGGCAGGACCGTTCACACTGCAGCCCGTAGGTCTGCACACTGCACAGCCTGCACAACTGTCCATGACTTACTCATCTGTATGTCTCACTCACCCTCAGTGACTTCTCCCTAAAAATCAGATTTCCTGGAGGTGAAATGGAACTGAAAACTAAAAAATCTTATGTGCGAGCATGCTAAGTCACCTCAGTTGTGTTCGATTCTTTGTGACCACATGGATCATAGCCCACCAGGCTCCTCTGTCCATGTTATCTCCAAGCAAGAATACTGGAGTGGGTTGCCATGCCTTCCTCCCTGATCTTCCCGACCCAGGGACTGAACCTGTGTCTCTTATGTCTCCTGCACTGGCAAGAAGGTTCTTTACTGCAAGCGCCACCTGGGAAGCCCAGAAAAGTCTTAACTTATTTTAAAATGTATGTATACACATGCACTGGAAAAATAAGACTGAAAGGAAAGATATCAATTTTTTATAGTAATAACCTTGAAATGACGAATTTAGTTATGGTATTTTTTTTTTCAAAACCACATCTTTGGGGTATAGCCAACTGACAACAGCAAAGGGACTCAACCATACATATATATCACCAGATTTTCTATAAGATACATGCAGTATTTATAATGAAATAACATATTTTGTTGGAAAATGGAGGTAATACATTTGTCTCTTCTTGTTTCAAAACCAGTGGGTTGATTCCCATGGTGTTTTTCAATACCAATGGGTTAACAAAAAAACCCTTTAGGATCTTCACATTAATTTTGCTTCTCAAGCATAGTGATCATGCTCAGTCACTTCATAGTGTCCACACAGTGAGAAATAATAAAATAGCTCCATGCCTCTGTTTTGCACATGTAAGAACACACACAAACATGCACACACACACACACACACACACACACACAGACACACACACACTGTACTAAAAATGTCTTCTTCACAAGATGATTTATTGAGCTTGGCCAAATGATATTCTGCAAGACGAATCTTATTTGTCCAGTAGTATTAAACATCCTTTCATTTATGGATTCTCAAGGCAAATTTAAGAACAAAAAAAGCCTTCTGGTTCTTCAGAGGAGATCACCTCTCCATTTGTAGGAAATTAGAAATTCTCCTATTAAAAATTCCATGTACATGGTTCAACTTTCCTAAAATTCAATTTGCCATTGAATGAATAAAATACCCATTTTTGGACTGTCCCAAAAGCAGTTGCTATTTCCTGTAGGATGTCCCCAATCTGTAATGTTCTGGAGCAATTCTTCTTAAAGAGCTATTTTCTGTTCATCAACAACCACTTTTCTGTTGGAAAAGCTCTCTTTATATCTTATATGTAATAGTATCCTTCAGTCAGGAAGCTGGTCATTGGGAAAAAAGAAAGAAAAAGCTTAAATTTCCCGAAAGCCCCCTTTTCTTGGTTAATTGAAATTAGTAACGTGATATTAAGTGTAATGTAACACTAATTGTAATTAAGTGTAATTGATATTAAAATGTTAGGTACTCACATACACAAATGCCAACCACATGGACTACAACATTAGCTATATATTATTAGTGATCATCCTCTTACTTAATTAGCTGTTTTAGGTAGGATCCCTTAAAAAGCATCATCACATATAGACCAATATCATAAAGTAGAGTCTCAGCTCTGTTTATGCTTGGGAGATGTAAGGATCCTCCTCTTGGAACTTTCTAGAATAGCAGTGATTTTTTTCCCCCAAGGACATCTGTCTGCAGATGATTTGGGTTGTCATGGATTTGGGGGTGGGGGGGAGGTGAGGATTGGTTTCCGCTGGCATCTAGTAGCTAGTGGCCAGGGATGCTGCTAAACATCCAAAAATGCTCAAGACACACTCATAACAAAGAACTATCTGGTCCATATGTCAGTCATGCTGAGGTTGAGAAATCATGTCCTAGAACAAATGAAGATTAATGTTGCAAAAACCATTAAAATATTCACAGTTTGACTGCCAGTATGTCAAATTTCCTGCAAAAATAGTTAAATACTCTTGAAAAACATCAGAAATGACAACTAATCTGTTTTGTGGGTGCTCAGGTGTGCCTTGGGAACTCCTTTTAGCATTGCTCGTTTCTGTGCTTAGTCACTCAGGCCCGTCCAGCTCTTTGTAATCCCACGGACTGTAGCCCACCAGGCTCCTCTGTCCATAGGACTTCCTAGGCAAGAATACTGGAGAGGTTGACCGTTTCCTCCTCCAGGGGATCTTCCTGACCCAGGGATCGAACTGTATCTCTTGCAGCTCCTCCACTGGAGGAGAATCCCATGGACCCAGGAGCCTGGGAGGCTGCAGTCCAAGGATTCACAAAGAGTCAGACATGACTGAGCAACTGAGCACACTACAAGGACACTCCGTCAAGTCAGAGGATCTTATGCAGCCCCAGCCCCAGAGGTACAACCTGAATTAGAGCCCCCGGGGTGGGCTAAAATCACACAAAAGTTAACAAGCCCTGCAGGTGATTCTGACATGAGCTAAAGGCCTAAGACCCCCTGGTCTACAATACCTCTAAGTGTCTTTTATTTTTCAGCCCAGATTTCATAGACTAGTGACATACCTGTGCCTCAGTTTCCTCACCTGTAAAGCAGAATTAACAGCATCCACCTGCTAGGGCTAAGTCGCTTCAGTCGTGTCTGACTCTGCAATCCCATAGACGGCAGCCCATTACGCTCCCCCGTCCCTGGGATTCTCCAGGCAAGAACACTGGAGTGGGCTGCCATTTCCTTCTCCAGTGCATGAAAGTGAAAAGTGAAAGTGAAGTCGCTCAGTCGTGTCTGACTCTGTGAGACCCCATAGATGGCAGCCCACCAAGCTCCTCCATCCATGGGATTTTCCAGGCAAGAGTACTGGAGCGGGGTGCCATTGCCTTCTCCGAGCATCCACCTAGGAGAGTTATTAAGAGAATACAGTAAATGTTCATGTATCAAGCCCTTCCACAGGGCATGGCTCATAGTAAGTGCTCAATCAACATGGAGGCTTTAATAAATATCATCCCAAGAGCTTCTGACAGAAAATCAACTACCAGCTTCTGAAGGGGCTGATTTGAAAACAGTGCTCTCCACCCCTCTCCTTTCATAGCGTCCCTCTCCTCTCCTCCGTGTTCATCCTCTCTTTGTCTTTCAGCCAGGACTCAGGCCATCCCTCACAGCCCAGCTCCCAGGGTACATCCCACCCCTGTCATTTCCTTTCTATTCCTCCTTAAAGTAAATCTTCAAAACAAAGCATCCTCACAGTGGAAACAACTCAAAGGCCCATGAAGGGATGAGTAGATAAACAGAATAGGGTCCACCCACACAATGGAATATGTCATTCCTTGAAAAGTAGGAAATTCCAACATCTACTACAACAGGGATGAACCTTGAGGACATTACGCTACATGAGATAGGCCAGTCACCAAGAGACACTTATTGTACAATTCCACTCATATGAGATTCCAAGAGCAGTCAAATTTACAGATACAGAAAGTAGAACGGTAGGGTACCAGTGTCTGGGTTGGATGCGGTGGGGGACCGTTGTTCAATGAAGGCAGAGTTTCGGTTCTGCAAGATGAAAAGAGTTCTGGAGATTGGTTGCACAACAATGTGATTGTGTTTGACCCTGCAGAACTCAACACTTAAAAATAGCTCAGACGGTCAATTTTATATGTTGTGTATTTAACCACAAATAAACATAAAGTTAAAAACAAAAACAACCTTCCCACCAAATGCAAACCCATGGCCAGCAGCACACTGATTGGGTAGCTTTATGTGGGTGCAGGTGGGGTCCTGGGATGAATCCTGATTTCCCCACCAGTCTCTGTCCTCCTGTGGGCAGCATGGGGCCCCCAAAGGGAAATAGGACATAGTAAGGTCTAGAGATGGGGCTGAAGCTTGCCCCCCAAAAGGAGAGAGAAGCTTGCAGGTAGAGACAGAGGACTTTAGGAAAAGGCAGGCACTTACGGAGCAGCTCGGGGAAGGAGCTTCTCTGGACTTCTTTGAGGGTTTACCTGGGACTAATGGGGTTCCCAGGACAGGGATTTTCAATCCAAAACCTGGCAGAAAAATCCCAGGAACACTGCAACAGCATGTCACTCTACTTGCTCAAGGTCACACTTCTTTCTAAGGAAAGACTTGAGACCAGTCTCCACCTTGCCTCCCTCCACCCTCCACCCCATAGGACTTTCAGCCCCCAGATGGAAGGTAATTCCAATGAGGGGAACTGTGGTGGAAATGGTTAACATGTGTTAGCCAATATCCACTATCATTATCCTGAGAAACATCTCTGTGATCCTTGCTCAGCCTTGGGCCCTTGTTCCCTTCATTTGCTGATACAGTTCTTTTAAACCCACTTCTCAACATTAATAGGGGCTTCCCAGGTGGCACTGGTGATAAAGAACCCGCCCGCCAATGCGTGAGACACAGAGACATGTGTTTGACCCCTGGGTTGGGAAGATCCCCTGGAGACGGACATGGCAACCCACTCCAGTATTCTTGCCTGGAGAATCCCATGGACAGAGGAGCCTGGTGGGCTGCAGTCCATGGGGTCTCAAAGAATCAGATATGACTGAAGTGACTTAGCACGCACACATGCACAACAATAAGAAATTCAGCCTCACCCATTAAAATAGATGACTGATGAAAAAGTGAGCATCTGTGTAGACTCTCCCCAGGATGAGGATGGCCATCCCACGTTGTGGGGAGACTCGTGACAGCTCCCATCACCATCAGCCCCCAGTGAAAGGTCCAGAGAAGGAGTAATGGGAAACTGTGATCTCAGAAACATCTGGAAATTGATCTGATAAGAGAGAGTCCTAGGGTCTTCCCTGGTGGTCAGGAGGTTAAGAATCCACACTTCTACTGCTGGGGGTGCAGTTTCGATCCCTGACAGGGGAACTAAGATCCTGCATACTGCATGCTGTGGATAAAAGAAAGGAAAACAATTGTTTTAAAAAAGGAACAAGTCCTAGAGGGTCCTGGGAGCAGTGATACTGGACAGGCAGAAGGAGGGTTGGGTAGGGATAAGTGGAGAAGGAGTGGGGAGGCCTGGCCTCAAGGCAGAGGGCTGGGGGACACGAGGGAGCTGGGGAGGGGTAACAGGAGGGAGATGAGGGAGGAGGGCCCTGGGGAGTCGCTGAGCAGTGGGGCTCCAAGAGTCAGGCGTGTACCCTGGTGGGGGCAGGGGACCTTTTCCTTGAGGATAAATGGTGGGTTTCATTGCCAAGACGAGGACTTCTGTGTGTGTGTGCATGTGTGTACGTGTGTGAATGTGTGGGTGTCACGCACTCAGCCTGCATCAGCAACAAGCACAACAGCCCCCGCCCGCCTGTCGCACTGGGGGACCAACCCAGCGATTCCAAATAGTGCCAGAAGGGGAATGAAAAGGGAGGGGCGGCCCTGGGGGCACCTTCATCTGAGATCCAGGACAGAAGAGAGCCCCGGAGGAGCTGACATTTGAGCTGAGACCTGAAGGATGATGAATGGGTCCAATTAGAGCAAGAAGGGAGAGCAATGCTCCAGGCAAGGGTTCAGCAGCACAGAGGCTGAGCCGGGACCCTGGGGGCAGAGGCCCGACATAGAGGAGGGGAAGCGGCAGGGTCCTACAGAAGGTGAGGCTGCGGTTCAAGCAGGACTGGCGACAGGATTCAAGTCATCCAGAGCAAAATGAAACTGCGGGCCCTTTGGGCAAAACTTATTAAGAATTTAAGTCAGAGGTGAGGAAGCATGAGAATTAGGCTCCACGTCCACGTGAGTGCTGGGCAGAGCACTGTCCAGTTTGCTTGTCCGTGAAGTCAGCTCTAGGTACACATCCTCAGGGTCTTGCCCGCTCAGGAGTGTGGACTTGACCTGGCTTTTAAATCAGGAGGGCTTCCTGGAGGCTGCAGTTTTTGTAGGGTGAGAGACGGTGGTAACCTTGACTTTGACCTCAAGCCTGCTGCACAGGTGGTATCATTGGACAAGTCAGTGAGTCTCTAACCCTGCTCTTATCCACACGGCATCCTGAGGACCAGGGTTCCATAGGGCCCACTTTGAGAAACCCGAGTTTGGCACATCAGTGCTATGAAATCCCTTAAAGAGCAACACTCTCTCATGTCAGACAGGGGGAAACTGAGGTCCACAGAGGGGCCAACGGTCCCCTGAGGGCACACAAGGTGTGATACAGATGCGAGCAGAGGGATGGCCTTCTGGGCCTCCAGGTGGGGTTCTCCACTGAGTCCAAAGCCAGTGCCCATAGAGTATGGGCAGTCGCAGGGCCCAGAAGCCAGCCAGGTGGCCCCAGATGTCACCCTGGGTGGACCGAGAGTTCAGTGCGGGGGAGGAGAGGCAGTGGGCGAAGGTCTGAGCTTCGGGACTTTTGAGAACAGACAGATGCATGCGTTCCATTCAGACAGCGGCTCCAGCCCGCTGCTTCCGAATGAGCCTGGGTGTGTAATTTAAATCTTATTAAATCATGAATCTGGGTCAGTGGTAATTTATAGATTACCTTCATTAACTGGATAAAAATAATCACCAACTCAACAGTGAGTCATAACAGCAATTAAAAAAAAAAAAGGTACAGCTTAGCGCCGGTTGGGGTGTGGGGGACATGTCTCCAATTATTTCCCGAAGATTCTGGAGACTGGCAAAAATCAACATGCGTTTGGCCTGAGACAACTCCCCTTTTTTCTTCCCTTAATTTTTAAGCCTTTGGGAGAAATTTAATCCACATGTTTCAGATTTGTTTACATTTAAACCATCAAAACAGTGTTTGTAGGAAGCATTTGATGTCCAAGAGCCGTTTTTTCCCCTTCTTTTTTTTAAAGGCCTTTGGTCTTTGAACTAGGAAGCAGTCTTGTGCCGAGATGAAATGAGGCCATGTCTATAGGAATGCTGAGAGTAGGATGGGGCCCCTTCCACCTCCCTACCTGCCTTTCTGCCCTGGGGATCTGCCAGTGTCCCAGGGAATCCTCCTCAAACCTCGGGAAGCTCTGAGGGTGGTAAGGAAGCCTCAGAGGAGTGGGTCTCCATCAGGTTCTAGTCCTGCATGTAAGAACAGCAGCTTGAGTTTAGTAAGTATCTACTAAGTGCCATTGCACGGGAGACAGGGATCAAGACCATCTCCATGGAAAAGAAATGCACAAAAAAGCAAAATGGCTGTCTGGGGAGGCCTTACAAATAGCTGTGAAAAGAAGAGAGG
>SJYV01027466.1:50336-69888 GCA_006410875.1 Neotragus pygmaeus
CACTACGAACAAAGCTAGTGGAAGTGATGGAATTCCAGGTGAGCTATTTCAAATCCTGAAAGATGATGCTGTGCAAGTGCTGCACTCAATATGCCAGCAAACTTGGAAAACTCAGCAGTGGCCACAGGACTGGAAAATGTCAGTTTTCATTCCAATCCCAAAGGAAGGCAATGCCAAAGATTGCTCAAACTACCACACAATTGTACTCATCTCACATGCTAGTAGAGTAATGCTCAAAATTCTTCAAGCCAGGCTTCCGTAATACGTGAACTGTGCAATTCCAAATGTTCAAGCTGGTTTTAGGAAAGGCAGAGAAACCAGAGATCAAATTGCCAACATCAAAAAAGCAAGAGAGTTCCAGAAAAACATCTATTTCTGCTTTATTGGATATGCCAAAGCCTTTGACTGTGTGGATCACAATCAACTATGGAAAATTCTGAGAGAGATGGGAATACTAGACCACCTGACCTGCCTTTGAGAAATCTGTATGCAGGTCAGGAAGCAACAGTTAGAACTGGACATGGAACAACAGACTGGTTCCAGATAGGAAAAGGAGTACGTCAAGGCTGTCTATTGTCACCCTGCTTATTTAACTTCTATGCAGAGTACATCATGAGAAACGCTAGACTGGAAGAAACACAAGCTGGAATCAAGGTTGCCGGGAGAAATATCAATAACCTCAGATATGCAGATGACATCACCCTTATGGCAGAAAGTGAAGAGGAACTAAAAAGCCTCTTGATGAAAGTGAAAGAGGAGAGTGAAAAAGTTGGCTTAAAGCTCAACATTCAGAAAACGAAGATCATGGCATCTGGTCCCATCACTTCATGGGAAATAGATGTGCTAACAGTGAAAACAGTGTCAGACTTTATTTTTTTTTTGCTCTCCAANGTGAAAGAGGAGAGTGAAAAAGTTGGCTTAAAGCTCAACATTCAGAAAACGAAGATCATGGCATCTGGTCTCATCACTTCATGGGAAATAGATGGGGAAACAGTGGAAACAGTGTCAGACTTTATTTTGGGGGCTCCAAAAATCACTGCAGTTGGTGACTGCAGCCATGAAATTAAAAGATGCTTACTCCTTGGAAGGAAAGTTATGACCAACCTAGATAGCATTTTCAAAAGCAGAGACATTACTTTGCCAACAAAGTCCATCTAGTCAAGGCTATGGTTTTTCCAGTGGTCATGTACGAAAGTAAGAGTTGGACTATGAAGAAAGCTGAGCACCAAAGAATTGATGCTTTTGAAAGGTGGTGTTGGAGAACTGCAAGGAGATCCAACCAGTCCATTCTAAAGGAGATCAGTCCTGGGTGCTCTTTGGAAGGAATGATGCCAAAGCTCAAACTCCAGTACTTTGGCCACCTGATGTGAAGAGTTGACTCATTGGAAAAGACTCTGATGCTGGGAGGGATCAGAAGGGGATAACAGAGGATGAGATGGCTGGATGGCATCACCAACTCGATGGACGTGAGTTTGAGTGAACTCCGGGAGTTGGTGATGGACAGAGAGGTCTGGCGTGCTGCAATTCATGGGGTTGCAGAGTCGGACACGACTGAGCGATTGAACTGAACTTAACTAAGTGCCAGGCACAGTACTGCTCCAATACTTCGGCCCACCTGATACAAAGAGCCAACTCACTGGAAAAGACTCTGATGCTGGAAAATATTGAGGGCGGGAGGAGAAAGGGGCAACAGAGAATGAGATGGTTGAATGGCATCACTGACTCAATGGATATAAGTTTCACCGAGACTCTGTGAAGGACAGGAAAACCTGCTGTATTGCAGTCCAGAGGGTCAAAAAGACTCAGAGTATGACTGATCGACTGAACAACAAAATCAGCTCAATGAGATAGCTTCCCTTACCATGCCCATTTTAGAGATGGGAAACTGAGTTCATTATGGACTAAGCACTTGAACACAAAGCTAGAGAGGATGGGGACTTCACTAGTCCAGTGGTTAAGGATCCACCTTCCAATGCAGGGGATGTGGATTTGATCCCTGGTTGGGGAACTTAGATCCCACACGCCTTCAGGCAACTAAGCCCATGCACTGCAACTACCTGAGCCCACGCAATCTAGAGTCCATGCTCCAGGAAAAGCCTTGGCAGCACAACAAAGACCTAGCACGACCCACCAACAAAACAAACAAAGCTAGAGGGTGGCCAGAACAGGAGGTAGAGATCTCAAGTGTGTCTGGAGCTCAGAATACGTTAAAGGTGACACAAGGGTTAGGATAAAGGATGCAAAGTGTTTCAAAAGTATCACTTGCTCGACACACAATGTCAGAAGGGACTGTGGGGAGAAGGAATGATGTGCAGCCAGTAAAAGGACACTTAGGAAACATTTTTGATGGTGTGGAAAGAGCTTGAGTGATAAGGTTAAGTGGCTGAAAGAAGCATGTAAAATCGTTACATCACCCCAGTGAATGGTCTTCCCCGGTGGCTCAGTGGTAAAGAATCTGCTTGCAATGCAGGAAATGCAAGAGATGCGGGTTCAATCCCTGGGTCAGGAAGATCCCCTGGAGGAGGGCATGGCAACCCACTCCAATATTCTTCCCTGGGAAATCCCATGGACAGAGAAGCCTGGAGGAGCTGGACACGTCTGAGCACCATCAGCACCACAGCAAAGCACTGGCCATCCCCTCTCCTGTCTGGGCCTGCTCCCTCCCTCCTCCCCCCATCCTTCTCCCTCTCTTTTTCTTCTTGGCTGCATTTTTGGATTCAGATGGCTTTCCTCTGACCTTCTTTGGTGTCCCACCCTTTTCCTCCATTTATTTCTACATAATGGTAGTCACTCTGCATGTACGATTTTACATGCTTCTTTCAGGCACTTAACCTTATCACTCAGGATCTTTCCACACCATCGAAAATGTTTCCTAAGTGTCCTTTTAGTGGCTGCACATCACTCCTTCTCCCCACAGTCCCTCCTGACATATCTTACACTACTCTGCCCTTTGGGTGAATGTTGGTTTGTTTCCCTATTTTTGTTGTTCTGCTGTGACTAACGCCCCATGGACATCTTTGTGCACAGAATCTGAAGAATGTGTTTGGCTTCAGTTTTTATTCTAATGCAGGACCTCTGCGGACACTTTCCAGACTGATAAAAGAGTAAAAATAATTAACACTTATTGAGCATTTGCCAGGTGCCAGGCACCCAGCTGAAGTCTCACATTTACTACTTTATTTCATCCTCATGTAAATGTGGCCAGAAGCTCCATTTCATGGAAAGCAGAGGCTCGGGGGCAGAAGTAACCTGCCAGGACGCAAACCACATCACCCGCAGCCACCAACTGTTTCCTGATGCGGCTATAACAAATTACTGCGATCTTGGTGGTTTTAAGGGCTTCCCTCTTGCGCAGTTGGTAAAGAATCTGCCTGGAATGCAGGACCCGGGTTCAATTCCTGGGTCGGAAAGATCCCCTGGAGAAGGAACTGGCAACCCATTCCAGTATTCTTGCCTAGAGAATCCCCTTGGAGAGAGGAGCCTGGCAGTCTACAGTCCATGGGGTCGCAAGAGTCAGAATGACTGACTTTCACTTGCAAAGAAAATATGTAAAATCTGACAAATATATATGGTGTATGACCTTAATATATAAAGAATAATTGCTAATCAATAAGAAAAAACATCAAATATACCAGTACCATATTTATAGGCAAATACCTAAACGAGAAATGTGAATAACAACTATGAAATTCTAACCACTTCATTTAGTGCAATGCCTGCCACATCATAGATGTTTGGTATAATGGTTGGTTGATGCCTGAAACTGCCCTGGGTCACATAACAATAGCTCACTAAGCCCTTAACGGGGGATGCAGAGTTGGAACAAGCACAGAACTCAGCTCTCTCTCCAGCCTGCAGAGAGTGTGCTCAAAGCAGCCATTGAGGAAGTTCCTGCTACTTATGAGCTGTGTGACTTTAGCCAAGTGGTTTAGCTTCTCTTTGCCTGAGAAGCTGAGAAAATGGGATAAGTGAGGACAGGATTAATACCAACCTCACGGGACTGTTGCAAGCGTGAAACAAGTTAATACACGTAAAGTCCTAAGAGCAGCGCCTGGCTCATCATGAAGGCTCAGCAACGTGCTCCAAACTTCAGAAATAATGTTAGGAATGGAAGTGAAGAAACGCCCACCATTCATGGATCTGTTCATTCAATATCTACTTAGTCAGTGCCTAGTATGTGTCAGGCCTTAGCAGAGTCATGATGGATGCTCATTTAACGTTAAGACAGACACTGAAGCCATCACAGTAAAGGAGAGATGATCCATTAGAAGGGGAAACACCTGTCTGCGGGAGGGATCCCAGACTCAGGGCCTGACATAGGCTCAGCAGCCAGGGGCAGCTTCCTGGAAGAGGCAGATTTCAAACTCAGCCTGGAGAGATAAGTGGGAGTTTTCCAAGAGAGCATTATTCCAGACAGAAGAAGCAGTCAATTCAAACTCAAATGTGCAAGAGATGTAAAGTCATTTCAGTCCATATTTTCTTACAGTGTTGCCCTGTCATTAAGAGGGTGGGCTTGGGAGCAAGTTTGCCCTGAGTTACACTGGGTAGGGAGGGAGGATCTGCCAAACTTGTGTGTGTGTGTGTGTGTGTGTGTGTGTGCGACTCTGCATCTACAGAATGAGGATAAAAGTGGCGTGGGAGTTCGGTGATTTCAGATGTGTGAGACACCAACCTGAAGCCTGCTGTGTGGGGAAGGCACCAGGGCAGGCCCCTCTGCCAGAAATCCATCTCTTGGATGGGATTTTTGACTGGTCACACAACTGACGCCTAAAGGCCATTGCTCAAGGGTTACAACTTCGGGCAGCTAGAAGCCAGCCCTCCCAGATCACCTTCAGGATGATTCTCGTTCAGACTGCTCAGTGTTGGCATTTGGAGCCAGACAATTCTTTACTATGGTTGGGGGGGGGGGGGTCTGTCTTGTGCACCCTAGGTGTTCAACAGCATGCCTGACCTCTACCCACCAGCTGCCAATAACAATCGCCCTCTGGAACAGGCCACTGCCTCCCACCACCGTCTTGATCATGGAAAATGTCCCCAGACATTTCCAAATGTCCCTTAGAGGACAAGCTCACTCCATTGAGAACGACTCTTCCAGGTCAATGAGGATCTTTTGGGAACAGCCCAACCGGGCAGAGTAGTCCCTTCCCCACTGGGAGAAACAGCTACATCCCACTGGGGTCCACAGGCCACATTCCAGCCTTGATTGTGTTTTGTTTGAGCCAGGGAACATTGTAAATCTTGATGAGCTGACAATGATCTTAAAAATCAGGAAATTTCATAGACACACTGCTATGCATGCCTACATGCTAAGTCGCTTCAGTCATGTCTGACTCTTTGCTACCCTATGGACTGTAGCCCGCCAGGCTTCTGTGTCCCTTGAATTCTCCAGGCAAGAATACTGGAGTGGGTTGTCACAGCCTCCTCCAGGGAATCTTCCTGACCCAGGGATTGAACACATGTCTCCTATGTCTCCTGCATTGGCAAGGGAATTCTCTACCACTAGCGCCACCTGGAAAGCCCACACGCTGCTATATATATTAATACAATAGATAACCAAGACTCAGCAGGCAGCAGGCAGCAAGTGCTGAGAACTGAGGTGCATCTTCCTCTTTCGGCTGGACACAGGCTTCCTGTTTTCCACGTTCCCACTGCTCTCTGTTGTACCCTGAATTCTGAGGACCAAAGTCAGTTTCCATCTATCCCATTCCATTTTCACAACCCTGCTGGACCCTGATGCTGTTGGAATTTGGGGCTCTTGATACAACGTATTTGCATGCACACACACACACACATGCACACACATACATGCACCAACATACACATATACATGAATGTGTACACATGTATACACATGCACAAACATGCAGGTATATATGCATGTACACACATATACACACATGTGTATATCACACAAATACATACAAACATGCATGCAGGCGCGCAGACACACAGACCCCTGTCACTCACCTACTCCCATGGGCCGCAGCCCAGGGCACTCCGCGTGCCTGGTGTGCACACCTGGTTGTGAACCTCTGCACTTTGAAGTGCTCCCTTCCTCCCCACAGGGACTCTTGGGGTGTCACTCGGATTGATGGATGGCACAGCCCAGCTCTCAAAAGCTGCCACATGTATTTATTACGGCGATGAGTGTGGGCCAGCCCGCTTCTGGCTTGTGTAAGTGTCAACTGGTGACAACATGTGCTTCGCAGAAGGCAGATGTCAAAGCAGTCGGGGAAGCTGAGCGCGTGCATGGGGACCACCCAGGGGCAGCGCGCACACAGCCCAGCTCTGGTCACACGCTGCTTCCCTGGCCTTTGGCGAGAGAATTAAAGGACATGGAGAGTGACACTGGCCACCAGGTCAGGTCTGATGTGAAGACTGAAGCCACTCAGGACAGTGCCATCAGTTGCCAGACGTTGCCCTAGGTCCCGCTCCACCTGGGAGTGTCCACAGGCCACACAGCCGGTCTCATTCGGTTCTCTCCCAAAGACCCCCACCCCCTGGAGATCACAAGCTCAGTCACCACCAGTGGGGCAACACGATTTCCTCACCTCTGAATAGTGATCCTTCCACACTGAGTTCTGATGCGGTACCGAGCACTCTGTAGTCACTTCAAAAACATGACCTTCTCATCCCCATTTTGTTGATGCTCTGAAGGCTACATCAACTGCTAAGATTTGTCTGACACTGAGTCTGCACTGAACATAATTTCACAGACGTCCTATCATTCCACCTCTTCTACAGTCTGATGAAAGATGTTTTAGTATTGTTCCCATTTTATAACTAAAGAAACTTGAGGCTCACGATCTCTTTCTTCTCCTTATTTTCCTGTCTCTCTTCTCCTCCTCTTCTTCCTCGTCACTGCAGGCTGAAGTCTACCGAGCCTTCATATATGCCAGGCGCCGAGTCAGGCACTTGGCCATCTCGGTTTATCCCCCAACAGCTCTGGGAGGTCTGCCCCACTTTGGCCTTTGTCACTAATCCCCGGAGGAAGGAACCAGGACTCAGCACCACACTTGAAACCTCAAACCCAGCTGGGACTCAGGATCCGATGGAGACTGTCCACCCTGATGGCCTCAGGAGAAGTGCAGTTCTCAACAAGGACCAGCAGAGGTATCCACTGGGCCAGAGCTGACCCCAGAAGCCCCCCGATCCCACACCAAGAGCTGGAGCATCAGCAGAGGATCACCATGTCCAAGCAGGCACTGGGCTCCAAGAAGAATCTCCACCGTGACTTAAGTCTAGCAGTGGGGGAGCCTTCACCTGGGAAGTCACTCCAGTCTCTTCATAAGGTGCAAAACCTGCCTTGCAACTTCTAATCTGTGAAATTGGCCCTAGAAAACTGGGTGGTAGCCGGATGCCAAGCCATCTCAAGAAATAAGCAGAAATAATTGAAAAGAGTACAGTGTCATTTGTTATCTTAAAAACATGGGGCATTTTTAAGCACCCAGTGTGTTGGGAAACATAAATTGTCAAGACTTCCAAATTGCTTTCTTTCTTTCAACTTTAAGGATGCTGCTAGAGTGAAAAAGCTGGCTTAAAACTCAACATTCAAAAAACTAAGATCATGGCATTCAGTTCCACCAATTCATGGCAAATAGATGGGGGAAAAGTGGAAACGGTGACATTTTATTTTCTTGCTTTCCAAAATCATTGCAGATGATGATTGCAGCCATGAAATTAAAAGACAATTGCTCCTTGGAAGAAAAGTTATGACAAACCTAGACAGTATATTAAAAAGAAGAGCCATCACTTCGCTGACTAAAGTCTGTATAGTCAAAGCTATTATTTTTCCAGTAGTCTCATATGTATGTGAGAGTTGGACCAATTCGAAAGCATCAGTTCTCAGCATTGAAGAACTGATGCTTTTGAATTGTGGTGCTGGAGAAGACTCTTGATAGTCCCTTGGACAGCAAGGAGATCAAACCAGTCAATCCTAAAGGAAATCAACCTTGAATATTCATTGGAAGGACTTATGCTGAAGCTGAAGCTCCAATACTTTGGCCACCTGATGTGAAAAACTGATTCATTGAAAAAGATCCTGATGCCGGGAAAGACTGAGGGCAGGAGGAGAAGGGAGCAGCAGAGAGATAGTTGGATGGCATCACGACCGTCTCAATGAACATGAATTTGAGCAAACTCCAGGAGATGATGAAGGACAGGGAAGCTTGGCATGCTGCAGTCCCTGGGGTTGCAAAGAGTCGGACACACAACTTAGCAACTGAACAACAAGTCATAGCTGGGTGCAGCCAGACATTCTTTTTTCTTTTTTCCCTACAAACCTATGTATTAATAGTAGCTTGACTAAAACCAGCTCTTTCCACGAGACAGCATATATTAACCAGACTCTGGAATCAGCCAGATGTGGGTGCCAACCCTACATCACCACCCATTTGTTAGCTGTGTGGACTTGGTGAATGATTTGGTCTCTGGAAGCTTCAGTTTCTCTAACTGCAAAACGGAGCAGAGAAGAACATGAAGATGCAACAAGCTGAAGGTATAATTTAGCCCAGCGCCTAATGTCGGAAGTGGCTGATGAATGTTTGCTGGCAGTCTTTTAATGCTGGTCATGATTTCTCCCTGGCCACCCCCTTCATAAGCTAAGAAGCCCCTGGCAGTTTTCATGCTCAATTATAAGAAATGCCTGTTATCCTGAAGATGGGTGTTTTCCATTTCCCACTCCTACATCTTTCCTCTAGATCTGGAGATTTTGCCAAGCTCAATATCACATCTTTTTAGTGAGCATTGAAAACTAGAGTTTAAGTATTAAAAAAAAAAAATCTGAACTTGGAAAAAGGAGGGAATATTTTTCCCTGAAAGAGAGAATTGTGCAGAGAAAATCTGGAAGCCTAGTTTTATTGTTAATTGAAGCAGAATTTTCTCAGCCACCTAGATATGTATCAAATAATTACAGCTCAACTGTTGCAACTCAGCACCTGTGCTATGGTGAAATTATTTTTTAATGTATCATCCAGGCTGTTTGATGTTTGATTTATGCCTGGATGTCAAGGTATTAGACAAACACCCAACACTGTGTTCCTAGGGCAGCTGCTATTGTTGAATCAAGGAAGGTAGGTGTGTCAGAGACTGGAGGTTTCTTATCAATATGGGGACAAATCATCTTGTTGGTGACATCGAGCGCTTCCTGGAATGTAGGACTTTCAGTACTAAAACTGAGAAAGTTCTGGGCAAAGCTGGGAGTTGGCCAACTCAATTATCAAAGACATATTCTTACTTTCTTCCAAACAAGCAAAACCACATTTTATTAGGGCAACAAGGCACACACTAAAAAGCTATATTTCCCTTGCAGTTAGGTATGGTCATGTGGTACAGTTCTGGCCAATGAAATGTGAATAGAAGTCCCAAATAGGGCTTCTGTGGGAAGCTCTTTAAAGGGGGCTAATTCAATAAGCTCTTGCCCTTTTAAATCTTCTACCTTCCTGCCTCTCCATGCCTGGGACGTAGATGCGATGACTGAAGATGCAGCTGCCATCTTGGGATCATGAGGCAACTTGGAGGCTAAAAGCTAGGCTTTGGGGATGGTAGGACAGCAAGCAAGGAGCTTAGGTCCCTGATGACCTTACGGAGCCATCATCCAGCCCTGGGCTTTTTTTTTTTCTTTTATATAAGAGATAAATAAGCCCTGTGTTTCTCTAAGTCCCTCTAACAGGCTTCTTTTTGTAGCAGCCAAATCAGTAAAGGGACCGAGTGCCCTGGTTTCCCTGAATTTGTGCTGCTTTAGCTCTGAAACCCCTCAGAGCCAAGCAAACCAGGAGAGCTGGTCACTCCAGAACGAGGATCCTAGTGGAGACGACTGGGGACTTTGGAGCAGGGAGGGGTGGAGAGGCTTCATTCAGGGGGAGGTGGCTGAAAAAAAGATGATCCTGGATGAGACCCATGGGTGTAACAGGATGGAACACAGCATCCTCTGCTCTTAGCAAACAGACTGAGGGATAAACCAGAGGACACACCTCAGCCTGTGCTGGCGTGAAAACAGTAATTATGAATGAGGGCTTCCCTGGTGGCTCAATGGTAAAGAATCCACCTACTAATGCGGGAGACATGAGTTCGATCCCAGGGTTGGGAAGATCCCCTGGAAAAGGAAATAGCAATTTGCTTCAGTATTCTTGCCGGGGAAATCCCATGGATTTCCTGGCAGGCTCATGGGGTCACAAAAGAACCAAACATGACTGAGCATGCATGCAGACAACACACGATTAATGTCAAAGCCCAAGGGGGAACAGTTTCCACGGATGATCGTGACTGAATCAGTGATACAGACGAATAAAAATACCTGGTCTGAACGTAACCGGAGCAAGGGTGCTGCACAGAAACCTCCACAAACATTGAGCTCATCTTTTCAGTGCTGAAAAGTCTCCCCTGCTCCTTCCACCCTCCTCTGCCCAAGTCGTGGGAGGCAACACCTGAATAGGTAATTATAGTTCTGAAGACAAAGGAAGGACTTTGTCTTGTTCCTGGAGTATTTCCCCCACCCCCTCATCATTCACCTCTGGGGCAGCAAATGAGTGGATTCTCCATCAGTCACTAAACAGACACAGGGCAAGGCCAGGATGTCATCCATCGAAAGCTCTGACACCCCTTATGCCCAGGTCAGCAATGTCCCCACACGGGACCCTCTGGTTTTCCTGGACAAAACCGGGGGCCACCCCGCCTCCCTGTAGGAGCAGGAAGTCACAGCTGTGCCCCGGTGGCTTCCTTGTCATGTCTGCTGGGCTGGGTGCAGCCAAGAGAAATCTCTGATGTACATTATAAGCCCAAAGCCTCTATAGGAAACTCTATTAACTTTCTCCTTAAGAGGAGAGATTAGAAACATCTCAAACAAGGCCCATTTGCTTTAGCATCTCACTTGATTTCCAGAGGAGGGGAAGTTTCTGAGTGTCCTAGAGGGAGACCTTCTAGAAAGTTACTCCTCTGGCTCTCAGAATTTAACTACAGTAGTCCCCTTCATAGGAACCCAGTTTCATTCCTAGAGTGCATTCCTAAGTCAAATTTGTTAGTTAAGTCCCAAAGTTAACCTAGGTACCATTTCCTTCTCCAATGCATGAAAGTGAAAAGTGAAAGTGAAGTCGTGAAGTTGCTCAGTTGTGTCTTACTCTTAGTGACCCCATGGACTGTAGCCCACCAGGCTCCTCCATCCACGGGATTTTCCAGGCAAGAGTATTGGAGTGGGGTGCCATTGCCTTCTCCAACTCAACTAACACAATCGGCTATATGGTACTGTACTGATTATACATTTCACATAAATAACACATTTAGAAAAAACAAACAGAAAAATAAAGTAATAATTTTTAATCTTGCAGTACCTCAAAAAGTATGCCAGACACAAGAAGTAAGTTACGTGACTGGACGCATGAACACACATTCTGCATCTTTGAAAGTCTGAAACTTGAAGGTTCGTATGCAGGGGACTTACTGTATTCCGACTCCAGATGCCTTCAAGCTCTATCTCCAGGTACGTGGACTTGGGCACAAACCCCGCACCTGCTTCACATCCCTCTTGAAATTTCAGAAAATGGCATGTGTCTTAGGTCAGCTATCCCAGAGGTAGAGCCTGATTCCAGGATTCATGGACATGCGACTCATTATTAAGAGGAGACCTAAAGGACTTGGGGCAGCTGCCTAGGACAGGTGGAGCCAAGGAAGGTGTGATTGCAAGGGAGACCGGAAGGGTGGTTTCACCTGGTCCTGAGGGGACCTCTGGAGGCTAAGTTACCCCCTGAGTTTTCCTGGCCTGGAGGTAAGATGCCAGACTTTAATAACCCCCACCTGTCTGCCTCTGGTGGGGTGTTACCTGGACTTGCAAACTCCAAGTATCTCTGGATCTCTGGGCCTGCCCAGGGCCTAGCCACTAGTCCCCAGGCGAGTTTCCAAAGACTTGTCACTGGAAACAAACGCCCCAAGGAGAGCAGCACACAGATCCTAGGAGACCCGGAAGGACCACCTCTGTCAATCACAGACTCTCCTCCTGCTTGGATGTTTCATGAGTGGATATATCTTGAGTCAATCGCAGGCCTGGAATGCAGAGCTTACATCAGACATTGACTCTCTACATCCTAGAATCTAGCTGGCCTTCAGTCTCCAGTGACTGAGTAAATGAATTAATCATCAGGAGACTGACTCTGTGATGGTCTGGGTTCAGGGACACCCCCTGCCAGCTGGCCCAGACAGGCCCTGCTGTAGGATGCCCTCATCCCCAGCCTCCCTTTCCCCATTGTTCCTCAGCTGGATGGTGAGGGCCTTGGGTGACAGCAGGTCACCCCCTTGTACCATGACTGCTAGGTGGAGTCCCCAGTCCAGCAGCATCACATCACTCAGGAACTTGTTACAAATGGAAAATCTCAGTTCAGAAACTATGGGTATGGGCCCTGAAGTCTAGCCCACAGCCCGCCCCTCAAGAATAATAAGGACCTCAGATCCGGAACATTTATTGGAGCCCCGCACAGGACCAAGGACTCAGAGGGCACTACTGAGCCTCTTATGGCTGAGGCATTATTGCTACAGCAGTTGTTTATGTGGGAGCCTCTTTTCCCCGGCTGACTTCTTGACCTCTTATCTTATCTGCCTCAAAAGCTGGAGTCAGTCTGCCTCAGGCCTCTGGGTGGCTTTGTTCATGGGTGCAGAGCAAAGATGCTTCCTGACAGATGTGCCCAGACCTGTGTTTGCTTCTTGGCTCACCTACAAGCCTGGCTGAGATGCTCAGTCTGGAAGGCTGGTTGGGTCCAGCTTCTCCACACCTCTGGGCTGTTTGTTCCCCTTACACGATCATCTCTGGATGTCCTTTACCCAGGGTCTGGCCCCCAGGCCTGTTCAGCCAGGTGACAATTGCAGACTCTGAAATTCACTACCCGTAGCAACCAGGTAGGACCAGTTTCTATGAAGCAACACNATCCGACTCTTGGCGATCCTGTGTCCATGGGATTCTCCAGGCAAGAATACTGGAGTGGGTTGCCATTTCCTTCTCCAGGGGATCTTCCTGCCCCAGGGATTATACCTGTGACTCCTTCATCTCCCGCATTAGCAGGCGGGTTCTTTATGAGCAGTATCACCTGAGAAGCCCCTAATATACAGTAGCACACACAAGTACCATTTGAGGCCATTTATACAAGGTACCTAGAATAGTCAAATTCATAAAATCAGAAAGACTCATCGAGAGGTGCCAGGGGCCAGGTAGTTGGGGGACGCAGTGTTGAGGAGAGGAAGTGGGGAGTTAGTGGTTAATGGGCACAGAGTTTCAGTTTAGGAAGGTGAGAAATTCGGGAGATGGATGATGGTGAGAGTTGCACAACCAGGTGAATGTACTTAATGCTGCTGAACCTTATAGTTAAATATGGTTAAAATAGTATGTTTTATATGATGTGACTTTCACCACAATTAAGACCAAAAAATTTTTTTAAGAAAGAAAGAAAAAACACCCGTCACCATCAGCCTCTCTGACCCCCAGGACATTTTTCTTTATAGCCCTAACTGAATGAGGGGCATTATGCTGAGCATAATTACCTGTTGATTTTATTTCTGTCTGTGTCCTTACTGGACTCTTGGGGGAACTGGGACTTCATCCTGTGCACTCTTGATTCCCCCTCCCCTGGCACACTGTCAGTGCTCACTAGACACACACCCACCTGCAACCATTCCACATTCGGCCGCCAGCAACATCTTCCTGAAATGCAAGTGGACCCAGAAGCTCTCCCATCAGCTCACATCCTCCGTGTCCCTCTCTTGCTTGGAGGGTTAAATCCTGGCCCCTGAGAGTCTCTGGATCCCAAGGGTCTGACCCTCACTACTTCATTCCTCCTTCCTGTGTCATCTTCATCCTTAAAATAGGCAATAATGTTAAATTCTAAATGTGATTCTGCAAAAGTTCCTAGACAGATTCTGGGAATACACTGTACCCTGTCTACATGGGTTCATTTAAAACTGGTATTAATTTATTATTTTTTATAGTGAGATTTTTTTTTAATGCTGCTGCTGCTAAAAGTCACTTCAGTTGTGTCCAACTCTGTGCAACCCCATAGATTGCAGCCCACCAGGCTCCCCCATTCCTGGGATTCTCCAGGCAAGAACACTGGAGTGGGTTGCCATTTCCTTCTCCAATGCGTGAAAGTGAAGTGGCTCAGGCTTGTCCGACCCTTAGTGACCCCATTGGACTATAGCCCACCAGGCTCCGCCATCCATGGGATTTTCCAGGCAAGAGTACTGGGGTGGGTTGCCATTGCCTTCAATGATGAGATCTTAAAAAGCCTAGAGTGTGATTTTCAAGACCTGTTTTGTTGAATCAAGGGGGAACAAAAGACAGTCATATTTTTCTTCCTCACGAACAATTTAATGGCACTGGGATGCTTTGGAAACCTGTTTCTTAAGTTCAACTGAAACATGGGCTGTCTTTTCATTTGTACCCCCAAAATACCTTTGACTGGAAAATCCTTAAGAAGGTAAGAGCTCCCACATGGCTGCCACCTGATGGAGGAATAATTTACTGAAAGTCAGGGAAAAGTCAGGGGACACTTGGCTAGCTTCACCCACAGCCACATCCCAACTCCTTAACACGGCGAGTTTTTAATTACATCGAACAGTGCTTCTCAATCAGGACAATTTTGTCCCCCAGGAGACATCCCACAATGTCCAGAAACATTTTTGGTTGCCATACCAGGAGCACACTACTAGCATCTAGCTGATGGAGGCCAGGGATGCTGCTAAACGTGCTCCAGCACACAGGACTGCCCCCACCACACAAAAATTATCCAGTCCCAACTATCCCCAGTGTCATGATTGAGAAACCCGAGTGTAGGCTAGTTATCCTGGCAGCCAAATGTTCTACTTAGCCTCAACGCACTGGCCATCAGTCAATAATCACAACAGAAAGGATCAGAATAATTCCTGTAGGTGTAGTGGTAAGTGGGGGAAAGTTCTTGTCCTAAGACATCCTTGGATCTGAAAGCAAGTATGAGCTACAGGCAGAAAAATCAAGCCAAACAAAGAATAAAGTCTTGGGCATCTGACATTTCCAATATGGCAGATTTTCTCATTCAGCAAAGCTCCCTTACTAAGTAAGTTTAATGGTGGCAGCAAAGACTAGACCTTGAGGGACTCCCCTGGTGGCCCAGCAGTTAAGACTCTGCCATTCCAGTGCAGGGGGTGCAGGTTCTATCCCTGGTTGGGGAGATAAGATCATACATGCCTCATGCCCCCAAAACAAAAAAACAGAAGCAATATTGTAACAAATTTAATAAAGACTCTTTAAAAATGGTCTACATCAAAAGACTAGACTTTCAAAACTTGGGGTTCATTTCAACAGATATAAATGACAACCTGCTGTGAGCCAAGCTCATTTTCAGGAATTAAGAGTCTTGTGGTGAAAATACCAAGAAAAGTTTCCCAGTCCTCATTCTTGTTGGTGGTAGGCATTTGGGGGAGGGGGTCATTGGAGGAGTGAAATGAATAGTGGGGGTGGAGCGGGTGGTCCGCAAAGTCTTCTCTGGGGAGGTAACAGGAACAGAGACCTGAAGACGGACCAAATGCAAGCCATGAAGATGTTTGGAGGAAGAGTTTTTCCAGGCAACTAGAGCACCCAGTGCAAAGGCCCTGAGCCAGGGCTATGACTGAAGCCTCACAAGAGACAGTGAGCCTGCAGTGACGAGGGCAATGGATGGAGAAGAGGGTGGCGGAGGATGAGATGGTTAGATAGCATCCCCAACTGAATGGACATGAATTTGAGCAAACTTCAGGAGACAGTGGAGGACAGAGGAATCTGGTGTGCTGCAGTCCATGGGGTCTCAAAGAGTCAGACACAACTTAGTGACTCAACAACAAAAGAAGAGAGAGTGCCCGTGCTGGGAGCAGAGAGGTACTGCAGGAGACGCGGGGCTGCTCGGAGGTTTTGGCTTTTCCTCCCATGAGACGGGAGACGCAGGAGGGCTGTAGAAACAACATGCAGAGGTAACTTGTTAAAGGCCTCTCTGGGGACTTCCCTGGTGGTCCAGTGGCTAAGACAAAGCTTCCCAAGACAGGGGGCCCAGGTTTGATCCCTGGTCAGGGAACCAGATCTCACACACCACAACTAAGATTCTACATGCCACAACGAAAGACCTCACGTGTGTGCATGCTAAATCGCTTCAGTTATGTCAGACTCCTTGCGACCCCGTGGACTGTAGCCCATCATGCTCCTCTGTCCAGGGGATTCCCCAGGCAAGAATACTAGGGTAGGTTGCATGCTTTCCTTCAGGGGATCTTCCCAACCCAGGGATTGAACCTGCATCTCTTTACATCTCCTGCACCGGTAGGTGGGTTCTTAACCACTAGCATCACCTGGGAAGCCCCTAGAGCTCCCACATGCCACAACAAAGACCCGAAGCAGTCAAATAAATAAATAAAAACACCTCTCTGGCTGCTGTGTGGAAAAGAGCCCAGGGCATGGCTGGGTGAGGATACAGCTGGGAGACTAGCTAGAAGTACTGCGGTGGCCTGGCTGAGGGGAGGGTGGCTTTGACCAGGCACGGGAGCTGGTGACAAGGAGTGGGGGTCTGGGGTGGATCTCAATAGAGCTGGCAGGATATGCCAGATGATCAGAAGAGGGATAGGGAGAAACTGAAAGGCAGAAAGACTTCTGCCAAAACTGAAGCCTAGAAAGACTTTATGTTACTGATGATGAAAGGAACAAGTAGTGTCTATTTTGTTCACTCTTGTACTCCTAACTCCTAGCATATTCAACACATTGAAATGAATAAAATGTTTTATGAAAGCCCCTTTACTGCATCTTCTCTCTCCTCTGTTTCCTGGAATGTGGATGTGATGGCTGGAGCTCCAGCCTCTACAGTGGATCATCAGGTGATGTAGTGTAGTTGTCACAGCTGAGGATTAGGGGAGTGCTGCTGGCATCTGGTGGGTAGAAGTCAGGAATACCTCTAAACGTCTATAATGTGCAAGATAGCCCTCACGACAAGGAAGTACCGAGAGTCAGCAGTCAGTACTGTCAAGGTTGAAAAACCCTGCAGGGGACAAGTAAAAGCATAAACACAATAAAGTGATATGTCTATAATCAGAAAACCCCAGAATACTTGGGGAGCACAGAGGAGAGGCTCTTAGCCCAGTGATGTCTATGTTGAAACCAAAAGAATCCACAGTATTGGTGGGCAAAAACGGAACAAAAAGCATTCATCAGGCAGATGGGATACTGCATGCAAGACTGAGAGACAGGAGAGGGTTGGTCTCCTTGAAGGAACCAGAAATGACTCAGTGCTGCTAGAGCAGAGAGTACAAGGGCAATGGTGAGCCATCGAAGGTTCTGAAGCAAGGAGGTGATGCAGTCAGATTTCCCTTCTAGAGAAACAGGCAAGGAGACCCTTGGGGAGACAGCTGTAGCCATTCAGCAGTATTTAAAGATCTCAAAGTAAGTTGGGGGATCACAAACCCACAGTCTCCGACCCACTTCTGTCTGTTCTGCTGCTGCTCTTGTTTTGGGTCTAGGCACCGGTTTGTTTTTGTGTTTTGATGTCTATTTGATACATCTGACAAGGTGTTAGGCCTCACTTCCCCAAGTCGCCTAGCATCTGATCATGGCCTCTGAGGCTTCTTGGTTGGCCTCAGGAAGCAGGTTTGCCTCCTGGACGCAGGAACACAGCCTGCCCCCTGCCCTCTGTGCCCCTCTGCAGTCTGGCTGGGCTTGCCACTAAGCCCANGGTTTGTTTTTGTGTTTTGATGTCTATTTGATACATCTGACAAGGTGTTAGGCCTCACTTCCCCAAGTCGGCTAGCATCTGATCATGGCCTCTGAGGCTTCTTGGTTGGCCTCAGGAGCAAGTTTGCCTCCTGGACGCAGGAACCCAGCCTGCCCCCTGCCCTCTGTGCCCCTCTGCAGTCTGGCTGGGCTTGCCACTAAGCCAATCCCTCACGAGGCCCCAGCCTCAAGAACAAAAGCCCCAAACCATTTCCAGTAATGCAATTTCATGCTCAGAAGTCTTTCACCACCCTCAGAGCCTTTTGATTCCAAAAAGAGCATGTTCTTGGGAAAGACAAAACAAAGTTCAGCATTTCTGTTTAGTTCCAGTAAGCGCTTTGAAAAGTCCCAGCCCTCCTTTTGACAACTGTGCTTCCTTTGTAAGTGCTGCCACCAGACCTAATTGGGTTTTTTTTCCTCTTAAAAATGAGTTTCTGTTGCTGAAAAACTTAAGAAAAAAAAAATTAATTCTCTCTCCTTCTCTTTTTCTTTATCGCTTCTATTCTTATGTGACCCTGCTCTTGTTACTTTCTGAAGCCAAATAACTGGGGTTGGGAAGGACAGGAGGGGACAAACAGAATACGGGCTTGGGTGTCATTGCCTGTAAAACTGAAAGTGGGCACACTCTTGGCTTAAAGGGCATTTGCCCTGGAAACAAGCCAAGTGTCCATCAACAGATGCCTAAGCAATATATGGTATATATGTACAAAGGAATATTATTCAGGCTTTGTTGTTGTTCCGTTGCTAAGTCATGTCTGACTCTTTGCGATCCCATGAACTGCAGCATGCCAGTCTTCCCTGTCCTTTACAATCTCCCGTAGTTTGCTCAAACTCATGTCCATTGAGTCAGCGATGCCATCCAACCATCCCATCCTCTGTTGCCCCCTTCTCCTCCTGCCCTCAGTCTTTCCCAGAGTCAGGGTCTTTTCCAATGAGTTGACTCTTCACATCAGGTGGCCAAAGTATTCAGCCTTAAAAGGAATGACATTCCTTTTAAATGAAATTTGGACTTCCCTGGTGGTGCCAGTGCAGAGGACACAGGTTTGACCCCTGCTCTGGGAAGATCTCAAATGTCAGGGAGCAACAAAAGCCCGTGTACCACAGCAACTGAAGCCCGTGTGCCTAGAGCCTGTGCTCCTCAACAAGAAAATCCATCACGGTGAGAAGCCTGTACGCTGCTGTGAAGAGCAGCCCCCACTCACCGGAACTAGAGAAAACCTGAGCAACACAGTGAAGAACCACCGCAGCCACACACACACACACACACACACACACACACACACNTGGGGTGTATTCCATCCTCGGTTTGTGAAGAGTTCCCAGTTCTGTACTCCGGTCGCTCTGTGCCGAAGTCCATGCTGTGTGCCACTGTTGCCCTGTGCTGAGATCCGGGCTGTGTGCCATGGTAGCCTTCTGCAGATTTCTGTGCTGTGTGCCACAGTCATCCTGCACCGAGGTCCGGGCTGTGTGCCACAGTCGCCCTACACTGATGTCCGGGCTATGTGCCATGGTCGCCCTGCACCAAGGTCTGGCCTGTGTGCCACGGGCAACGTGCACTGAGTTCCGGGCTGTGTGCTGCGTTCACACGTGCTGAGTTCCGGGTTTTATGACTCGGTTGCCTTGCATCTCATTCAGGGCTGTGTGCCGCTGTTGCCCGGTGCTGAGGTCTGGGCTCTGTGCCACGGTCGCCCTGCGTTGAGGTCCGGGATGTGTTCCATGGTTGGCTAGCGATGAGATCTGGGATCTGTGCCGTGGTCACCCTTCAAAGATTTCTGGGCTGTGTCCCGCAGTCACCCTTCACTGAAGTTCAGGCTGTCTGCC
>SJYV01027466.1:71556-87375 GCA_006410875.1 Neotragus pygmaeus
CTCTTCGCATGAGGTGGCCAAAGTACTGGAGTTTCAGCTTCAGCATCATTCCTTCCAAAGAAATCCCAGGGTTGATCTCCTTCAGAATGGACTGGTTGGATCTCCTTGCAGTCCAAGGGACTCTCAAGAGTCTTCTCCAACACCACAGTTCAAAAGCATCAATTCTTCGGTGCTCAGCCTTCTTCACAGTCCAACTCTCACATCCATACATGACCACAGGAAAAACCATAGCCTTGACTAGACGGACCTTAGTCGGCAAAGTAATGTCTCTGCTCTTGAATATACTATCTAGGTTGGTCATAAATAAATAATAGATTTTTTTTAAAGAATGAAATTTTGACACATGTTGCAACATAGATAGAACTTGAGGATGTTAAGCGAAATAAGCCAGACACAAGAAAGACCAATACTGTATGGTTCCCCCTGTATGAGGTACCTGGGATAGACAGGTTCATAAAGAAAAGAAAGTAGAAGAGTGTTTGCCCAGGGCTGGGGGAAGGGGAGTGGCGAGATGTTGTTCAATGAGGGCACAGTTTCAGCGTGGGAAGATGAACAAGTTCTGGCAATGGATGGTGGTGATGGTTGTACAACAGTGTGAAAGTACTTAATGCCACGGAAATGTACCCTTAAAAGGGGGTCAAGTGGTAAATTTAATGTTATGTGTATTCTACTGAAAATCACATTATTAAAAAAGTCATTTGCACGTGACACATTCTCACCGTGGAGTCAAGTGTGTCTCAGGGCTTGTCTTCCGTGTAATTGCTTCTCCTAGGGGTAAGCACAGGGCAGTGAAGGTGAAGGCTGTCCAAGTCCTTACTGTAGACACTGCTGTGTAGTCTGCCCAGTGGTCACCCTCTTTCCTTCCAGTGGCTGCTGCTGCTGCTAAGTCGCTTCAGTCATGTCCGACTCTGTGCGACCCCATCGACGGCAGCCCACCAGGCTCCCCCATCCCTGGGATTCTCCGGGCAAGAACACTGGAGTGGGTTGCCATTTCTTTCTCCAATGCATGAAAGTGAAAAGTGAAAGGGAAGTCGCTCAGTCATGTCCGACTCAGCGACCCCATGGACTGCAGCCCGCCAGCTCCTCTGTCCATGGGATTTTCCAGGAAAGAGCCCCAATTTAACTCGCAGCCGCTCCCACTTGACCCCACCCCACACACATGCCCTGGGCCAGCCCACCGAGGGGAGTAGAGCTGGCCCTGTCTCCATGTCCAGAGTTGATGACACCTGACTTAGGGCTGGCCAGTTAACATAATCTCCTTGGTTATACAAGAGGTGCAGGAATAGGTACAGCAGACCCACCAGGCCAGCTGATCAGACCAGCAACAAAGTACTGACTCCTTCGAACCTGCATAGAAAATGCAGACGTAAAGAGAAAACTTAGTTGAATGCAATGCCAATGGGAGAGAAAGACACAGAAGATATATACAGATCAAATCCTGATGATGTCGTTTGAGCCCCTGGATCAAGCCATGCCCAAAGCCTATCATTTCTTCATCTATGAGGGACAGGTGCCAAAGGAATCACACTTTTGCTTAAGCTAGTCTGAACTGAGCTTCTGAACTGACGACTAGTAGAGTCCTGTCTAAATTCCTTTTAGCAACCCTTTGAGATGGGTTTTATTATCATATTTATTCTACAAATTAGGAAACAGTTTCAATTTGCTTGGGTTTCCCTGGTAGCTCAGCTGGTGAAGAATCCACCTGCAGTGCAGGAAACCTGGGTTCAATCCCTGGGGTGGGAAGATCCCCTGGAGAAGGAAACGGCTACCCACTCCAGTATTCTGGCCTGGAGAATCTCATGGACTGTATAGCCCATGGGGTTGCAAAGAGTCAGACACAACTGAGCAAATTTCACTTTCACTTTTTGATTTGCTTAAGTAGTTTGCCCAGTATCACCCACTAGAGAGTAGTGGGTCAGAATTCTCAGTCCAGAGCTTGTGTGTTTAATCCCTGTTCTTTGAGGCTTGGTAGGATGATGTGAAGAAGATGGTTCCGAATCAAAGAGTGGTGCAGAAGTAATCTTGTAGCCTTGAACTCTACCACTTTCTCCCAGGTCTTCTTTGCCCCATTTCTTTTTTCCTAGTTCCCTTGTTCTTATGGCATAATATGTATTTCTTCCCTCTCTGGTCTTTCCTCTTGATTTGTTTTCTTCCTTTCTTGACTTCTTTCCTCCATCATCAGATTCCTTGGGAATTCCCATTCTGAGTCTTTCTCTGGGTTTAGAGGATAAACTGGCAAAAATCCTTCTCTGTGTATCAGAGCTTCTTAAGCTTTCTCTGCTCCAAACTCAGAGATGAACTAGGACAGGGGAAAGGAGGGTTGTGAAGAGAAAGAAGGCATATCACTTAGAAAGTGACAGTCATACACAAAATGCTTCAAACAATAGGGGGGCTATTATTTCACAAAAATAGGGTGGGGTTAAGACTGGATAAGCAGCAGCTCACGACTTACAGACCAAGGATCTGTCTCTCTTTCCGTTCTGCCATCCCTGGACCGACCACTTTCTCATAGTCACAAAACGGCTGCAGTTACCCAGGCATTGTTTCCTCGTAAAGCGTCATCTGGAGGTAGGAAAAAGAACTGCATCTTCTTGATAATTTTCTTTCAAAATCAGGAAACCTCCAGAAATTCCCTCAGTAGACATCTTTTCTCATCGCATTAGCCAGGGCTGGATCCCAAACCAACCCCCAAACCAATCCCTGGAGAAAGGAATGAGCTATCAAATAAGTCATGATTTACCATAGAAACCAGACCCCAAAATTTGGTGGTACAAAGATATTTATCATAATCTAATAGATTTTGTGTCAAGAATTTGGACGGAGTACAGGAGGCTGAACGTCTCAAAAGCTGGGGGCTGGAATCAGCTGAAGTCTCATTTACTCTCGTGTGTGGTGGAGAGGCTGGCTCTAGGCTCAAGGCCTCAGTTTCTCTCCATGTGTAACCTACCCGCACAGGCTTGGTTGGGCTACCTCACAGGATGGCGGCTGGGTTCCAAGGGTAAGTGCCCTACATGAGAGAGGCTGCTCACCAGCCAGGTCACCTGTTCTGACCCAGCCTCACAAATCATACGGCATCACTTTCACTCTATAGTCTTCATTGCAGCAATCACAAAATCACCCAGATTCAAAGGACTGAGAAATGGACTCTCCCTCTTCACGGATCAGCGGGGCGAGGTTCTGGGTGAGCGTGTAGGATATAGTCACAGCCATTCTGAGAGAGTATCAGAGTTGGAGCCTGCTTCGCATGAAGCACAGCCTCACCTGGGGAGCTGCGGGTCAGGGGGACGCTGGGTGGATGATCGTCCAGGAAGTAACCGCATCTGCCGTAGGAAGAGAGCTGACTCGGGAGCGGGGCTCCAGCCGCAGGGACCTTCTTGCACTCCTCCAGCCCACCACGCCCCTGCTGCCCCAGGGCTCGGGCACCTACGGTTCCCCCTTCCTAGGACATACTGCTTCCCATTCTTTGCATGCCTAATACCTCACCATCTTCCCAAGTGCAGCATCAAGGGCATCTCCTTAGACCGTTTTGTTTTATTTTAACTAGGACTTCCCTGGTGGTCTAGTGGTCAAAACTCCACACTTCCACTGCAGGGGGCACAGGTTCCATCCTGATCAGGAAACTAAGATCCCACATGCTCTCCGGTGTGGCCAAAGGCAAATTAATTTTTTCAAATATATTTGATTTGCAATGTTAGTTTCTTCTGTACAGCAAAGTCACTCAGTTATATATATAGATGAAAGTGTTAGTTATATATATGAAACTGAGTTATATATATGAAAGTGAATCGCTCAGTCGTGTCCAACTCTGTGACCCCATAGATTATAGTCCACCAGGCTTCTCTCTCCATGGGATTCTTCAGGCAGGGATACCGGAGTTTGTATTCATTCCCTTCTCCAGAGGATCTTCCCGACCCAGGGATCGAACCCAGGTCTCCTGCATAGCAGGCAGATTCTTTAACATCTAAGCCACCAGGGAAGCTCAGTTATATGTATATATATATATATATATATATTATTTTTGTATTCTTTTCCATTATGGCTTGTCACAGAATATTGACTATAGTTCTCTGTACTATACAGTCTTGCCCTTGTTTATCTATCCTATATATAATAGTTTGCCTCTGCTAAATTCCTTCCCTCCCCTAACCTCCTTCCCCTTGGCAACCACAAGTCTGCTTTCCTTAGACACTCTGGTGACCTCCAGACTTAATCAGGTCCCTTTCTAAAATTACCCAGAATGACCTAGATTACCCAGCCCTTCTCATGGTGAGTAAGACCTTATCTTTGGGGTGTACAAGGTCATGGTTACAGGTGTGGCTTCTGGAATTGGGAAACCTGGGTTCAAATCCAGGTCCTGCCACTCACCAGCCATGTGATCTCAGGCAAGTCCCTCTACCCTTCCAAGCCTCGGTTTCCTAAATGGGGATGAGAGTAACCAAGCTGCCAACTGGGTTTCTGTGAAGATTGAAGGTGGATCCAGCGGTAAAACACTCGATGCCTGGCAGGCAGAGGGTGCCCCATTCGCTCCTGCCCTGTGTCATGTGAAACTTCTCATCTATAAGCTGAGTGAGTGTCTGATCTATTCACTTCCTTCCTTTTGATCTTAGGCTTGACCCAGTGGCCCACACACTATGGGCAGTAAATCAATATTCGTGAAATGAACTAATAAGTAAGTGATTCTACAGCAAGAGTGTATCTTCTTCACCAGAAATCATCTTGGACTTGACTTTAAGGAGCAGCCCAGGTGAATGTATATGGTCAGATGATGCATTTTTGCCCATGAACACAAGAGAATACACGAAGCTGGTGGGGAGGGACAGGTATATGTAGGGGAGCAGGGACTGGAGCAGGGGTACCCCACTTTTCTTGCAGAAGGGACAGTAGTGGGTGGAGCCCAGTCTGAAAGGTGACCTCACTTCAAAAGGCAGAAGCTGACAGTGGCAGGTGAAGACACGTCCTGCTCCTTCACCTGGTGGCCCTCCCAGCTCCCAGCTCTCATCTCAGACTCACTAAAGTGGGGGACGGTGGAGGTGGCTGGGGACCCCCAGGTGAGGGGATCTTGGTAACCCACCCCTGCCGCAGATCAGCACTCAGAAGCAATTGTCTGATGACACCTCCCAGTCATAAAATTAGGAAAGGAAGCATTTTTCACTAAACAAGTTATTCCACAGAAGGAAGGTTTGTGAAATGGGCAGATAAGCATCTGAAGAGAACCACAGGCTCTTACTCACACCGGGTTCTCGCCTCCCATCCTCCCCACACCCCTCACCGTGCCAGCCTGGGATGCATGCAGATACCAGGAGATAAAGGTCCCAAAAGAAGCTCCAAGAACACTAGGGGGTCCTGGGAGGCAGGTTAACCTGGTGCAGGCCTGGGAGGCTGCAGTCCCCAACAGTGGGGTGGGGACCACATGTTCCTTCTCTGATTCAGTGACTATGTGCCGGTACCAGGGACAGACAGGACCGGTACACGACGTGGGAGAGAATGAAAGGTCCCACTCCCACAGCCTGTGAAATCTCAGCAGGTGGGCAGGTAAGGATTAGGAGAGATAAACACCAGCCTGTTATCAGCACCCCAAGAGCCCGGCCAGGAAGAGCTGTCCTCACCTTCACCTCAGCCCCTGCCCGCCCCAGACTCCTCTCCCACTGTCCTGGACAAAATCACTTGGGGATTTGAACCCTTCATGCTGAACCTTCCCTCCTCCCCAGTCACCCCTCTGAATGATATGATAATCCTTTCCCAAGGATTAGGATGCATGCTAAGTTGTTTCAGTCATGGCCAACCATTTGTGACCCTATGGACTTAAGCCCGCCAGGTTCCTCTGTCCATGGGATTCCCCAGGCAAGAATACCAGAGTGGGTTGCCATGCCCTCCTCCAGGGGATATTCCTGACCCAGGGATCGAACCCATGTCTCTTAAGTCTCCTGCATTGGCAGGTGGGTTATTATTATGATTTTTTTAATCAGTACCACTACCTGGGAAGTCCAATACTTTCCAAAGTACAGAGAAACTTAAGAGCACAGTTTTGTTTTGCTTTTTAGAAGTGACTGAAAAAAGAAACAGAAGCCCAGAAAGGCTGCTGCAGACAAATCAGTGCCACCCTGGCAACCCCTTTTCCACCCCCCTCCCCCCAGGGAGGATCCCACCCATTAGCACGGGTCAGGGGAGGTATCCTGAGGGCAGATGAATCAGTGGAGGCTCAGCCAGGTTAGGAAGGGGTTTGCCTAAAGGTGCAGGAAGGTTTTGTGACAGGTGGTAGAAGAGGTAGCCACCAGGTGGAAGTTGGTCCAGAGGGGTTTGTGAGTCCCTAGGGGCATTGGCATGGTGCTGGAGAGACTCTTGAAAGTCCTTGGACTGCAAGGAGATCCAACCAGTCAATTCTAAAGGAAATCAGTCTTGAATATTCATTGGAAGGATTGATGTTGAAGCTGAGACTCCAATACTTTGGCCACCTGATGTGAAGAGCTGACTCATTTGAAAATACCCTGATGCTAGGAAAGACTGAAGGCAGGAGGAGAAGGGGAAGACAGAGGATGAGATGGTTGGATGGCATCACCAACTCAATGGACATGAGTCTGCTCATGGAGACTCAGGAGACAGTGGAGGACAGGGAAGCCTGGCATGCTTCAGTCCTGGGTTTGCAAAGAGGCAGACATGATTGAGTGAACAACGAGGGAATTGGCAAGTGAGCAAGAGGGATGGAGAAGAGTCAGGGCTCCTGAGGGCCAGTCTAGCCAAAGGGAGTTCAGAATTTCTTCAGAGGAACGGCTCAGGGAGAAATCAGATGGAAGCGGGGCTGGATTGTCTTGGCATCACAAAATGGAAAGAGGTGAAGGGATGGCGTCATTACAAATGGGGAAACAGAGGCTCAAAGAACACGGGCCGATGTGGGTCCTGGTCCACCTGTCAGTCTGTGTCCCCTCCCTCCTCTCCTGCTTTGGTCCCCTCAGGGCTCCATGCAGAGCCCAGTACCTGGCAGCAGCTTCCGGACAACTTCAGCTGGACTCAGGTGAGCCAAGGACTGACCGCTGCTGAAACACAGCCCTGCTCCACCTCCAGTCCCTCGAGGGTTTCCTCGGCTTTGACCCTGAGTTCCAAGGGCATATATGTGGTCACCACTTTGAGTGCATCTGTGTGAGTCCATGAGTGTGTGCGTGCATGGGTGGGTGAGTGTGTCAAAGATCACAAGTGAGTGTGAGAGTGGGTGTGCATGCGTGTGCCCATGGGCATGAGGGTGTTGTGAGAAAGAGGGTAAATGTGTGTGTGATGTGAGAACATGTGTGAGGACTGTGTGTATGTGTGTGTTACACAGCCTGTTTTCCAGGGCTACTACACAGGTCTTTGGTGTGATTGGGCCAATTGCCAATTCCAAAAGAAGAGGAGGCTTCCCTGGTGGCTCAGATGGTAAAGAATCTGCCTGCAATGCAGGAAACCCAGATTCAATCCCTGGGTTGGGAAGATCCCATGGAAAAGGAAATGGCAACTCCAGTATTTTTGCCTAGAGAATTCCATGGACAGAGGAATCTGGCGGGCTACAGTCCATGGAGTGACAAAGAGTCGGACATGACAGAGCGAATCTCACACACACACACACACACACACACACACACACGAAGGAAGAGGAAGAGAAGAGCCTTCTGTCCTGTAGAGAGTCTGAGTGCTGGTAACTGAGACACTAAGCATTAGGACTGAAGGGACTCCATTTCTCACTGCACATGCCTTGTCTGAGGTTTCATACTTTCGTGAGAGTGTGCTGGCTTTAGAATGGACCCCACGGAAGGTAAAGTGTTGTTTTCTCAACCACGATTGATCAAACTATCTGTATTTTACCTTCATCATTATTTCCTAAATGTAGAAAAGCAGGCTTTTCCGGAAGAGGGACCGTGAGCTTGGCTCTAGTGTAGAAACCAGTATAGCGCTGATGAGCAGGGTTTAAATAAGCAAAACCATAGAACGGGTCCAAGAAAAGGGACTGAGAAACACAAGAGTCATGAGCTGACAGAGTGATTAATCAACAGGTGTCCTCTAAGCACCTCCAGGGATGATATTTCTGGAAGAAAGAAGCAGGGCTTATTATCACTGGGTTACAAAAACCAACCACTGTGCTGAGGACAGTTGAGTAACAGGTTTAAGCTCTTTGGCTTTGGTTTCCTAATCTATAACGTGGGGATGCTGATAAACTTTCACAGGGCACTTTCAAGTCTTAAAAGGAATATATAGAGATAGATGTGTGAGTGTGTGTTGTTTAAATTTCTCATGTCTGACTCTTTTGCGACCCCATGGACTGTAGCTCACCAGGCTCCACTGTCCGTGGGATTTCCCACGCAAGAATACTGCACCTGGCTGCCATCTCCTTCTCCAGGGGATCTTCTCGACCCAGGGATGAAACCCACATCTCCTGCATTGTCAGGCAGGTTCTTTGTCACTGAGCTACTGTGTGTGGACATAAATCCATACAAGCATACATGCCAACAATCAAACATGCCTGGCTTGCGGCAAAGCCTTCACAATTAGAGATCATGATTTTCTTTTAAAATTTTTTATTGCAGTAAAAGTCACATGACATAAAACATACTGTTTTAACCATTTTAACTATAGCTCAGTGGCACTACGTACATTCACACTGTCATGCAACTTTCACCATCATCCATCCATGAATTTTTCAGCTTCCTAAACTGAAACTCTACCCTCGTTCAACACTAAGTCCCCATCTCCCCTCCCATACCCTGCCCCCACCCCGGCCCCTGACATCTCCCTAGGTACTTTCTGAATCAATGAAAACATNGTCGGACTCTCTGCGACCCCATAGACGGCAGAGTCATTTCAGTTCAGTTCAGTCGCTCAGTCGTGTCCAACTCTTTGCGACCCCATGAATCACAGCCCGCCAGGCCTCCCTGTCCATCATCAACTCCCGGAGTTCACTCAGACTCACGGGAACATAGAATTACAGAATGTCTTCGATTTTAGGAAACGTGGTATTTGTATTATTGCTTGATATCCTAAATCTCTACTTCCCCATCTGTAAAATGGGAACAATTCTATCACTCACCTCACACAGATGTGGAAGGGTAAAATGATAGACTGCACTGAGAAGGTTCGGCACAGAGCTAGTAATGAATAAATGGTTAGTGTCAAACGAAAATGTTAGCTCCATCCAAAACCTGTGTGCTAGGGCTGGTGAACACACCTTCCTTACCTTTCCCCATGTTGAAGAAAAGTTGCCAGGAGCCCTGATTTCTTAGCAGCTTTTGTTCTCCCCGAAGGAGCCCTCAGGAATAGCTACCAATTAAAATAACAAAGTTTCGGGTGACAGCATCTGCAGAAAAAGCTGCAAATGTTTAATAAAAACCCAGTTGCTGGGGGAGCAAGACAGCTACCTCTTTCGGAAGACCTGAAGCCTCATTTCCAGTTGGCTGGAGAATTTGTTCTTGTTAGAACAAGACCCTGTTTTCGCTCAGGCTTCAGACCCTGGCCCTCTCCTCGCCGAGTGTCTGGGGCCAGGCACCGGCAGTGTCTGTCCCCTTTTCTACCTTTTTTTTTCACATCCTGTGGTGTGTTCACTTGTCCTTTCTGGTTGGTGCCTTTTCAAAGCTGCACCAGTCACACATTTCTTGTGGATGGTTGAAACCGTTGTATAGAATCGAGATAATAAAAAAAAGGACATTTAAAAAGTGATCTCTAACCCCACTACTCAAGAGATGGTCACTGTGGAGCCTGAGCACTTTTATCTTTCTTTTTCTGTTAAAAAAAATCTTATTCACATTTTCTGTTAAAAATAATAAAAGAAACTAGAAGTTGTAGAAAGAATACAAGAGTAAACCATCCCTTCTTATCTCACCATCCAGATTACCAATGTGAATGTCCACCCTTTCAGAACTTTAAACACTTATATTTTCAAACATATGTTAAAGTAGTGCAAAACTTAGTAACTGACAGCAGGTGCTGGGGGCAGAACTGGATTTAGATTTTAAATTTAAACTTTGCCTCCACTGCTAACTAACTGTGGCCAATTTATAGAACTACTCGTCCTCACTTTCACTATTTACAAAATGGGGAGATCCTTGGAACTTACTCCAGTTGAGAACATCCCAGGAGATCCACTACAGAAGGCTCTGAGCAACCACGCCCTGAAAAATGGCAACAATAATTAATGTGTGCATCTCCAGTGCAGGACAGATTACCCCACAGACCTGGTGACTTAAAACAACACCCACTTATTATCTCACTGGTTTTTGAGGATCAGGATTCTAGGTACAGTATAGCTGCGTCCTCTGCCCAGAGTCTCTCAAGGCTGCTGTCAACATGTTGCCTGGGGCCGGGGTTTCTTTCAGCACCGGGGGTCCCGTCCTAAGGTCATGTGGTTGTTGGCAAAATTCATTTCCTGGCAGCCATAGAACTCCTGGTGTCTGGCTTTTTCCAGGGCAGTAGGAGTACCCTGGGGCTACTAAGGATCTGTCTTCTTCATCTCTCAACTCTTGGCCCTCTTTTAAAAGGCTCACCTAATTAGGTCAGGCCCATCAGGATAAGACTTATTAGTAAAGACCTGATGCTGGGAAAGATTGAGGGCAGGAGAAGAAGGGGGCGACAGAAGATGAGACAGTTGGATAGCATCACTGACTCAGTGGATATGAGTTTGATCAAACTCCGGGAGATGATGAAGGACAGGGAAGCCTGGTGTGCTGCAGTCCATGAGGTCACAAAGAGTTGGACATGACTTTGCAACTGAACAACTACTACTACTCAGGATAATCTCCTTTTGATGAACTCAAAGTCCAGTGTCCCAGGACCTTAATTACATCTGAAAAATCCCCTCATCTTTGCCTTATAACATAATCTGGGGGAGAGGGGAGGAGGAGGTGACATCTCATCATATTCACAGGTCCTGCCCACACTCAAGACAAGGTGTTTACATAAAACTTACCTCAAGGGAAGCAAACCTCGGGGCCAGCTTAGAATTCTGCAGATCACAATTAGTAATCCTAAAGTCTTTCTGACACCCTGTGTTTTAGTTTGAGGGCAAACTATAGAAACTTAAGCTGTTCCCAAATATTCAGATCTTGGAAAGGAAGATTTCTTATATCTAACCAAGCACTGACATTGAACGTGCTTTTGAATAGATTGAAGAAGCTCCTTCATTCAGAAAACATTGATTAATGAGCCAAGTTACCCATTTGTTCCTTAAGGAAGGACACCTTTGGGGACCCCTGGACCTAGTGCTGAAACGTGGACTCATATTGGTACTGATCTTGCAGGATCTTTTATTGAGCAGGTACTACAACCAGGTACCACTGCTGCTGTTCTCCTTGGTTTAGCGTTTTTTCCCCTGGTGAGTCAGTAGTAAAGAATCTGCCTGCCAATTCAAGGACGTGAATTTGATCCCTGGTCCAGGAAGATCCCTTGGAGGAAGGCATGGCAACCACTCCAGTATTCTTGCCTGGGAAATTGCATGGCCAGAGGATCCTGGCAGGCTACAGTCTATGGGGCTGCAAAAGAGTTGACCACAACTGAACAACAACAACATCAACAATTCTATGACAACTTTTGAGGGATGTGTTGGGATTCACTCCACTTTTCGGAGAAAGTCAGGAGAGGTTGTTTAACCTGGCCAAGATCACACAGCTAGAGAGCAGCAAGGCTAAGACCAGGGTCCAGGCATTTTGTGTCTAGAGCCAGGGATTGAACCTGTGAATCCTGCACTGCAAGGTGGATTCTTAACCATTGGACCACCAGGGAATCCCCTAGGACTCAGGCCTTCAAACGCCAGGTCAGAAGTCTCATTGGTTTTCTTGGCCCTGATTTTCTGTTCTGGGGACAGGAGCCTCTGGGTTTGAACCCAGCTGGCTGACTCCAACGCACTTGCCTTTTAGAATACAGAGGCTGAAGATCCTGGGTTCTCAAGCCTGGTTGCAGACACAGATTCTTTCTTTCTGTCTTCATTCTGTCGGCCTTGAGGGTGTGGTGCTGTGCAGTCACCTGGGTGTGACCTCTGCCAGGCAGCCAGCTCAGGTGCAGGGAGGCATGGAGGGAGGGTCTGGAATGCCAGCCTCATCCACCACCAGCTTGCACACGTCTGGAAATCAAAGGCTCTGCCTGCTTTGGGAGAGACACCAAGGGCAGGAGAACCTCCCAGGGGCTTTCTTTTGCTCTGTTACTTTTTAAAAATTTTATTCTAAAGAATATTTATTTTTGTTTATTTGATTTCACCAGGACTTAGTTGCAGCATGCTAGAGCTTGTAACCTGCCCTCCTTCTGGTCCCTATCAGCGTGAAGTTCCCTTATATTTTTAGATATGTCTGAGCTTGGATCATCTGGGTTAGACATCCAGACAACGGGGGTGCCGTTGCAGGCTTTCTGTGACTTTGTCTTTAGCAAATGGGTTGATTGTACCTACAGGAAGAAGGGATGAACCCCACAACACGTATTGGAAATGTCTGCCCTGTCCCGGCAATGGTTTCTCTGAGAATATGGCTAATTCTTCATCATTTCACAACACAGAGGTGATTGAGCAAGTGTCAGCCACAGTGAACCACAGCTGGACTTGACCAGATTCTGTCCCTGAATATTAAAAACAGGTCCATTTTCTTCTCAGAGCTCTAAAGATTTACAGATGGGCTGGGCATGGCTTGGAGGAGAGGACTGACTCTAAGTGACGTAAAGAGAGGATGTCTAGAAGGGAGCTCTTTTAATCAGGAACCTGGCCTTTTGATTCCCTAAGAAGCTTTGCCATTCTCAACACCTAGTAGCCTGGCCTGGAAATTGGAATTTACAGACAAAAGTGACATATATTTTCATCTAAATGTTCCTAGGATTTTTTTTCCCTTAAAAAAAGTCTGTCTGAAATGGTATATGCACCTCAAAATTCATTGCAGNCCTTTTTAAAAAACTAATTGTAATCATGCTAATGAAGTTTGCGTTTCTTTAACTGCGTTATTGTTTCATTATTGTTACTGTTTCTGACTAAGCTGGGTCCTCACTGCTGTGCTGGAGCTTTCTCTCATTGCAGGGAGTGGGGCTACTCTTGCTGCAGTGGTTTCTCGTGGATCACACGCTCTAGAGCGGGGGCTTCAGTAGTAACAACACGTGGGCTCAGGAGTTGTGGCATTCGGGCTTAGTTTTATGGGAACGGAATTCCTGGACCAGGGATTGAAGTGGTGTCCCCTGCATTGGATGGAGGGTTCTTAACGACTGGACCACCAGAGAAGTCCCAGATTTCTGTTTTTTGACCGATAAGTTTTAGACACTCTTTCATTTCCAGTCTTAGAGAGGATTTAGCACCCACCCCATTTTCCTTTTGTTCACCCTGCTTCCACCTTTCTTGTCGTGTATGGATGTGAGAGTTGGACCATAAAGAAGGCTGAGCGCTGAAGAATTGATGCTTTCAAACTGTGTTGTTGGAGAACACTCTTGAGAGTCCCTTGGACTGCAAGGAGACCCAACCAGTCCATCCTAGGGGAGATCAGTCCTGAGTGTTCATTGGATGGAAGGACTGATGTTGAAGCTAAAGTTCCAATACTTTGGCCACCTGATGCAAAGAACTGACTCATTAGAAAAGACCCTGATGCTGGGAAAGAGAAGGTGGAAGGAGAAGGGGACCACAGAGGATGAGGTGGTTGGATGGCATCACTGACTCAGTAGACATGAGCTTGAGCCAGCTCTGGGAGATGATGAAGGACAGGGAAGCCTGGCGTGCTGCAGTCTATGGTGTCACAGAGTTGGGCATGACTGGGTGACTGTCCAACAGCTACCCTTGTTTCCCATTCTAGCCTTCATTTTCTGTTACGTTGTCAAGATTTGTAATTTTTATATTATGGCTTATAACTTTTCTAAACTTGTCTGTGCTTCTACAGAAAGATTCTACAAATTGAGTACTAATAACCAGCCTTCTGTGATTTTTGTGTGGATATAAGTAGTTACTGCAGAACCAAGTAGTGTGGAGCTGTAGAGGAGCTTCTGTGTTGTTAAACCAGGGGTCCTTAAATTAGTAATATTGCAACGCCCTGCTTGATTGTGGATAGCTCCTGGACATCATTATTAAAACTTTAATATTGCAACGTGTTTTCATCCTGTAACCATTGAACTTTCTTGAAGATGAGTTTTCTAGAGCTCTCAGACTTATATAATTTAGGCAGTTTGCTTTCTAGATCTGCTATGCATGTTATCCTGAGATTACATTGCACTCCTGGGTTTGGTTTGTTGTTTGGATCTCATGTCTTTCTCTTTTTTATACTCCTTTTTGATTTTGCTGGAATATAATCTTGAATAGTTTTATTTTTTAAATTTTATTGAAGTATATAGTTGGTTTCTAATGTGTTAGCTTCTGCTCTACAGTAAGTGACTCAGTTACCTGTTTATATTTTCATGTTCTTTTCCGTTCGGGTTTATCAGAGGATATTTATTGAATATAGTTCCCCATGCTGTACAGTAGGACCTAATTGTTGATCTGTGCTGTATATACTGCTAATCCCAGTATCCCAATCCCTGCTCCTGACCAAAGCAGTTGTTTTAGAAACGACATGGTGGTAATAAACTTTCTGATTTCTTGAACATTTAAAAAATGACTTGCTTTTGTTCCTACTGGAAAATTTAGATACAGAATTGTAAGTTGGTAATACAGTTTTTCCTTCTGAATTTTGAAAGCTTTGCTTTTGGAATTTAAAACACCCAGTATTGCTGATGAGATCTGTTGCAAATCTGATGGTTATCCTTTTGTGGAAACCTTGTTTACAGTCTTTATGGTTATCTCCTTATCTTTGGCTTGTGAACTGTGTCATCTGTGGGCCTTTTTCATTCCTTCTGGTGGAACCTTTTCAATGGTAAGTAAGGCTCTTCAGGTCTGGGGAATTATTTCTGTTTTTTTTTGATAATTTCTTTCCTCTTTTCTCTGAGACTCTTGACAGGTAAATGCTAGATTTCCTAAGTTGACGTTTTATTTGTTTACATTCTGGAAGATTTCCTTGACTTGTCTTAGAACTCATCCATAAAATTTATTTTAGTGATTATATTTTTGATTTAGAAGAGTTTTATCCTGCTTTTCTTTCTCCTCTCCCCCTTTTTAAAAATAGCAACCTGTCCTTGATTTATGGGGGAAAAATATCTTGAACTCTCTTAGGATACTAATTCCTTTAAAAAAGCCCTCTTGATTGTTTTCTGAATTGATAATGGGAATTCCCTGGTGGCTCAGATGGTAAACCATCTGTCTACAATGCGGGAGATCCAGGTTCAATCCCTGGGTTGGGAAGATCCCCTGGAGAAGGAAATGGCAACCCACTCCAGTACTCTTGCCTGGAAAATCCCATGGACGGAGGAGCCTGGTAAGCTACAGTCCATGGGGCCATAAAGAGTTGGACACGACTGAGTGACTTCACTTTCATTAGTGATGTATGTATTGGTGTGTATCATGCTAATTAATAAACTTAAATATTTAAGTTATTTGATAGATTCAAAAGATTGTTTATACCAGGGAGTGAATGAATTAATGAAGTCGTTCAGTTGTATCCAACTCTTTGCGACATCACGTACTATAGCCTGCCAGGCTCCTCCATCCATGGGATTTACCAGGCAAGAGTACTGGAGTGGGTTGCCATTTCCTTTTCCTTTTCCGGGGTATTTTCCCAACATAGGAATCGAACCCAGGTCTCCTGCATTGCAGGCAGACATTTTACCGTGAGCAACCAGGGAAGGTCTTATACCAGGTAAGGTATAGGTAAATAAACATTCATGTGCACACCATCCTAGTTAAGAAATAGTTGATTAGACCAGCAGGGTGCCCTTCTCTGATTACATCCACATTATATAGATATAAAATTATATATATATATA
>SJYV01027466.1:88485-98653 GCA_006410875.1 Neotragus pygmaeus
TTGATTCCACTATATTACACTGGGCATCTGTCCTGTTGCAGCATAGGTCACCAATCTCTTAATGCTGGTCATATAGGCAGGCTGCTTTTGACTTTTCCCTTTATATGGTATGGAAATAAATTTCCTTTCCTATCTGTGGTTTCTAAATAATTCCTTACAAACAGAAAATGCTAGAACAGAGACTTCTCTGGTGGTCCAGCGATTAAAACTGTGTTTCCAATGCAGGGAAACCAGGTTTGATCCCTGGTCAGGGAACTAAGATCTGACAGGCTGGATGGCCAGCCAAGGAGAGAAAAAAATAGAACAAAAAAGAATGCACATTGTAAAGATTTTAATATGCATAACAAAACTCGGAAAGACCAAGGGCATCTTCCCTCCAGTAGTCTGAGCCTTGCATCACTGTGTGTTTTTATTTTCTTTTTTAATATTGCTATCTGAATAGCATGCACATTTACTCACTAAAGTTTTCATTTCAGTTGCTTTGGTTGCTAATGAACTTAAACGTTTTTCATAAATGTATCCTCCGTGTACATTTCTACTTTTGAGATTTGTCTCTGATTTGTCTTTAGCCATTTTGATTGATCTGTCAGAGCTTTGTATATTTTGAGAGGCTTAATACTTTGGCATATATGTTATAACTATTTTTCTTAGATGTTATGTGTTTTTAAAATTTTATTAGTGGTGGCATTTGATGTCCTGGAATTTTTAATGTTTATGTTGCATATTTTGTCTTTTCCTTTGTGGTGTCTGCCATCAGGAGACTGGAAAAGTCTGCCAGGGGAATGATGTGTGGGGCTCATTGCCACAGGGGACCATTGGACAGATACTCAGACTGAACTATGTGATGTCACATGTGTGAATAAAATGGCCTTTGACTTTGGAGGAGCTGATATGATCACTTGGCAATGCAGCCCAGGTAGTCAAGAACCCTCTGTCTATTCTTAATTTTTTATTAAGAATTTGTTCCTAACTAATTACACAGCAGAAAAAGCCCTGAGCAGGGAGAGTCAAGGCCAAGAAGCTCAGGCCATGCTCCCTACTCACTGTGGAGCCTCCATCCCCTCATTTGTAGAAAGAAGCAATGATCAGGATCTTTTCCTTTCCTCCCCCTAACTGATCACAGGGTGACCTTAAACAGAGTCCTAAAAGTCACTCCCCAGTGAAGCCTGTTCTAGGCACAGAAAGCCAGACCACCCAAAGAAAGGCAGAAAGATCCCATCATATAAACATTCAAAATTCCTGGACAGCAAGAAAGACCACAAATACAGTGAAAAGACAAAGAACAAGCTAGGAAAAATATTTTCAACCATTAAGTCGTTAGACTTGTAATGGACAGATAATTTCTGCTCCTCCTTCGGAAGGTGGGGGAGGGTGAAGGAACCCAGCACAGAGGAAAGGCTCAGAGCAGGCCTTTTAGTCTCCCGAAGGAATGATTGAATCAATGATGAAGCCAGCATCCTTGGTGGAGTGTGGGCCTTCCTTTAAATTAAAGGGAGATGGACTGCCTGAGCTGGGGAAGGAAGTGGTTTCTCTTCTATTGTTTACTGCAGGGTTCACTGCAGAAACTCTGAGCTCATCTGGAAAATGGGTTTAGAACTGTTTACTCTCTCAGTCTCCAGCCTCCTCCCTCCCAAGGGATGTCAGTTGGATGAATCAAAGCAAAGGTATTTTGGCTCAGTCATTGTTTTGACAATAGGAACGATTAAACAGATAGTTTATTTATTTTATTCTCATCTTTTGCACCCACATCTCCAGAAGGGCTTTGTTCATTGGTGTAGACAAGAAGGGAACTTTCTGCAAAGTCAGAAACTGGTTGTGGGAAGAAAATGGGGGCATCTTTGAGGCAAAGGAGCTTTTATTTTTTTCACAAGGTTTCTTTTCAACTGGTTCTTTAATGCTCTTATGTGGCCTGGAAAGTATGTGAACTCCAGGCCTGAGAAAGGACTTGAGTTGCAGCATGAAAGATTGGGTCAGATGTCAAGAGGGACTTCCTTGTCAAGGAGGTGTAGGTCAAGGAAGGAGCGAAGGAGGGAAGTCACCACTTTCTTCCTCATGAATAGCAGGCTCAGAGGCAGTGCCTGTGGGTGAGACCCTCTCCCCACATTCCCAGATCTCTGGAAAGCAGCAATGGAGACAAAGCACAGCACTGCCGGAGGATCCTGAGAAAAAATGCAGTACCTCCTTCCCATTTCACAGGTGGAGAAACCAAGGCAGGACCATGCAATAAACATTTACCAAGGACCTCTGCATTCCGGGANCCTAGGTACTTTCTGAATCAATGAAAACATCACCAGCACCTGAAATCATGAGCTCAGAGTGTTAGCAGTGTTTTCACTAATATGCATTTTTCTAAATGAAAAATGTTCAGGGGAGGACCACCCAGATTATACTGCAGTTACCAGCCTCAGTTGAAAGCCCACCCCCCACTCCCAGAGTCGTGCCTCTCTTAGGACCAGGGAGCCTGGGGAGACAGGTGCTGGCTCCCAGGAGGATGCACCACCTTCTCGGGTCTCACCTGAATCCACCTGACATGCCCTCATCAGACCCTGTCCTGTTCTGTGCTCCCCCATCCTGTGCAGCAGTCTGGGCCCTGAGCTGTCTGCTCCCATTAGCTTTCCTGCTTTCCTGCTGTGACTCCAGCGTGGGCTGAAAGCCCTGTCAGGCCCTTTCCCGTTACACTGAGCAAGCGGATGGATCATTTCTGATCTCTCCCCACCTCAATGGCAAATCGGAGCTGTCAGCACTCAACTTGAAAAGCTGCCAAGGGGACCGTCCATGGGGAGGCAGACTGTCAGGGCAAAGGGCACCCCAGTACCCAAACTCACCTACCGGTGGGGTCCAGCCCCGGCCCCAGCCAAAGGTCTGGCCAATGGGGTCTTTTCCTTTGGGGAAAAAATGATGTAGATATGAAATTTTCAGGCAAAACGTGTTGCAGGTGGATGAGCCTCATCCTGGCAGAAAATTCTTCCCCATCGTTGGAGCTGAGTTTTCTAAATCACTCCTCCTTCGTCAAACAAATCTCTTCATGTGCCTTTATGTCTAAAAATCACATTTAAATATTTGATCCACTGCCATGAGCTGAGGAGAAAAACTCCTACTGATGGATCCTATTCTGATGAGCTATTCGGAGAATGTGTCCTCGCTATTCACCCAGCACAATTATGGACCTGCCTCTCCCCACTCGCGCACTTTCAAGAAAGCAAAACAAATAAATGCCAAAGAGCTCAGAGTGCACGGCCTGCTGGCAGGGATCAAGGGGCACAGTTCGCAAGGAAGTCGCTGAATGATCTATTTTATCCAGATTGTGTCTGTTGATTTTACTCGGGGATTTTTTTCTCAGTAAACATCATTACGTGGCACTGTGTGTTTTCATTGCTTTCAGGAGAAATGAAAGACGTTTGTAACCAAAGAGATAAAATGACCAGGCTTTTTTTTGAAAAAAAAAAAAAAAAAAATTGCTTTTAGTGCCAGGAACACAAGCAGAAAGAAACAAAACCCATAGCTTCTAACCTCTCCCTACCCCCAGACTCCCAGTGTCCCATCCACCATGGCAAAAAGAAAACTCTCAAGTGGCAGCCACGTAATCAAGTTGACCACACTAAGACCAGGGGATGAAGTTCCGCACTGGGACATCCATTGGCTTCTCTTCATTTAATTCTGGTGGCCAAATGTGAACTTTTCTTCCTGCTCCTAAAGGGTCAGCCCGAAGTATGCGGCAATACTAAAATTCACAGCTGATCAGAACATCCAAAGAGAAAGCAAATGTTTATTTTTCCTATATTAGATGTCGCTGAAAGTATTCGTCCTTTTCCTTTTTTTTTTTTTTTTTTTTGCTAACTTGATCCTTTAGATGTTGAATAAACTTAGAACTCACCCTCCCTGGGAATCTGTTGGCCTGCTCCTGGTCGGAAGAGACACAGGGTGCATCAGTTAAGTTCTTTGCCCACGGTCAACACCTGAGGTACGCAGAAGACTGAGTTGTCTGCCTAGAAACAGCTTTAAGTCTGGAAAAGGGCAGCCTTCCTTATTGTCATCAGTCAGGTACACCCATTTCTTCTGACCATTTGAGTAAAGTTATGGATGGGAGGAATATTTTGCTCATTTGGGGACCCCTGTGCACAGCATCAGGGTGGGGGCATAGTAGGTTCCCCAAACACAATGAGCAAGTGAGCCCATGTATTTATGTGTCTGCCAGTGTCCAACCCTGGATGTTTACTGTAAAGGGCAACCTATATGTATGTCTCTGGCTGATTCATGTTCATGTTTGACAGAAAACAACAAAATTCCGTAAAGCAATGATCCTTCAATTAAAAAAAAAAAGAAAGAAACAACCACTAAGCCTGCTGTGTTGCCCCTCAGGGCTGTTGCCAAGAGCTCCCGCCGGAACACATCCTCCCAGCCCCCTCCCCTGCTGGAGTCTTGTTGTTCTTCTTCCCTGAACTTGGTCGTCAGAACTTCAGAGAGAAGACTCTTCTAACCTTCCTGGGGGATTTTCTGCTAGTGCTCCAGCAGCATTGCCTCTCTCTAGCAGGACTTGTGGTAACTGTGGTTTTACATTTATGTAAGTCTTTGACTAATGCCTGTCTCTCTCCCAACCCAGACTGCAGCCCCCACAGGAGCAAGGACTGTCTCCATTTTTTGTCTCCCCACCCACCTGTATTTGCAGCATCACAGGTTACCAGGCACTCAACACAGATGCACAGTGTGAATATATGATGCTACTTTGTCTTATAGAAAAAACTATAAAACCCATGGTAAAGCAACCAGATCCAATAAAAAGAGCAACATAAGGAATCCCAGGAGTCCCACCTGGCAGGTAGGCACAAGGGGATGAGGAGGTGGGGCCCAGCCCTCCGTCCCAGGAAAACCAGAACCTTGGTCCTCCCAGAGCCCAGGGGCTGCCCCACCAGGAGCAGCCTCGTGGTATCTAAGAACTGATCTGCATACAAGCATCCTCTGCTGATCAGCAGTGGCCCACAGAGGTGCAAGTGAAACTCAGGGGGACCCATTCCAGACACTGAGGCTGATAGAAAACGTGCCAAAACAGAGGTTGGCCACTGCTTGGAAGGCAGATGACTAAAGAAGGCTGTTCCCCACTCAGAGGCAAAAAAAGTCCTGGGCCAGACAGGGTCATGAATTATTTGGCAGCAAGAAGTCAAGAAATAGTCACTGAAGTTCTACTGTGTACCAGCCACTGTGCTTGGGTTAGAGAAACAGGAATGAACTTCACTAAACTCACAGCCCAAGGGGGAAAAAAAAACAGACATCCATTAATCAAATAGACAAGTAAATGAATAAATTATAGTTGTGATTAGGGTATGAGGAGAGGTACAGGGTGCTAGGAGAGCATATAATAGGAGTAGCTGAACTTGTTTGGGCAATCAGGAGAGGCTTCTAGGAGAAAGTGACATTTAAGCCAACACTTGGATAGTGGATAGTTTTCGTTGCTCAGTCACATCCAACTCTTTGCAACCCCATGGACTATAGCCCATCAAGCTCCTCTGTCCATAGGATTTCCCAGACAAGAATACTGGAGTGGGTTGCCATTCCCCTTCTCCAGGGTATCTTCCCAACCCAGCGATTGAATCTGCATTTCCTGCATTTCAGGCAGATTCTTTACCATGTGAGCCACCAGGGAAGTCCTCTGTTTAAATGTTGGTATTTAAGAAAAAAGTTGGACCTAGGCTGGAAAGGTGGGAGACCAGAGAGAAAAGACCCAGGACCAGGCCTGGGGGTGCTTTAATCCTGGTAAGAACCCACACGAGGCTAAAGCCCAGGGCTGAGGTCACAAGGACTGAACTGCTCTCCTGGAGACTGAGAATTCAGATGTCCAACTAGAAGGCTCCTGTGGCTGGGATTGCAGAGAATGGGACATAGCTAGGAATATTCTAGGTCATGCTGGAGCATATGTCCAGCCCCTGAACCTCACAGAGGGACCCTCACCACCATATTCGCAGTCTGTGACCTTGCCCCTGGCCAGAGCTGACCCAGCAGGAGGGGTCAAGTCACTCCAAGTGTGGCCTCTGGTTTTACTTCAGGGAACTTCCATTCTAATCAGGTGGCCAGTTAAGCTGACCCAAACTCAGTCAGACCCTCTCCTAGAAACGTGAATTTTGAGCAGCCTTAAGCAAGGATGGGAAATGCTAGTTTCCCATCCCTGAGGGACTATCCCTTAGATTTGCATCTAAAATCCTAGAATTCTCTCACAACGGTCTGTCCTGAGTTTCTATTTTCAGTTGCAGTTGTTGTGGTTCAGCCACTAAGTCATGTCCAACTCTGTGACCCCATGGACTGCAGCACACCAAACTCCTCCCAGTTTGCTCAAATTCATGTCCATTGAGTCAGTGATGCTATCTAAGCATCTCATCCTCTGCCACCCCCTTTTATTCCTGGCCTCAATCTTTCCCAGCATCAGCATCTTTTCTAGTGAGTTGGCTCTTCATATCAGGTGGCCAAAGTATTAGAGATTCAGCTTCAGCATCAGTCCTTCCAGGGCTTCCCACATGGGTCAGTGGTAGAGAATCCACCTGTCAATGAAGGAGATATGAGTTCGATCCCTGGGTCAGGAATATCCCCTGGAGAAAGAAATGGCAACCAGCTCCATATTCTTGCCTGGAACATCCCATGGACAGAAGAGCCTGGTGGGCAGGGTCCCGAAGAGTCAGACACAACTGAGCACAGCACCTGGGAGCTGGAGTTGGAGGCTACTAAAAGCCCTTTCAATAATTCTGTTTTTTTTTTTTTTTTAATAGTGGATGAGTTTCCTGTAGCTGCTGTAATAAATTACTATCGACTCCATGACTTAAAACAACCCACGTTTATGATCTTTCAGTTCTGAAGCTCTGAAACCCAAAATCAGTCACTGAACTAAAATCAAATGATGGCAGGGCTGCATTTCTGTCTGAAAGTGGTGAGGAGAATCTTTTTCCTAGCCTTTTCCAGCTTCTAGAGGCCGTCCTCATTCCTTGATTGATGGCTGCTTCCCTGCATCACCCAGCCTCTGCTTCCATCTTCAGGTCTCTGACTACTGACTCTGACCTCCCTGCCTCCCTTGCGATGACATGAGCCTCACCTGGGTAATCCAGAATAATCATCCTATCACAAAATCACATCTGTAAAGTCCCCTTTACCATGTCCACATCCACAAACTCTGGGAATTAGGGCATGGACATCTTCAGAGACCATTATTCAGCCTACTAGAAGAGTCAGTTTCTGTTGCTTGCAACCAAAGAATTCTGGCTGAAACAGCAAAAGCCACAAATCCAAGGTCTAAAGATATTCTATTTTGTTTTTAATTTGAATGAGAATGCTTTAGGAATGGCTAGAACCCCACAGTTCACTGAAGCCCTGGGACATTTTTTTTGCTTTTGATTATTTAAGTTACTTGTCTAACCCTTGAAGGCACCAAATTTGCCACCTCTGTAGTAGATTTAAGGCTATGGGTTCCAAAGACTTAACTCCATCTCATTATTTGAATACGTTTGGAGTTGGAAGATGGATACGATGGGATTAGTCCCTCTTGGAAACACCAGCCAAGGACAAAAGGATGTATCAAGACAAAAGAATGGGTGAATGGGTGGATGATTAGGAGGATGGGTGAATGGATAGTGGAATGTGTGGATGGATGAATGGATAGAGGGATGGGGGGATGGATGGATAGATCAATGGATAGATAGTAGGATGGGTGAATGGACAGATAAGGAGAAAAATTAAGAGTATCAGGCATTTACCAGGATGAAGCCCCAGAAGTAGGAAAGATGTAGAAGAAAATACAAATAGAATACACTTATGGTATACACACAAAGAAAAGGAGATGGCAACTTTGCTGTTTTGGTTCATGGTGGAAATAAAAAATCCTTTTGAACATAAACCTCCAGTCGATTTTGTTTCTGCAAAACAAACGACAGGCCGCTGCTTACAAGCTCATTACAGAGAGAATCCATGCCACCCACTCTCAGCCTCTCCAGCCCATTTGGAAGATTCAGTCCAATGAACCAAGAACCCAAAAAGGAGGCAGGGAGTGGGAAGAGGACAGAATCAAATGCTCTCAAATAGCTATAAAAAGAACTCGAGGTTCAGAAGAAAAGAAGTAATCATCCTATAATTGACTGCTTACTAATGGAATCTATTAATTTATGGCCACAAAAGAATCAACTAATTTGTGGTTAATGGTGTTTAAAAGATAAACAACATAGATTAACTCTAGGGAGCACCACCCCAGTTCTCAGGGATCTGCCTGCACAGATAGCTTTCAGTGTGGGAGAGGGAAGACAGAGGGGTTGGTGGTCAGCTGGGAGAGAGCAGTGAGTCCAAATCCCCAAAGGAGTCTTCTTCACCCTCTAGAGTTTCCTCAAATGTCCTTCTCTCTGGACACAACATCACCCTGGCTGTTCTTACACAAGATCCCACCTGCACAGCAGCCCCCAGCCTGCCATGCCCATGCCCACCTCTGGGCCTTTGCTGCCATGCCTGCTACCTAGCTGCCTTCCCTTCCCACTTCCGGTGAAAAATAACACAGATGATTAACAGCTAACTGAAGGACTCTTCACTTGCATTGGACACCGTGCTAAGCGTTGCACACATAGATGAAGGACTCCTTGAAACCCCCCATGAAGCTGGTCCCAGTCTCAGCTCCATCTTACAGGTAAGAAGACTGAGGGCTGGAAAAGCAAATCCCTGTGCCCAAAATTTTGGCACAGATGCACACAGGTCTGAAGCTGAAATCCAAGTCTGGTCCCAGAATCCACACTGTACAACAGCATTTCCCAAATCTGACTCATTCTCATACAATATATTTCACCATTTTTGCAAACCATTTAGCATCTCGTGTCCTTTCTTTTTATATTTATTTATATACTTGGCTGCACCAGGTTTTTAGCTGTGGCATGTGGGATCTAGTTCCCTAACCAGGGATCAAACCTGGACCCTGTGCATTGGGAGTGCAAAGTCTTAGCCACTGGACCACCAGGGATGTCCCTAGGATCTTTCTTTAAATCAACTCCTCCCTCTTCTTTTTCCTATTTTTTTCTTCTTCTTTCTAAATTTTCACTTCATCCCTGGCCGTATCATCCAGGACTGATAATTTAATAACATATTTGTTTTAAAGACAAATTTGGAATAAATATCTGACTACTAAAATACACATTTGCCTGGTTCCCATCTTATAATCTTGTAAACTACCAGTGGTACAAGAACTACACAAATTCTAACCATATATCCTGACAAACCATAATCAAGTGGCTATGTGTGCAGTTGACCATAGCTAGCATCCTGCGTGCACTATCGAATTTTACCCTCTGCCAATGCAACCCATCCTTTGAAATGCACTGGAAGCCTCCCTTGCCCGCCTTGACTCCTCCAGCCCACAGACATCCTTCCCTTTGTGGACAGAAAATTCATGTCATTAGCAAACCACAAAAAGACAGGATGAAAATAAGGATATAGGATTTGTTTCCTCAAGTAAATTGTAAGATCCTGGAGGAGGATTGGAAAAAAAAAAAAAAAGTGTCTCCTATATCTTGAGGGCTGAGCTCGGGGAAACAGAAATGGAAGAACATAGCCAGCATCCGATAACAGCCTGGGGAAGTGGCTGGAAAGGATGCAGGAGGATGACGTCACTGTCGTGGCTGGGTTTGGGCTGGCCTGAATCCATCCTCCTCCATTTGCCAACAGTGTTCAGGATTCACCTGGGAACACATCCTCCCTTTTCTCACCTCGGTCCTCACAGGGTGGGCCTGTGATCCAGGCATGGACAATTGGTGCTAAAAGTCCCCTAACCACTGCAAGTGGTTCCGAAAGGGGGCTGTGACCCAAACTGGGCAGAGGGAGTCAGGCCCAGGACTTTCGTTCAAATGGCTGGGGAAGGAGTAACAACCTGTCTGGCTGAGGCTGACTCTCAAGATGCTGGAGTCGTCTTGCTCCCACAAAGAGCCTCCTGGGAATTAAAATCCCCATGGAAGGGACTTCCCTGGTGGTCCAGTGGTTAGTGCCTTGCAATGCAGTGAACAATGATTTGATTCTCGTCTGGGGAACTAAAATCTCACATACAGTGGAACAACTAAGCCCGTGTGCTTCCGCTAGAGAGTCTGTGCACCACATTGAAAGATTCCACATAACAAAACAAAGATCTGACACAGCCAAATAAATAAATTAAAAAAAAAAAAAAAAA
>SJYV01027466.1:100777-114924 GCA_006410875.1 Neotragus pygmaeus
AAAAAAAAAAAAAAAGTGTCTCCTATATCTTGAGGGCTGAGCTCGGGGAAACAGAAATGGAAGAACATAGCCAGCATCCGATAACAGCCTGGGGAAGTGGCTGGAAAGGATGCAGGAGGATGACGTCACTGTCGTGGCTGGGTTTGGGCTGGCCTGAATCCATCCTCCTCCATTTGCCAACAGTGTTCAGGATTCACCTGGGAACACATCCTCCCTTTTCTCACCTCGGTCCTCACAGGGTGGGCCTGTGATCCAGGCATGGACAATTGGTGCTAAAAGTCCCCTAACCACTGCAAGTGGTTCCGAAAGGGGGCTGTGACCCAAACTGGGCAGAGGGAGTCAGGCCCAGGACTTTCGTTCAAATGGCTGGGGAAGGAGTAACAACCTGTCCGGCTGAGGCTGACTCTCAAGATGCTGGAGTCGTCTTGCTCCCACAAAGAGCCTCCTGGGAATTAAAATCCCCATGGAAGGGACTTCCCTGGTGGTCCAGTGGTTAGTGCCTTGCAATGCAGTGAACAATGATTTGATTCTCGTCTGGGGAACTAAAATCTCACATACAGTGGAACAACTAAGCCCGTGTGCTTCCGCTAGAGAGTCTGTGCACCACATTGAAAGATTCCACATAACAAAACAAAGATCTGACACAGCCAAATAAATAAATTAAAAAAAAAAAAAAAAACATGGAAGATGCAGACACACGGAGAGAGCGCAGAGCTTGGGACATTGTTTGAGAACCTGGATCAAGACAGGCCTGAAACCAAGATCTACCCCCAGATGTTTCAGTCAACCAGTGTCCTCTGGGCATAAGCGTTCTTTGAATTGAGTTTTCTGTCACTTGCAACCAAAACACCCTGGAGAAGCTAGAGGAGCCACTGACTAAGACTCAGTTCCAGACTCTGACTGCATCTCCTTGTGACCCTGGTGAGTCACCTTACCTTGCGTCACCGGGCCCACGCCTTTAAGGATGCTTTCCACCCCTCCTCCCCATTCCTTCCTGTCCCAGGCCAGCCCATCACTTCCCAGTGTTAATGCTGTGTTCCTGTCCCCGTTTGCCAGTCATCTGTCTCACTCACTGCTATACCCCCAGTGCTCAAAACAGCCCCGGAATGCAGAGGTCCTTGGTAAATGTTTATTGCATGGTCCTGCCTTGGTTTCTCCACCTGTGAAATGGGAAGGAGGTACTGCATTTTTTCTCAGGATCCTCCGGCAGTGCTGTGCTTTGTCTCCATTGCTGCTTTCCAGAGATCTGGGAATGTGGGGAGAGGGTCTCACCCACAGGCACTGCCTCTGAGCCTGCTATTCATGAGGAAGAAAGTGGTGACTTCCCTCCTTCGCTCCTTCCTTGACCTACACCTCCTTGACAAGGAAGTCCCTCTTGACATCTGACCCAATCTTTCATGCTGCAACTCAAGTCCTTTCTCAGGCCTGGAGTTCACATACTTTCCAGGCCACATAAGAGCATTAAAGAACCAGTTGAAAAGAAACCTTGTGAAAAAAATAAAAGCTCCTTTGCCTCAAAGATGCCCCCATTTTCTTCCCACAACCAGTTTCTGACTTTGCAGAAAGTTCCCTTCTTGTCTACACCAATGAACAAAGCCCTTCTGGAGATGTGGGTGCAAAAGATGAGAATAAAATAAATAAACTATCTGTTTAATCGTTCCTATTGTCAAAACAATGACTGAGCCAAAATACCTTTGCTTTGATTCATCCAACTGACATCCCTTGGGAGGGAGGAGGCTGGAGACTGAGAGAGTAAACAGTTCTAAACCCATTTTCCAGATGAGCTCAGAGTTTCTGCAGTGAACCCTGCAGTAAACAATAGAAGAGAAACCACTTCCTTCCCCAGCTCAGGCAGTCCATCTCCCTTTAATTTAAAGGAAGGCCCACACTCCACCAAGGATGCTGGCTTCATCATTGATTCAATCATTCCTTCGGGAGACTAAAAGGCCTGCTCTGAGCCTTTCCTCTGTGCTGGGTTCCTTCACCCTCCCCCACCTTCCGAANGATTCAAAAATCAGAGTACAAATGGGACTTCCCTAGTAGTCCAGTGGCTAAGACTCCACTCTTCCAATGCAGAGAGGCCAAGTTCGATCCCTGGTTAGGGAAGTAGATCCCACATGGCACAATTAAAAGGTCCCACATGCCTCTACAATGTGGTAGATCCTGCATGCTGCAACTAAGGTGGTGCAGCCAAATAAATAAATAATTCTAAAACCAAAGATAGAACAAAAATTGGGGTATAAAACACTATGCACACATCATTCCAGATCTGAAAAAATCACACATGTATGCACAGAAAATAGTCTGGAAAAAGTACTCACCAAATTGTTAACACTGGCTTTCTCAAGAAGGCAGAATTACTTCTTTATATTTTTTTCTCTGTTTCAATTGGTATCATATCCACCAGGACAAGCAAGGGTGAAGAAAGAGCATGAGAGAAATACTCTCTTGCTACTGGAAATGTGATTTATCATAAGCTTTCTCGACTAACATGATAGTACTTAATAAAAAGTCTTACTAAGTATGAACCATTTCACCAGTAATTCTACTTCTAGGAATTTACCCTAAGGAAATAATCAGAGATGTGTGCAAAGATTTATGTACAAGGATGTGCACTGTAGAGTTATTTACAATAGCAAAAAGTTGGAATCCGCCTAAATATCCAACAATGGGGAATTGTTTAAATCAGTGTTGATTTCCTTTCATAGTAAAGGGCTGTTCAGTCACTCAGATTGATGTCAACTATTGCATGAGATGACGAAATGTTCTTGATATGAAGCAAAAAAAAGTTTAAACTGGCACAAGATGTATAATAGCAACATTGTAACATACTATCCACAATCAATTATAAATATTTATGTACAAGTGAAAGTCGCTCAGTTGAGTCCAACTCTTTGCAACCCCTGTTCTATACAGTCCATGGGATTCTCCAGGTTAGAATACGGAGTGAGTAGCCATTCCCTTCTCCAGGGGATTATCCCAACCCAAGGATCAAACCCAGGTCTTGCACATTGCAGGCAGATTCTTTACCAGCTGAGCCACCAGGGAAACTCAAGAATACTGGAGTAGGTAGCCTATCCCTTCTCCAGTGGATCTTCCTGACCCAGGAATTGAACTGGGGTCTTCTACATTGCAGGCGGATTCTTTACCAGCTGAGCTAATAAGAGAAGGCTGAAAGATATCATGTTTCAGTGATAATCACTGGGTGATAGAGTTTTGGGTATGTTTTATTTTTTCTTTTTCTTACATTTTGCCATTGCATGTGCATGTTATCTCTCACAGTCAGATTTTTTAAGAGCAATATATGTATAATACATATTATATTTATATATATTGCACATACATATATATTTATATCTATAACCTATGATTCTATTATATTTATAATTATGTAGTATATATAATATTTATATACGAATTTTTTTACACATACACGTATCCATTCTCGCCCAAACTCACCTCTCATCCAGGCAGCCACATAGCATTAAGCAGAGTTCCCTGTGATACACAGTAGATCCTTGTTGGTTATCTATTCTAAATATAGCAGTGTATACATGTCCATTCCAAATTCCCTAACTATCTCTTCCCCCCACCCTTTCTCCCTGGAGCCATAAGTTCGTTCTCTAAGTCTGTGAGTCTCTTTCTGTTTTATAAGTTCATTTGTATCATTTCTTTTTTAGATTCTGCATATAAGGGATGTCATATGATATTTCCCTTTATCTGACTTACATCCCTCAATATGACAATCTCTAGGTCCTTCCACGTTGCTGCAGATGGCATTATTTCATTCTTCTTAATGACTGAGTAATAACCCATTGTATATATGTAGCACATCTTCCTTATCCATTCTTCCATGGATGGACATTTAGGTTGTGTCCATGTCTTGGCTATTGTGAAACAGTGCTGCAATGAATTTTGAGGTGCATATACCATTTCAGACAGACTTTTTTTAAGGGAAAAAAAATCCTAGGAACATTTAGATGAAAATATATGTCACTTTTGTCTGTAAATTCCAATTTCCAGGCCAGGCTACTAGGTGTTGAGAATGGCAAAGCTTCTTAGGGAATCAAAAGGCCAGGTTCCTGATTAAAAGAGCTCCCTTCTAGACATCCTCTCTTTACGTCACTTAGAGTCAGTCCTCTCCTCCAAGCCATGCCCAGCCCATCTGTAAATCTTTAGAGCTCTGAGAAGAAAATGGACCTGTTTTTAATATTCAGGGACAGAATCTGGTCAAGTCCAGCTGTGGTTCACTGTGGCTGACACTTGCTCAATCACCTCTGTGTTGTGAAATGATGAAGAATTAGCCATATTCTCAGAGAAACCATTGCCGGGACAGGGCAGACATTTCAAATACGTGTTGTGGGGTTCATCCCTTCTTCCTGTAGGTACAATCAACCCATTTGCTAAAGACAAAGTCACAGAAAGCCTGCAACGGCACCCCCGTTGTCTGGATGTCTAACCCAGATGATCCAAGCTCAGACATATCTAAAAATATAAGGGAACTTCACGCTGATAGGGACCAGAAGGAGGGCAGGTTACAAGCTCTAGCATGCTGCAACTAAGTCCTGGTGAAATCAAATAAACAAAAATAAATATTCTTTAGAATAAAATTTTTAAAAAGTAACAGAGCAAAAGAAAGCCCCTGGGAGGTTCTCCTGCCCTTGGTGTCTCTCCCAAAGCAGGCAGAGCCTTTGATTTCCAGACGTGTGCAAGCTGGTGGTGGATGAGGCTGGCATTCCAGACCCTCCCTCCATGCCTCCCTGCACCTGAGCTGGCTGCCTGGCAGAGGTCACACCCAGGTGACTGCACAGCACCACACCCTCAAGGCCGACAGAATGAAGACAGAAAGAAAGAATCTGTGTCTGCAACCAGGCTTGAGAACCCAGGATCTTCAGCCTCTGTATTCTAAAAGGCAAGTGCGTTGGAGTCAGCCAGCTGGGTTCAAACCCAGAGGCTCCTGTCCCCAGAACAGAAAATCAGGGCCAAGAAAACCAATGAGACTTCTGACCTGGCCTTTGAAGGCCTGAGTCCTAGGGGATTCCCTGGTGGTCCAATGGTTAAGAATCCACCTTGCAGTGCAGGATTCACAGGTTCAATCCCTGGCTCTAGACACAAAATGCCTGGACCCTGGTCTTAGCCTTGCTGCTCTCTAGCTGTGTGATCTTGGCCAGGTTAAACAACCTCTCCTGACTTTCTCCGAAAAGTGGAGTGAATCCCAACACATCCCTCAAAAGTTGTCATAGAATTGTTGATGTTGTTGTTGTTCAGTTGTGGTCAACTCTTTTGCAGCCCCATAGACTGTAGCCTGCCAGGATCCTCTGGCCATGCAATTTCCCAGGCAAGAATACTGGAGTGGTTGCCATGCCTTCCTCCAAGGGATCTTCCTGGACCAGGGATCAAATTCACGTCCTTGAATTGGCAGGCAGATTCTTTACTACTGACTCACCAGGGGAAAAAACACTAAACCAAGGAGAACAGCAGCAGTGGTACCTGGTTGTAGTACCTGCTCAATAAAAGATCCTGCAAGATCAGTACCAATATGAGTCCACGTTTCAGCACTAGGTCCAGGGGTCCCCAAAGGTGTCCTTACTTAAGGAACAAATGGGTAACTTGGCTCATTAATCAATGTTTTCTGAATGAAGGAGCTTCTTCAATCTATTCAAAAGCACGTTCAATGTCAGTGCTTGGNCTCGCCGCAACTAGAGAAAACCCGTGCACGGCAGCCAAGACCCAGAGCAGCCAGAAATAAAAATAAATAAATAGATAAAAATTCTAAAAAAGAAACCATCCTAGATCTATCTCTATATACATAAAAACATACATTTACACAAAACTCTGTACATGAATGCTTATAATGGCTTAACTCATAATCACCCCAAACTGGAAACAAACCAAATGTCCATCAAAAGGTGAAAGCATAAACTAACTTGTATATCTATACAATGGGAAACTGACCACTGTACACACAGCAGCATGGACGAATTTCAGCTGCATTGCGCTAAGTAAAAGAAGCCAGACTCAGAAGCTAGGTGCCATATGATTCCATTTCTATGACCTGCTGGAGAAGGCAAAACTATGGAAGAGATTTCTCTAAGATTAGTAGCTGCCACAGGCTGAGGGTAGGGGTGTGTTAGTGGTAGTCACTCAGTCGTGTCCAACTCTCTGAGACCCTATGGACAGTAGTCTGCCAGGCTCCTCTGTCCATGGAATTCTCTAGGCAAAAATACTGGAGTGGGTTGCCATTCCCTTCTCCAGGGGATCTTCCTGACCCAGGGATTCAATCCCGGTCTCCTGCACTGAGAGCAGATCCTTTACCATCTGAGCCACGAGGGAAGGATAGAGGCAATGGTTGACTAAAAAGTGACACAAGGAAATTTTAGGGACAATGGAAATGTTGTATAGTTGGGTCGTGATGATGATTACACGTCTGCAATATACTGCAAATTAATTCATAGGCCTGTATACCCGAAAAGGGTGGGCATTATTGTTTGTAAATTATGCCTCAATAAACCTGATTTTTTAAAAAAAGTAAGATCCAGCTCATAACTGTGTGTTATTTAACCCATGTAACTGGGGGGCAGAGGGGAGCCAGGGAGGGAGAGGATAAGTTTAAATTTATTATTATAATTTAAGAACCAGCAGATTTCGACTTCCTTGCTAGTCCAGGAGGTTAAGACTTCACACTTCCAACATAAAGGTTTGATCCCTGGTCAAGGAACTAAGATCCTAAGATCCCACATACCTCATCGTAAGGTATAGCCAAAAAAATAAAAAATAAAAAAATCACAAAAATCAGCAGATTTCATCTAAAACTGTGTATCCACTTTTTCTTTGATAAAGTTGAGGCTCTAGCAACACTGAGCCCCTCTTTCTCACACAAGTACCAGCTAGAGCCACTGGAGACAGAAGATGAGTTCTTCCATTTGCCCCAATCCCCATCACCCCCTATTACCCCTCTGCCTCTGAAGCCTACCTCACTCATTTAAGGACACTTGCTCATGGGCATGTCAGTGTGTGACTCTTGCTGTAAACCCCATATGCATTATGGCTTCAGAAAAAGAAAAACAAGGGACTTCCCTGGTGGTTCAGTCAGGACTCGGTGCTTTCACTGCCAGGGCCTGGGTTCAATCTCTGGTTGGGGAACTAAGATTTGCAAGTCTCTTAGCACAGCCTCCCCCCCCAAAAAAAGGCAAAACAAAAACTCTCTAGCCTAGACTGCTGGATGTCTTCCCATTATCCAGTCTCCTTCCTCCTCTCTAAGAGAAATCCTGAATCATCAAAGCCCGAGATGAGTTTGGCTCAAGGACCACATTTTGATGCCTCCTTTGCAAAGTGTGTGGCCAATGTTATATAAGCAGAAGTCAGTAGGTGTGGCATCCATGAGAGTTCTTTAAGGGGCTGACTCAGTTGGAAGAGAGCCCTTTTGCCACTCCTCATTCCTCATTATTCCTGACTGGAACATGGATATGATGGCTGGAGCACCAGCAGCCATCTTGGGACTAAAGGGAGAGGCCAAAGGAAGCACAGCCACCTCGGCTCTGGCACCAGAGAGCCTGTAACTGAATGCCAGCAACTACCCATCCCTGGGCGTTAAGTGAGAAAATAAGCCCTAGCTACAGTTGACTCTAATTGCTACTTGAAACAATAGTAAACGTTAAAGATATTTTCTGTGTCCTCAGGGTAATTCAAAGACTATTCATATAGCAATCACTTAAGCTCTGCTGCTGCTGCTGCTGCTAAGTTGCTTCAGTAGTGTCCGACTCTGTGCCACCCCATAGACTGCAGCCCACCAGGCTCCCCCGTCCCTGGGATTCTCCAGGCAAGAACACTGAAGTGGGTTGCCATTTCCTTCTCCACACTTAAGCTCTACCACAGTCTTAGTAGGTAGGTGCCATTGCTTACCCATTTTACACATGAGGCAACCAAGGTGCAGAACTCAGGTTCAGACAACTAATAAGTGGCTTGAGCCAGTAGCCCCCTGACTCTAGAACTCACGTTCAGGTCACCTAAGTCCATGGTGAAATAGGAAAAGCTGGTACAGTTAATGGTCAGGAGACCAGGTGCCCATTTGGGCGTCCTAATAACCTACACGGTCACCATGCTGTGTGCTCACTCAGTGTCTGCCCATGACAATGGGGCTGATTGCCCAGGCTTTTCTGGGGCTGTTACGTGGTTCTTCTGAGTTCCCAGATTTCAACAGTTTCAGAAATACCATGTGCTGTGCAACTAGGAAGCATTATTCTCTTTAAAGATCATTCATCACAACAGAAATGCAAAGCCCTTTTCCCACCACACCTTTGCCAGTGTCCTTAGAGGTACAGTCCACACTCCCTTTCAAACAATTTGCTCCTAGAAATCCCAGTTCCACCAAATCCACGAGAAGACTGGTCATGTAGAATTTTCTGCCTAAGGCGCCTATGGACACTTGATGAATCACTGTGGCCGACAGTGTAAGGGTCCTGACTGCCAACCTGCATCTCCCCTAACCCCAGTTGTCAGGCACAGCACAGCTTCCCTGGCTCCTAAAGGAAAGATCAGGGCCTGGCCAGTTGTGTGCTCTCCTCCCTTGAGCGACACCTATGATCTCAGGTGATCGGTGTCCCCCTCTTCATGCTCTGCAGCACATCTACCCAAGTGGGAATCACCCCCTGCTCCAGGGCTTGCCAATCAGCTTAGCTCCCAGCAAACCACAGGATTGATCAGGGAGGGGCATAGGACCAAGTCAGTCCAATGAGCATCAGCTCTGTGATTTTTTTGGTATGTTTTTACTATTTAGAAATAGACAGTCTTGTTTCCACAGAGGTTGCTAAATCATTAGTTGTAAACCTGGAGTTGCTGAAGAACACCATGAAAAACAGCCTGCCTGAGACGTCCCTGGTGGGTCAGTGGCTTAGAATTCTCCTTCCAATGCAGGGGACATGGGTTCCATCCCTGGTTGGGGAACTAAGACTCCACATGCTGTGGAGCAACTAAACCAGCTACAGAAGCCTGTGAGCCCCAAATACCTTGTGCCCTAGAACTCATGCTCCACCAGAGAAGTCTGTGCTGCAACTAGAGGAAGCCACATATGCGGCCACTAGAGCCCAAGCACCCCCAACAAAGACCAACAGCAGCCAGAAGAAAAGAAAAAGAAAGCCTGCCTGAGAAAGAAACCAACCAGTGGGAAGCATAGAGGAGAAATGAAGAGCTCGAGGAAAACCAAGTGCTACTAACATTTTTTTGTGTGCCTCCCTAGATCCGTCCATTCCTGAACCCCCAAATTAAAAACATGGGTCCCAAATTAGACCTAGACTCAAAACCAGTACCTGCTACTTATCAGCTGTGTTCTGAGGTGTGATGGTCTTTTGCTTTTTCCTGCCCAACAGCCATTCCCCTTTTTTGTAATAATAGTGTCTGACTTGCTTTGGAAAATTTATTCCTCTTCTATATTTGGTCCTCGTGGACTACAGATTTGACCTTATCCCCTGGAACCAGGGCAGACCAATGAGTCACAACGGTTGGGTCACAGATGGGGACTTGACCAAGATGGACCAATAGGAGTCAGCCCTAGGTTCTGCTTTCACACTCTGTCTGCTGAACTTGCCAGGCTACAAATTGCTTCAAGAGCTGCAGGTGGCTAAGAGGGGAGCATCCTGGAGATCAGGGTCAAGGGACAGAGAGAAATTCTTTCTATGTCCCAGGGGCTGACCTTTCAGTGTCATAAGCCAATTTATTCCTTCTTTTTTTTTTCCCCCTTTCTGTTTAATTGAAATACAATTGACATACCAATGAATAAGTTTAAGGTGTACAACATACCGATTTGACATAAGTAAACACTGCAAAATGATCACCACACTAAGTTTATAGGTTTAGTCAATGTCCATCCCCTCATTAGTTATATTTTTTCCCCTTTGTGGTGAGAAATTCTAGGATCTACTCTCTTCGTGCTTGTAATTGTCATGCTCAGTCACTAAGTTGTGTCCAACTCTTTCGTGATCCCATGGACTGTAGCCTGCCAGGCTCCTCCGTCTATGGGATTTCCCAGGCAAAAATACTGGAGTGGGTTGCAATTTCCTCCTCCAGGGGATCTTCCCGACCCAGGGATCAAATCCATGTCTCCTGTGTCTCCTGCATTGGCAGGCGAGTCCCGTTTACCACTGTGCCTCTTTTGCTCCCTTAACAACTTTGAAACACACCATCCGGCAGTGTTAACTAAAGTCAACCCATTGAACATGACACCCCCAGGGTGTTATTTATCTTACAGCTGGAATTTTGTACCTTTTGTCCACCTCCATCCATTTTATCCACCCACCACCCCACCCCTCCTCATCTTTGGCAACTGCCAATCTGATCTCTTCTTCTATGAGCTTGGGTTTTGGGGGGTTTGGTTTTTTTTGTTTGTTTGTTTGTTTGATTCATATACAGGTGAGAGCGTACAACATTTGTCTTCTGTCTGACTTATCTCATTTAGCACAATGCTCTCCAGGTCTACCAAGTTGTCACCTTTTGTTTATTTAACCCAGTGAGAGTTCACTTTCTGTCACTTAATCTTGGGGAGTTTCCAAGTTTGTTTAACCCAGTGAGAGTGCACTTTCTGTCACCTAGACTTGGGTGACTCTCTACAGCTCTGCTAGACACCAGCCACCTCCTCGTGCCATGTGACTTCATGAGCTCACTGACACATTGGCTGCAGACTCTCCTTGGGGGCTGAGCCCCAGCTCTCCTCACTGGAGGCAAGGATGACCCAACTGTGCCCAGGAAGTCCCTTCTCATAATCCCCAGAAGAAGGCTAAGGACCTGGGTCTCCAGCATCAAAGCGGAGATTGCAGGTAAATGTGTCAGATGTTGCCCGAGGAGATTCCTCCATGGGCAGAGACCCCGAAGTTTCATGAAGCAAACCTCCTTTCTGGAAGAGGTCACAGCACACACAGACCTGCCTGAACAGGCTGCCACTCACTGAAAACATGGGTCTTTTCAGGTGCTGAATAGGAGTCCTTTATTCAAGTCCTTTTAAGGAAGACACACCCTTTTCCTCCTGGCTGTGCCCTCACTTGGATTAAGTCCCTCGACCAGCTGCATAGACTTCGCTGTCTAAGCGAAGCAAAGGACTGTTCCTGTGACTTGGGGACAGACCAAGAGGTAACAATGGGTGTGCCCTGAAATAGTCCATGATGACCAAATCCAGCACTGGAACCGGTGGCCCCAGCCCATATTCCCTGTTCAGTCTGCAAATTCTTCAGTCTCTACATTTGAAGCCAGCATCATTCACACCACAATCTGTATTCTGGCTCTCTCTAGGAAAGTGAAGACCTGGCATTATCAAGCCCGCGTGCGCATGTGGCCACCAGCCTTCCAGTGAGTGGATACACCCCAGATGGCCACGTCCCCCCTCAGCCTGCCTCGTCTTCCTGCTGGGCACCCATAGGAATTTGGACCTGTGGTCTGGATATTGCCAATGGCAAACTCATCTCATCCTTTTCCTTCAGACCCAAACCCACCAGGCTCAGTCATGGCTCTCTTGTCTGTTCCTTAAACAGCTCCAGGGCCTTTGCACATGCTCCCCGACTGCACAACTCAGCCCCCGAGCCTCCTGTAGCCCAAAAAAGTTTCTGCTTAAATGTCGCCTCCTTAGAGAACTCTCTGGTGCCCTGTTCTTTTCTTCTTTCTCTTCTTTTTCTCATTATCTTTTGGTCTTTTTTATTCCTCCCTTCTTTCTCTCCCTCTTTTTTCTCCCTCCTTCCCACCCTTCCATCCTTCCTTCTTCTGTTTTTTCTCCTCCTTATCATTATTGGAGGCACTAAAAAGTATACATTCCCATTCATGTCAGCCCACTAAGGAAACACGCAATTCTCCCTACCCACATTCATCTAATAAAACAACAAATTCCACGTTTGTAAGGAAAATCGAATTTCAGAGAAATCCCTGGCTGTTCTCTGAACCCTCCTCCAGCTTCCAAGGGCACCCATAGTCTCTGTGCTCCCCAGATCCTAGGGTCAGGACTCCGATGGAGGGGAGAAGTCCCAAAGACTCCCAACTCCACAAACAAGATGAAGAACATCAGTATATACAGTCACCCTCATGCCAAACCCACCCCAAACAGCCCCCTCCTGAACCAAACACACTTGAGATAAATGGCCTCAAACACCGCCACCACCCTCCCCGGAACCTGGGTATTGCTTTCTCTTTCTCAAAAAAAAGGGGGTGGTTCTCAGGTGTTTTCTTGCCAACCCAGGAACGTAGGCATGTTTGAAGGGCACCCCAAATTGAAACGGTGGGGAACAGGGGCCCCCTTCTAACAGAGCTCTGCTTATATCACTCTTAAGAAAGGCAAGCTGTGCCCTCATGATCTAACCTCTCTCCCCCTTGTCTCTCAGCCACACTGTCCCCTCCTGACACACAGAATAAACTTTAGAGGCCGCGTCCACCTCAGAGCAGTCTTGCTGGCCCAGGGGACATCACTGCACCCAGCTGAATCCTCCCGGCACTGCCAGGGAGCCTGCATACCACCCGAGCTGTCTCCATGGGTTGCCGCCTGCCCGCAAGGGTAGCAGGCTGCAATTTCCTTTATCAACATTTTATTTGAAAGAAGGAAAGCCAGGTAAATGTGGCCAGAGCCCAGCCCGGCCCCCAAGACGCAGCCTCCAAGGTCACATGCCCCCCAGAGAGGGGTTGCTGGGCCTCACTGGGAGCTCTCATTCCTTGGGGGCTGCTGGACCTCCAGAGTCGGGTGCACCCCTGAGCTCTCTGGGCCGGCACACGCCAGGATGACTCCTGGGTGAGTCATCGTCCTTGAGGCTCAAAGAGGTGCCCTGGACAAATCCACCGGAATTTCCACAGCACTAACAACAGCCACTGTGACAGCTGCCTGGTGAGCAGTGCCTGGGGGCATGACAGGTCCCCCTCAGTTCCTTGGAACCCTACTGACCTACACCAGTGAATGGCTTACATTGCATGCCCGCCCCCTAACTTATATTCACCTGGGACCTCAGAATGAGACCTTATTAGGAAATAGTGTCTTTGCAGATTTAATTCAGGTAAAGATAGAAATTGAAGAAGGCAATGGCATCCCACTCCAGTACTCTTGCCTGGAAACTCCCATGGACGGAGGAGCCTGGTGGGCTGCAGTCCATGGGGTCGCTGAGTCAGACACGACTGAGCGACTTCACTTTCACTTTTCACTTTCATGCATTGGAAAAGGAAATGGCAACCCACTCCAGTGTTCTTGCCTGGAGAATCCCAGGGATGGCGAAGCCCAGTGGGCTGCCGTCTGTGGGGTAGCACAGAGTCGGACACGACTGAAGCGACTTAGCAGCAGCAAGGATAGAAATAGGGCTTTCCAGGTGGCGTTAATGATAAAGAAGCCATCTGCCAATGCAGGAGACACAAGAGATGAGGGTTCTACCCCTGGATTGGGAAGATCCCCTGGAGAGCATGGCAACCAACTCCAGTATTCTTGCCTAGAGAAGCCCCATGGACAGAGGAGCCTGGCGGGCTGCAATCCGTGGAGTAGCAGTCGGACATGACTAAAGCAACTTAGCATGCACACACACAAGGATAGAAATAAGATCACCTTTGATTAAGATAGACCCTAAATCAAACAAGAGTGTCTTTATAAGAGATAGAAAAGGACACACAGAGACCCAAGAGGGAAAGGCCAAGAGAAGACGGGGCTGAGACTGGAGAGGAGAGGCTACAAGCCAAGGAACTCCAGGGATCGTCTGCAGCCGCCACAAGCTAGGGGAGAGGCATGGGCAGATTTGCCCTCAGAGTCTCCAAGAAAAATCACCATTGGAACCATTTTGGACTTCTGACCTCCAGAACTATGAGAAAATACATTTCTGTTGCTTTAAGCCACCCGTGAGTGGTAACTTACTATGGTACCCACAGGAAATACACTCAGGGAGCAAAAGGACCTTACTCCACATATTTTCTATGGGACAAATTGCCCTTTTAGTGAGGTGGATAAGGGGTCAGCAATGCTAGAGCTGAAAACAGTACAGGATTTGGTGTCATCCTCATTACCACTACCATTACCATCATCACCACCATCACCACCACCATCACCATCACCATCACCACCACCATCACCATCACCACCACCACCACCATCACCATCACCACCACCACCACCATCACCATCACCACCACCACCACCATCACCACCACCA
>SJYV01027466.1:116070-163036 GCA_006410875.1 Neotragus pygmaeus
CACCACCACCACCACCATCACCATCACCACCACCACCACCATCACCATCACCACCACCACCACCATCACCACCACCATCACCATCACCACCACCACTATCACCATCACCACCACCACCATCATCACCACAGTGACCATCACCATCACCACCAACAACACCACCATCACCACCAACAACACCATCACCATCAACACCATCACCACCACCACCACCATCACCACTGTCACCATCATCACCACCATCATTATCACAGGCTGTTACCTAGTGACCATGTACTTCATGCTGTGTGCTAGACACTATCTATATCTCTTCTTCAACCTTCCCAATGATGCTCCAAATTAGCTTTATTGACTTCTATTTTCCCAGACTTGGAAACTGAGAGATTAAATAACATATCCAGTTCTGAGCTCAGATGGCCATATCCCCACTCTCCACGCTTACTAGCTCTGTGACCTCTGGCGAATTCCTTACCTGGCTGATTCCCACACCCAACTCAAGGGTGCCCATTTAGAGTTCTCTTGGGGGTGCATGAGATGCACGTGCTCAGTCGCATCTGACTCTGTAACTCCGTGGACTGTAGCCCTCCAGGCTCCTCTGTCCATGGGATGTTTCCAGGCAAGAATACTGGAGGAGGTTCCCATTTCCTCCTCCAGTGGATCTTCCCAATGCAGGGATTGAACCCACGTCTCCTGGCATTGGTAGATAGATTCCTTACCACTGAACCACCAGGGAAGCCACTGATGTCCCTGTAAACAGTGCAATTTTTGTCCTGCTCTTGCCCCATCAGCTACCAGAGAAGGAACAGGGGTCCTTTTGGTCTCTAACCCCATGTTATTAACTCCCTTTCTACCCTCCTCTGCCCTCCTCTCAGAACTGTCTGAAGTGCAGAACCAGAAGCTCTAAGGCCCACTAGGAAATCTGATCACTTTTAATTCCCAGTGCAACCCTTCCAAAATTGAAACCTAAGCAAGCCCATACCCCCAAGGTCAGGATTGGCTACAGAATCTGCAGGGCCCATTGCAAAATGCACATATTAAACGTTCTTAATAATTTCAAAGGACTCTCCTGGCATTGCAGTGGTTAAGACCCCATGCTTCCAGTGCACGGGGCTCAGGTTCAATCCCTGGTCAAGGAACCAGCTATCACACGCCAAGTGACATGACCAAACACTAAAAATTAAAAAAAAAAAAAAAAGGAATTTCAAGACTCTGACAAAAAGCATTAACAGAGCAGGGCCTTTCTGAGCACAGGGACATGTATAACCACCCAGGTCACACACCCATGGAGCGGGCGCTGCCCTTGGACTCTGCTGACCTCCGTGGTTACCCACAAGACTCTTTGCTATTGCTGCACACTCTTGGGCAACACCTGCTTTCTCCCTGTGACCCCACCCAGGCCAAAGGTCTGTGCTGATGCTGCTGGGGTGAAGACAGAAGTCTCTGGCACGTAGTCGGGCTGGTGCAGGGGTAGAATCATTGATGAAACCATAAAACCTCAGCAAATCTGCCACACACCCCATCGAAAAATGTAAGCTAACACTGATCCGGCCTTTTCTATGTGAGGTTTCAAGCTGTGGCCTGCCTAATCCTGTGTTGGATTTGGTCTGATTAACTTGATTCGACACACAGAAAGGGACAGTGGGTGAACTGCAACCCTGCCCCTACTAGGGCCATGTTAAACTTTCCATGAAATCTATATGAAGAAGTAGCCAGTATGGATTCAGCAGTTTACCTGAAGAAGGAGCACAGATGCTGAACAAACGAACAGAAGGGTCATTGGGGAGGGAGACTAGTTAGCAATTAAGGCCTCCCGGCCTTGAAGGATCAGCAAGTGAGGCAGGGAGGGGACCGTTACTAATAAAAAATTGCGATTCATAGAGTTCTTTCTATTTATCCAGGCTTTGGGCTAAGGCAGGAGCTGGCAAACTTTTTCTTTAAAGGCCCAAATGATAAATATTTTAGGCTTCATGGGTCTTATGGTCTGTGTTGCAATACTCAACTTTGGGGCTGTATGCAGACAGCTGCAGTGCTACACACAGAAGGTAAGTGAATGGGTGTGACTGTGGACTAGGAACACTTTATTTACAATAGCAGGTGTCATGGGCTGTAGTTTGCCAACCCCTGGACTAAGTGATATAGATACAGTATGTCATTTTGTCACCTCCCCAAAGTACACTTCCCACCTCCTTGACTCACTAATACCTACTCTCACCTGCCCCCACCATGTCTACTTGTTTAGAGCACCCAGCAAAACAGATGTTCAGTAAGGATTGATTAAATGTAGCATTTCATCCCCAACTTCCAGATCTAAAAACTGAGAATTAGAGAGAAGTAATTTGTCTAAAGAAATCAACCCTGAATATTCATTGGAAGGACTGATGCTGAAGCTGAAGCTCTAATACTCTGGCCACCTGATGCAAAGCCAACTCATTGGAAAAGACTACTGCTGGGCAAGATTGAGGACAAGAGGAGAAGGGGGTGACAGAGGATGAGATGGTTGGATGGCATCGCTGACTCAATGGACATGAGTCTGAGCAAACTCCAGGAGATAGTGAAGGACAGAGGAGCCTGGGGTGCTTCAGTCCATGCGGTCACAAAGAGCTGGTCACGACTTAGCAATTGAACAACAACAACTTGCCTAAGGTCACAAAGCTAGAAAAAGAAAGACCTAGTTTTTCAGAAGATTTTGCTTGTGGAATTTGTTATTGTAAAACATAGGACATGCAAAAGCAAATACTTACAAAGGCCAAACAGGAAATGAGAATGAACAAATGAAGTAAGCGATAGGGAGTGGTGGAGACTGTAGCAAGCTAGAGCTTTACATTCTGTTAAAAGGTGTCACTGTCCTCAGAACCAGCCCACTATGACTATGTGCAACTCTGGGCCTAGCAGGACCAGAGCTTATGGTTTTCCTAGATAAGCTGGAAATCCATGTTTTCATATGAAATGTTCCAATTCTAAATGTTGGCAAGCATTTGTCTTTCTTTTTTCCTAAACTCTGTGCTGGCCAAAGAAAGCATGCCATTGCTTTGTGGCCTCTGGCTTAAAACTATTAAATATTTCAAAATTTTTATCCATGAATCTTCCATCGAGCTACACAGGCAGCTTGTAGATTGCTGGATGCACAGAATTAGAAACTAGCACCACGACTGAGCCATTGGCTCCAGAACATTCTCCCACCCTCTTAACATGTAGAGAAATTAAAACCAAAGTCATGTTTTAGTCATGAAAACAAGTGTCCTTTTCTAATTTTTCATGTTCTCCTGAGAAGGCAGATAAGGTCTCTGAAAATGTGGAACCTATCTTTAAATGAAGCCCATGCCTACCTGGAGCTAACTTCACAAGAAGATGTTAGGTGCCTTCCTGTTCCTCCAAACGTGAACATCTTCTCCTAGGTGGTGTATATCTGTGCTTTATTTCTGCCCCATAATCCCCATTTCTCCCCAACTCTGGTAAATGACTCCCTTCTACCTTTGGGGAGCATGTGGTTCTGCTTGGGCTGTCCAATTATCTACTGCCTCATCATCTTCCTTAAAGAAAAACATAATCCAGGTCAGGCCAATCACAGTGTGTCATTTCCCTGGCCATTATGATTGGCCTAGGTACACGCACATGAGCCAAACTGGACCAATCAGACCCCTGCCCTGGGATTTTATGGGCAGACCCTGAGAAATCTGAGCCCTCTAGTGTCTCTGGGCTGGCCATGGGACAAGGTTGCCTTGTGTGTAAATTTGGCTCTGTCAGTGTCTATGACCCTCCCACTTTTGCACAGCTGCATAAAGGAAGTCCCTCTGTAGAAAAATATCAAGAGGCCAGATAGAGAAAGAGAGAGAAGAGCTTTAAAGAGGGAGAGAATGTATGCTTTGATGACCACATATGAATCCATGAATCCATCCTTGTGTTTCCAAATTCTGCGAGCCAAACAGTGTCCTTTTTTGGCTTTAACTAGTTTTGATTGGGTTTTGTCCCAGAAACCAAAAAACTCTCCTTCTAAATGCCCCATCAGTGCTAATAATAGCTTAACTCTAGCCTGCTTCTCTGAGGGAGTTCAAGATCAAAGATGTCAACTCCTTCCAGAAATCAGTCTCACAGGAAGAATTAAAGGGAGATGGCCAATTGGCTAGGTCCCATTTCAGGGTTTTAAGAATACCAGTATTTCATAAATGTGTCCGCCAGAATATTTCTAATTGCTGAGAGAAAAGCAAACAAGTTCTCTGAGAATCTGGATGATCTGACTGGAGTAGACTTAACATTTTTTTTTGAAGTCCTGTGTTTTAACTTAAAAATCTATGAAACAGCTGATCATCCTACTTCACTGATACTTGTATTAAATTGTCTTAAAAGGGTTTCTAACCAGCTTTGAAATACATGCCATGTTTAAGCTACAGCTGTACATACTGACACATCACTACCTGCCCCAGACATGACCACTTTGGGAAGCAGGATAAAAGTTCTATTGGCTTTCAAGCACAGAAGCAATGTTACAAGGACTCCAAGGTTTATTCTGTAGATCAGTTCGGGTCTGGCCCTTCTCAGCAGCCNATCACTACCTGCCCCAGACATGACCACTTTGGGAAGCAGGATAAAAGTTCTATTGGCTTTCAAGCACAGAAGCAATGTTACAAGGACTCCAAGGTTTATTCTGTAGATCAGTTCGGGTCTGGCCCTTCTCAGCAGCCCCACAGTTCACTGGCATGCCCTTCTGTTCACTGGCATGCCCTTCTATGGAGGCAGTCTGGTGACAATCAATAATTCCTTGAGGGATGGTCTCACACTGCCAGCCTAAGTTAGTATCCTAGGAATGTTCTGCGGTTCCTTACCTGGCTCATCTTCTCATCTCGCTCTGCCCCTCAGTAGCCTGTGTGCCCTCGCCTGTGTGTACCCCTTTATTCTCCCCTTCAGTCAGATGTGTGAACACAAAGCTCCATCAAAATGGCATAATTGGTGTCATATACATGCATCGGTACTATTTCATCCACCTTCCCTGGGAAGGCCCTAGAGATGCAAATGAACTGACCATGAGTCTCCAATGAGATTCCAGGCTCCTGAGCCAGGGGTGACCCTGCTGGGAGATGCATGATGGAGACAGAGTTCCAATTTAGCACTGTGAGTTCATAGGGAACCAAGGAGCCCTTGCTTCCCATTGCTGAGTGCTCTGTATATTTGGGGCAAGAGATGTGAACATGAAAGTCACCTACTTGGAGGCAGGGGAGAGGGGATTCCATTTTAGACTTATCACTGTTCTTAGCATATAGAGGGGCTCAGGATCTTTCCATCTGCAGAGAAACACAGAAATGATTCTTTTCCTTCCATTTCATTTATTCAACAAAGTTGGTGAAATTTTACTTAGCACCTACTGTGTGCTCAGCACTGTTGCAGACACTGGGGATATAGTGGAGAATAAGACCAAGTCCCTGCTCTCAGAAAGAATACTCTCTAGCACTGGAACAATACACTATTCATAATAATATAACAGTATCCATGGACGGAGGAGCCTGGTAGGCTGCAGACCATGGGATCGTGAAGAGTCAGACACGACTGAGCGACTTCACTTTCTACTTTCATGCATTGGAGAAGGAAATGGCAACCACTCCAGTGTTCTTGCCTGGAGAACCCTAGGGAGGGCAGAGCCTGGTGAGTTGCTGTGTATGGGGTGGCACAGAGTCGAACATGACTGAAGCGACTTAGCAGCAGCAGCAGCAGCAGCAGCATTCACACAGTGCTCACCCTGCATGTAGTTCAGTTCTAAGTTCTTAGTCATGTCATCCTCATAATCATGTTTTACTATCATCTCCATTTTGTAGTCAAGAAAACTGAGGCTCAGAGGAGTCAACTAACTTGACTAGAGCCACAAAGCTCTAAGTAAGTAGCAGAGCCAGGTATCTCAGATAGTCTGACTCTAGTATCTACCCCTCATTAGCACGACTGCTACACTAATTATGATTGTTATACCAATGCTTAAATTTCATGAGCTGCTGTCGTGCCCCAGCACAACCCCACACGCCTTATGTATATTCAAGCAGACACTGTGCATCTATTATTTGCCAGGTACAACAATTCTATGAGAAAGATTTACTATTTCCATTTTTTAAACTAAAAATTATACATGTATATTGACATTCAAATGCATTTGTATGAATGAATACCTAGAAATTGATCTTATTTCCTTTTTAAAAAATTTATTTATGTTTTTAATTTTTTCAACCATGCCTCACAGCACACGGGATCTTAACTTCCTGTCAAAGGATCAAACTCGCACCCTCTGCACAGGAAGTGCAGTCTTAACCACTGGACTCCGGTGAATGAAAGTCGCTCAGTCGCATCGACTCTTTGCAACCCCATGGACTACACAGTCCATGGAATTCTCCAGGCCAGAATACTGGAGTGGGTAGCCTTTCCCTTCTCCAGGGGATCTTCCCAGCCCAAGGATCAAACCCAGGTCTCCCGCACTACAGATGAATTCTTTACCAGCTGAGTTATCAGGGACCACCAGNCCGTGGTTACCCACAAGACTCTTTGCTATTGCTGCACACTCTTGGGCAACACCTGCTTTCTCCCTGTGACCCCACCCAGGCCAAAGGTCTGTGCTGATGCTGCTGGGGTGAAGACAGAAGTCTCTGGCACGTAGTCGGGCTGGTGCAGGGGTAGAATCATTGATGAAACCATAAAACCTCAGCAAATCTGCCACACACCCCATCGAAAAATGTAAGCTAACACTGATCCGGCCTTTTCTATGTGAGGTTTCAAGCTGTGGCCTGCCTAATCCTGTGTTGGATTTGGTCTGATTAACTTGATTCGACACACAGAAAGGGACAGTGGGTGAACTGCAACCCTGCCCCTACTAGGGCCATGTTAAACTTTCCATGAAATCTATATGAAGAAGTAGCCAGTATGGATTCAGCAGTTTACCTGAAGAAGGAGCACAGATGCTGAACAAACGAACAGAAGGGTCATTGGGGAGGGAGACTAGTTAGCAATTAAGGCCTCCCGGCCTTGAAGGATCAGCAAGTGAGGCAGGGAGGGGACCGTTACTAATAAAAAATTGCGATTCATAGAGTTCTTTCTATTTATCCAGGCTTTGGGCTAAGGCAGGAGCTGGCAAACTTTTTCTTTAAAGGCCCAAATGATAAATATTTTAGGCTTCATGGGTCTTATGGTCTGTGTTGCAATACTCAACTTTGGGGCTGTATGCAGACAGCTGCAGTGCTACACACAGAAGGTAAGTGAATGGGTGTGACTGTGGACTAGGAACACTTTATTTACAATAGCAGGTGTCATGGGCTGTAGTTTGCCAACCCCTGGACTAAGTGATATAGATACAGTATGTCATTTTGTCACCTCCCCAAAGTACACTTCCCACCTCCTTGACTCACTAATACCTACTCTCACCTGCCCCCACCATGTCTACTTGTTTAGAGCACCCAGCAAAACAGATGTTCAGTAAGGATTGATTAAATGTAGCATTTCATCCCCAACTTCCAGATCTAAAAACTGAGAATTAAAGAGAAGTAATTTGTCTAAAGAAATCAACCCTGAATATTCATTGGAAGGACTGATGCTGAAGCTGAAGCTCTAATACTCTGGCCACCTGATGCAAAGCCAACTCATTGGAAAAGACTACTGCTGGGCAAGATTGAGGACAAGAGGAGAAGGGGGTGACAGAGGATGAGATGGTTGGATGGCATCGCTGACTCAATGGACATGAGTCTGAGCAAACTCCAGGAGATAGTGAAGGACAGAGGAGCCTGGGGTGCTTCAGTCCATGCGGTCACAAAGAGCTGGTCACGACTTAGCAATTGAACAACAACAACTTGCCTAAGGTCACAAAGCTAGAAAAAGAAAGACCTAGTTTTTCAGAAGATTTTGCTTGTGGAATTTGTTATTGTAAAACATAGGACATGCAAAAGCAAATACTTACAAAGGCCAAACAGGAAATGAGAATGAACAAATGAAGTAAGCGATAGGGAGTGGTGGAGACTGTAGCAAGCTAGAGCTTTACATTCTGTTAAAAGGTGTCACTGTCCTCAGAACCAGCCCACTATGACTATGTGCAACTCTGGGCCTAGCAGGACCAGAGCTTATGGTTTTCCTAGATAAGCTGGAAATCCATGTTTTCATATGAAATGTTCCAATTCTAAATGTTGGCAAGCATTTGTCTTTCTTTTTTCCTAAACTCTGTGCTGGCCAAAGAAAGCATGCCATTGCTTTGTGGCCTCTGGCTTAAAACTATTAAATATTTCAAAATTTTTATCCATGAATCTTCCATCGAGCTACACAGGCAGCTTGTAGATTGCTGGATGCACAGAATTAGAAACTAGCACCACGACTGAGCCATTGGCTCCAGAACATTCTCCCACCCTCTTAACATGTAGAGAAATTAAAACCAAAGTCATGTTTTAGTCATGAAAACAAATGTCCTTTTCTAATTTTTCATGTTCTCCTGAGAAGGCAGATAAGGTCTCTGAAAATGTGGAACCTATCTTTAAATGAAGCCCATGCCTACCTGGAGCTAACTTCACAAGAAGATGTTAGGTGCCTTCCTGTTCCTCCAAACGTGAACATCTTCTCCTAGGTGGTGTATATCTGTGCTTTATTTCTGCCCCATAATCCCCATTTCTCCCCAACTCTGGTAAATGACTCCCTTCTACCTTTGGGGAGCATGTGGTTCTGCTTGGGCTGTCCAATTATCTACTGCCTCATCATCTTCCTTAAAGAAAAACATAATCCAGGTCAGGCCAATCACAGTGTGTCATTTCCCTGGCCATTATGATTGGCCTAGGTACACGCACATAAGCCAAACTGGACCAATCAGACCCCTGCCCTGGGATTTTATGGGCAGACCCTGAGAAATCTGAGCCCTCTAGTGTCTCTGGGCTGGCCATGGGACAAGGTTGCCTTGTGTGTAAATTTGGCTCTGTCAGTGTCTATGACCCTCCCACTTTTGCACAGCTGCATAAAGGAAGTCCCTCTGTAGAAAAATATCAAGAGGCCAGATAGAGAAAGAGAGAGAAGAGCTTTAAAGAGGGAGAGAATGTATGCTTTGATGACCACATATGAATCCATGAATCCATCCTTGTGTTTCCAAATTCTGCGAGCCAAACAGTGTCCTTTTTTGGCTTTAACTAGTTTTGATTGGGTTTTGTCCCAGAAACCAAAAAACTCTCCTTCTAAATGCCCCATCAGTGCTAATAATAGCTTAACTCTAGCCTGCTTCTCTGAGGGAGTTCAAGATCAAAGATGTCAACTCCTTCCAGAAATCAGTCTCACAGGAAGAATTAAAGGGAGATGGCCAATTGGCTAGGTCCCATTTCAGGGTTTTAAGAATACCAGTATTTCATAAATGTGTCCGCCAGAATATTTCTAATTGCTGAGAGAAAAGCAAACAAGTTCTCTGAGAATCTGGATGATCTGACTGGAGTAGACTTAACATTTTTTTTTGAAGTCCTGTGTTTTAACTTAAAAATCTATGAAACAGCTGATCATCCTACTTCACTGATACTTGTATTAAATTGTCTTAAAAGGGTTTCTAACCAGCTTTGAAATACATGCCATGTTTAAGCTACAGCTGTACATACTGACACATCACTACCTGCCCCAGACATGACCACTTTGGGAAGCAGGATAAAAGTTCTATTGGCTTTCAAGCACAGAAGCAATGTTACAAGGACTCCAAGGTTTATTCTGTAGATCAGTTCGGGTCTGGCCCTTCTCAGCAGCCCCACAGTTCACTGGCATGCCCTTCTGTTCACTGGCATGCCCTTCTATGGAGGCAGTCTGGTGACAATCAATAATTCCTTGAGGGATGGTCTCACACTGCCAGCCTAAGTTAGTATCCTAGGAATGTTCTGCGGTTCCTTACCTGGCTCATCTTCTCATCTCGCTCTGCCCCTCAGTAGCCTGTGTGCCCTCGCCTGTGTGTACCCCTTTATTCTCCCCTTCAGTCAGATGTGTGAACACAAAGCTCCATCAAAATGGCATAATTGGTGTCATATACATACATCGGTACTATTTCATCCACCTTCCCTGGGAAGGCCCTAGAGATGCAAATGAACTGACCATGAGTCTCCAATGAGATTCCAGGCTCCTGAGCCAGGGGTGACCCTGCTGGGAGATGCATGATGGAGACAGAGTTCCAATTTAGCACTGTGAGTTCATAGGGAACCAAGGAGCCCTTGCTTCCCATTGCTGAGTGCTCTGTATATTTGGGGCAAGAGATGTGAACATGAAAGTCACCTACTTGGAGGCAGGGGAGAGGGGATTCCATTTTAGACTTATCACTGTTCTTAGCATATAGAGGGGCTCAGGATCTTTCCATCTGCAGAGAAACACAGAAATGATTCTTTTCCTTCCATTTCATTTATTCAACAAAGTTGGTGAAATTTTACTTAGCACCTACTGTGTGCTCAGCACTGTTGCAGACACTGGGGATATAGTGGAGAATAAGACCAAGTCCCTGCTCTCAGAAAGAATACTCTCTAGCACTGGAACAATACACTATTCATAATAATATAACAGTATCCATGGACGGAGGAGCCTGGTAGGCTGCAGACCATGGGATCGTGAAGAGTCAGACACGACTGAGCGACTTCACTTTCTACTTTCATGCATTGGAGAAGGAAATGGCAACCACTCCAGTGTTCTTGCCTGGAGAACCCTAGGGAGGGCAGAGCCTGGTGAGTTGCTGTGTATGGGGTGGCACAGAGTCGAACATGACTGAAGCGACTTAGCAGCAGCAGCAGCAGCAGCATTCACACAGTGCTCACCCTGCATGTAGTTCAGTTCTAAGTTCTTAGTCATGTCATCCTCATAATCATGTTTTACTATCATCTCCATTTTGTAGTCAAGAAAACTGAGGCTCAGAGGAGTCAACTAACTTGACTAGAGCCACAAAGCTCTAAGTAAGTAGCAGAGCCAGGTATCTCAGATAGTCTGACTCTAGTATCTACCCCTCATTAGCACGACTGCTACACTAATTATGATTGTTATACCAATGCTTAAATTTCATGAGCTGCTGTCGTGCCCCAGCACAACCCCACACGCCTTATGTATATTCAAGCAGACACTGTGCATCTATTATTTGCCAGGTACAACAATTCTATGAGAAAGATTTACTATTTCCATTTTTTAAACTAAAAATTATACATGTATATTGACATTCAAATGCATTTGTATGAATGAATACCTAGAAATTGATCTTATTTCCTTTTTAAAAAATTTATTTATGTTTTTAATTTTTTCAACCATGCCTCACAGCACACGGGATCTTAACTTCCTGTCCAAGGATCAAACTCGCACCCTCTGCACAGGAAGTGCAGTCTTAACCACTGGACTCCGGTGAATGAAAGTCGCTCAGTCGCATCGACTCTTTGCAACCCCATGGACTACACAGTCCATGGAATTCTCCAGGCCAGAATACTGGAGTGGGTAGCCTTTCCCTTCTCCAGGGGATCTTCCCAGCCCAAGGATCAAACCCAGGTCTCCCGCACTACAGATGAATTCTTTACCAGCTGAGTTATCAGGGACCACCAGGGAGGTCCCTTATTTCCATTTTGTAACACAAGTAAACTGAGACTTACGAAGATGAGTGTGTGCTAGTCACTCAATCGTGTCTGACTTTTTGCAACCCCATGGGATGTAGCCTGTCAGGCTCCTCTGTCTGTGGAATTCTCCAGGCAAGAATACTGGAGTGGGTTGCCATTTCCTTCTCCAGGGGATCTTCCCAATCCAGGGATCGAACCCAGGTCTCTTACATTCTTACATTCTCCAGGAAGATTCTTTACTGTGTGAGCCCCCAGGAAAGCCATATAAAGATAAAGAACTTGCCCAAATTCTTAGGGCTAGTTAAAGGCAAAAGGAAGACTAAAACTCAAGTGTTCATGACCCATGCACTTGACCTATGCACCCCACAGCCTCCCCAGGATATAATTTTGGTTATTCGGAAAGTTTAAACAGATCCAGCGAATATTTAGACAAATCACCCATATTAAATTTTGGGTTGCTGTCCCCTCAATTATGGCATCTCTCAGTTCTCCCATCCCAGAAACTGATATTTTCTTATTTGCATGCCTGGAGGGCCACTAAAATGAAGATCAACACAGCTCAGAGAGCAAATATCAGTTTTCACTTTTGAAAAACAACCTGATATTGCCTCCAGGATAAGGCGGTGCCTTCTGCTGTGAACTGGAAAGAGGAAAAGCAAGAGAAAAAAAAAAAACAGAAAGCATTTTTATAAGTGACTACTCATGCTTTCTCAGCAAAGCCTGCTCTCCTCCCCTCCTGGCATTCTGAGCCTGGCAGCGAGGCAGGCTGCACCCCTCCAGGCTGTTGGCCTCACAGGCTGCTGAGCCCGAGTGAAGCAGCTAGCTAGTAAGCAGCTCCAGGGTCCCCGTGGGGGGACTCTCTGTGCCACACGGTGGATTGTCGCTCTGGTCCCTTTGATCCGAATCTAAGTGGGACGGAGTCAACTCTCTCTCCCAACCTGCAACTTCCGTTCCCCAAGGAGAGCAGGGTGACACCCACAGTGCCTCCCCCTTCACCACCCTTGAAGGCCTCAAAGACCATGTTCTTTGGCCACTGAGTGGACCCCTATGTTACCAGGTTGGGGAGACTACTGGGCATAGACTCAGATGATGTCACCGCTGACAACAGCAGAAACTTTCAAGGGCTTAGAGACATTCCAGGTCATACAGTTCCTTCTTCCAGTGGGGCCTTTCCTCCCACGTCCCCTGCCCCTCTCGTCTGGCTAGCTTGTGTTCACCCTCCAAATCTTAACACCTGCTGCTCCGTCTGCCTGCAAGATTCTCTCCCCAGACTTTCCCATGGCTGGTTCCTCCTCTCCAGTTCAGGGCTCTGCTTAGAGAGGGGACCTCCTCAGAGAGGTCCTGCCTAATCCCATCTGAAGCAGTCCCCCTCGACCGCTTCATCTTGCTTTCTTGACTTTTTAGCACTTATCTCTCGGTGAGATTATCTTGACCCTTTCTAGTCCGCCTCTCCCCACAAAGTCAGAATGAAAATGCACTCTCATTGCTCCCCAAGTCCAGGGATCCTGCTCACTGGAAGGGTTAACAGTACACTGCTTCCCTCTCATCTAAAATACACCCCAAACCTGGTCAGGGAACTAGATTCCACATGCTGCAACTAAAACCCCCATATGCCACAATTATTAAAAAAGCATCCCGTGTGCCACAACTAAGACCTAGCACAGCCAAATAAATAAGTACATATTTTTAGAATAACAAATAAATAAAATACGCCAAAAGTTAGATGACTCCAGGTTTGTTGGAGCCAACTTATTTGTGGAGGAATTCAGGAGCAGGGGGCTTCCCAAGTGACTCAAGTGGTAAAGAATCCACCAGCCAATGCAGAAGACTTGGGTTCAACTCCTGGGTTGGGAAGATCCCCTGGAGAAGGCAGTGGCAACTCATTCCAGTACTCTTGCCTAGGAAATCTCATGGACAGAGGAGCCTGCTGGGCTACAGTCCACAGGCTGGCAAACATGACTGAATGACTGAGCAACTGCAACTCAGGGAACAGGAAGTAAAAAAAGAATAAGACCCCCTCTCCAGCCAGCTTGAAATAGACCTACGGGAACCAAACCAAAACCCAACAGATCACAGAAACCAGGAGGGGAGGCTCTGTCTGCCTCAGGCCCCAGCTCACTCCAGAAAACATAGCCGGCAAACTTTCTCAAGTCTCAAATCTGAAGGGAGGCAGGGAACGACAGTGGTTAGAAAGCCCTGGAGAAAGAATCACGGACTTGGGTGCCAGCCCTACGACTGCAAACCACACGCCCTGAGGCAAGCCCCTGACCTCTGCGCCTCAGGTGCCTGTTCTGTGCTAGGAGGCCTTAGGGAGGATGATAGATAGTATGAATAGGTAACTGTTCACACAGTAAGCCCTCAGGAAACCATGGGCATTGACAGCAATTACTATAATCGCAGCCTCAGAAGCCTGGAGGGTCTTTTCCCTTGAGAGTCTCCCTGCTTGCATCTTTCCTTTGGTGCTGCCTTTGTGAGAAACAATTCCTGTGCATCTGGATGTCTCCTGTAGAACTGTTTCAAGCCTAGTTTGTTAAGAGCTATTTGAAATACAATTTGCTACTAAAGTTGGGATTTGCGCTTTTATTTTTACGAATGCCCTCCCTCCCAGCTTTCTTCTAATTTTTCTTTAAAAAAAAAAGTTTCATTTTCTTATTAGACAGCATTCATGTTTTGCCAAAGAGAAAACAATAAAAACCGTCTAGCCTCCAAACTGTCACAGTTAGGACTGTCCCTGAGGTCAGGAGAAGGCGTGGGCTCAGAATGTGGTAGAATCCTGGTTTCAGGATGCAGTTAGGGAGTACGGCGATGTAGTAGATGAGTGATGCGGCAGAGGACATGGGGTCCAGGAAAACAGAGCCCCAGACCACAGGTGAGGAAGCCAATATTGCCCAAGGGCCATTTCCGTCACCCCTAAGGACTACACTGTCCTGTACAGTGAGGTGGTACAGCCTGCCTGCTGGGACCTGGCCCTGGGCTCGGTGACCTCATATGCCAGCAGGATGTTCACACCTCCACCCTCCGATTGCAGCCACCGCCATCTGCCTAAGCCAATCAGAATACTCCCTTCCAGTCTTCCACCATGATTGGTTCAAGTGACTCAGACCTAAGCCAATAAGCACACTGCATTTCCCTGGCCACCGGGCATGAGTCAGAGGTGGTCCAATTAGCAAGGAGCATCAGGCTTTCAGTTCAAGGATGGAGAGAATTCTTTAAGGCCGCACACTTTACAAGAACAAAAACAGCAGAATTCAGACCCAAGTCCATCGGTTCCAAAACGCATATACACTATACTGCCCACCACACCACCACCACAATTGTACAGAAATGCTTTGGGACCAAGTGAAGAAGACACACTCCCAAATGATAGGTAATTGTAATAACTTTATAGGACAAGGGGTGACTGGTTTGTGTCTGGTTTTCTACATAGTTTCAAAGAAACAATCCATTAAGAAGACAAAAGGTTGAAAGTAATTGGAAACTTTACTAAAGTTTCTTGAAACACCCAAGGGAGGGATACTGTCAGAACGATGAGCAAAGTTCTTTGAAGTGTCTCACCATCTTCGTGCCTCTCATAACTGTTCTCTCGGTATTTTCATAGAGCTATTGGGAAGAAGTCATAGGTTGCAAAAAACCTCTGTGAGCCCCTGAAGGCGGCTTCATAGTAGAAAGCAGAGAAGAGAGAGAATACCTGAAGAAGAGAGAGAGCTCTGGTAACATCACTTAAACCCATGGAACCAGACATGCCTGAAGGCAGATCTGCCTCCTAGATGTTCTTGTTTACTGAAGCCAACAAACTGCCATTTTTGTTTAAGCTAGTTTTTGAGTAGGGCTTCAGTTAAAAATTAAGGAAGAAGAGAATAACTCAGTGGAGATATCAGGGTTTTCCTTAGCCAGTTGTAATATTAAAAGGGCTCTTGAATTTCAAGTGCTTATATGTTTGTTTGTTTTTTTCCCAGTCCTATGTAAAATGGGATTTAACCAGTTTTGTAACAAAAAGTTGTTTTGTTTTAAGGTAGAAACTCTTCCTTTTCTCTGAAACAGCTGTTGAGTTCTTTCCTGAAAGCCTGAGCCTTAGCATGCTCAGAAACCAGCTCTCTGACGCAGGACCTGTCCCAAAGGTCCAGGTTCTCTATGGCCTCAGTTTCCCCGCAACAGAAGGCCTGATCTCCCAGGGAGATGGTACAGCCAGGGGCTTGGGAAACCTCCTGAATCCAAATTAATTAAAGCATGGAGCAAGCCACAGATGAAAGAAGCTTGTAGAACTCTCCAACAATCCTAAGAAAGAATTTCCCCTTCAATTATAGGATAATTTTCTTCTCACGGCATTTGCAGCCATCACCAAGCAGTTTTCTGGGCCGCTTTCCATGTGGCTGGACCAGTCTTACTGGAATTCCTGCATTTTTTTTTTTTTTTTTCCCCTATAAGAGGCTCAGTGGAAGGCGGTGGGGATGAAAAGAAAGGAAGACAGTGGGTACGTTTTAGAAATGGCTATTTCATGGGATTTGAGAGGCCGCTGGAAACAGAAACAGATGGAGACAGTGTGAATCACCCCAGCTGATACATTTCCTGCACATCCCAGGAGACGATTTCCTTCATTTCTGTGCTGCCTGCTTCCCTCTCCCTTCATTCTTACAAAGCACACACAAGCCATTGGTCACTTCTAGATGAAATCAAGATCTTCCCCTCTTGTGGTCTTCATCCTTATTCCCTATGCCTGAAAGGCTCCTCCTCTCAACATACACACACACACACACACCGGGCTAACCAGGTTAACTAACTCCTTCTTCTTCAGATTTCAGATAAGCAGTCCTTCCCTGGCTTGCTCCAAATAGATTAGGTGCCCCCATCCTATGCATTCATAGCACCCCATACTGCTTCACAGCACAAAGTACAATTGTAATCAATTACATTTCACTAGCTATTGCTTATCTCTGTCCCCTACTAGCCCTAGAGTCCTGTGAGGGTAGCTTGCTACTGCATCTTCAGGGCTTGGCACATAGCAAATGACTAGTACATACTTGAAAAGGTAAATATTTAAAAGAATGTATTATTATTATTAAGCATCTAATACAGGAGGTCAGCAAAAGTTTTCCTAGAGGGCCAGATATTAATAGTAAATATTTTAGGCTTTACTGGCTAAAAAATGACATGGAGGCTGTTATGTAAGTTCTCTTGTAACTACCTAAAATGCAATCACTGAAAAATCTAAGAACTGTTCTTAGCTCATGGACTGTAAACAAACAGGCAGCTAGCCAGATCTGGCCCATGGGATGGAGTTTGCTGACTTTTGATTAAGTATATGCCAGATCCTCTGCTGGTTTAGGGGTGTGGCAAAGACTTCTGTTTGTCCCTTAGACATTCTCCTCTTCAGCAGGAACAGAATCCCTGTACTTCAGGTAGGCACGTGGTCTCTTGGAATAAAAACTACATTTCTCAGCCTCCCTTGCTGCTAGCCATTGCCATGCAACTAAATTTATCCAATGTGATGCAAATGGCAGGATCATGTTAAAGCTTCTGGGACTCTCCAAAAAGTCAGGTAGCACATAACCTTTCTTCAAATTTTTCTTTGTCCTTTTCTGTTTCCTGGTGGTTGGAATGTGGATGTGATGGCTGGAGTTCCAGAAGCCACCTTGGCCCATGAGTTATCCTTAGGAAGTCCTTTGTAGTAGAGCAAAAATACAAAGCAGTTCTCTCCATGGAGTGCTTTCACGAAGTTAAAAGTTTCAAAGAGGTGAAGCTAGGGGGAGAGTCAGGGCATTGCTGGGTGAGGAAAATGGAGGTGAGGCCCATGATTCTCAGCGAGGGCTCATCAAGGGACTCCACATGCTGGCCACATAAGACATGAATCCCCTGACCCACTGATCTTTTAAGCATATGAGAGACATAAATGCCTCTCTTGTCCAAATTTCTGTCATTTGAGGGCTTTCAAACCCTAGCAGTTCATTCTAGTCCTAATAATAGAGGGAAAAGTGGAGAAGAATACCGAAGTAAGGAAGAAGCATTCCCTTCTCTATTCACAGTCTAATCGAGAGAAGAAAAAAGGGCACCTAGGTCTAGCTAGTGGCCCAAACTGTTATTAAGTGTCCAGTACAAGTTACTGGGTTAACTCTGAACGATTAGAGAGGTTTCATAGACTTAAAAACCAGGCAGAAAGTTCCCTGTGTGTCAGATAATTTAATGTAAATGTCATAAACTAGGACTAGAAGGCTCGCAAAGCATATATGTATATGTATGTGTATATATATATATATGTCTACTAAGGACATTCCCTTATATTACCACAATACAGTTCTAACACCGTTCTGTATGAAATATTATATAAACATTGTACATATAGCATGATAATAGCACACAATTATATTATCAGGGGCTTCCCAGGTGATGCTAGTGGTAAAGAACCCGCCTGCCAGTGCAGGAGACAATATGAGATGCAGGTTTGACCTCTGGGTTGGAAAGATCCCTTGGAGGAAGGCATGGCANCATGATAATAGCACACAATTATATTATCAGGGGCTTCCCAGGTGATGCTAGTGGTAAAGAACCCGCCTGCCAGTGCAGGAGACAATATGAGATGCAGGTTTGACCTCTGGGTTGGAAAGATACCTTGGAGGAAGGCATGGCAACCCATTCCAGTATTCTTGCCTGGAGAACCCCTTGGACAGAGGAGCCTGGTGGGTTGCAGTCCATGGGTCACAAAGAATTGGACAAGACTGAGGCAACTTAGCACACAGGCACGCATACTCTTGCCATACCATAGTACACGTTCTATTACCTAATACACAGTCCTGGTCCCCAAGCTGTCCCAATAATGTCCATTGTAGTCCCTTGCCTGGCACCTCGCTGTCATATCTCCTCCGTCTCCTTTCATCTAGGACTACTCTGCTGTCATTTTTGGTTTTTGTCTTTTAAAACATGGACGTCTTTGAAGAGTCCAGGTTAGTTTTTTGTAGAAAGTCTCTTAGTTTGGATTTGCATTTTCTTTTTTGAAAAACGTTAATTGCTGTCAACCTTTAAAAGTCTGACATCTATCTTCAAATCTGAAAGTCTGCTATCGATGAGAAGTCAAGGGGATGTGGCTGGATCTGAAAGACTTTTTGAGACAGAGTTTGGCCTTTCCTGGGAACCCTAGTTTATCCCCGTGCAGCATGCTAAGTCACTTCAGTCATGTCTAACTCTTTGTGACCCCATGGGCTGTGTAGCCCATCAGGCTCCTCTGTCCATGGGATTCTCCAGGCAAGAATACTGGAGTGGGTTGCCATGCCCTCCTCCAGGGCATCTTCCCAACCCAGGAATCAAACCTACATCTCTTATGTCTCCTGCATTAGCAAGCAGGTTCTTTACCACTGAGCCACCAGGGAAGCCCTAGGGCAGGGCCCAGTGCAGAGCAAAACTGTGGGGTCCCTGATTTAGAGCTGCTAAGGAGACTTCCCTAGTGGTCCGGTAGTTAAGACTCCTAGCTCCTAGTGGAGGAGGCCCAAGTTCAATCCCTGGTCAGGGAACTAAATCCCACATGTCACAACTAAGAATTTATATGCCACAACTAAAGATTCCATGTGCTGCAACTAAGACCAGTGCAGCCAAATATATATATATATGTATAATATATATATATATATATATTTTTTTTTTTAAGTCTCCTAATCAGCTAAAATTTCAAGACCACAGCCATGAAATTAAAAGATGCTTGCTCCTTGGAAGAAAAGCAATGACAAACCTAAACAGCATATTAAAAAGCAAAGACATTACTTTGCTGACAAAGATCCATCTAGTCAAAGCTATGGTTTTTCCAGTAGTCATGTGTGGATGTGAGAGCTAGACAATAAAAAAGGCTGAGCACCAAAGAACTGATTCCTTCGAACTGTGTTGCTAGAGAAGATTCTTGAGAGTCCCTTAGACTGCAAAGAGTTCAAACCAGTCAATTCTAAAAGAAATCAACACTGAATATTCATTGGAAGGACTGATGCTGAAGTTGAAGCTCCAATATTTTGGCCACCCAATGCAAAGAGCTGACTCACTGGAAAAGACTCTGATGCTGGGAAAGATTGAAGGAGGAGGAGGGGGCAGCAGAGGATGAGATAGTTGGATGGTATCAGCGACTCAATGGACATGAGTTTGAGCAAACTCCAGGAGATGGTAAAGCACAGGGAAGCCTGCCGTGCTGCAGTCCATGGGGTCATAAAGAGTCATATACAACTGACAGACTGAACAACAATAAGCTTTAAAAAACAAAAAAAGAGCTGCTAAGAATTGCCACCACTCCAATCCTCACAAGATACATAAAGTGAAAGGAAAGTGAAGTCGCTCAGTCACGTCTGACTCTTTGTGACCCCATGGACTGTAGCCTGCCAGGCTCCTCTGTCCATGGGATTTTCCAGGCAATGGTACTGGAGTGGATTGCCATTTCCTTCTCCAGGGGAGCTTCCCAACCCAGGGATTGAACCCAGGTCTCCCGCATTGTAGACAGACACTTTACCGTCTGAGCCACAAGTGAAATCCTCAAGATACATAATGAGCTGCTTAATCACGTAGCTACCAGAGTCCTGATCTCTCCTTTCCTGCCAAGCAGGTCTCCTAAACAACTTAGCTGAATATTCGACTTCTGAATACTCTATCTTTCACTTAAGTTCATTGACTGTACATGTAGGTACATGTTAGAACTCTTCGTTGACTAAGTCATGGTGCATCATTTTCAAATCCAGTCGTTTTCAAAAATTTATTTTGGGTGTGGAGACATGCATAGTGAGACCTAACCAATAAAAAGCTACCAAAGATATATAAAGAATGATGTGAAAATAAATAAATAAGAATTTCCAGACAGCAACAGCAGAGCCTTCAGTCCAGCGCTGGGCCCTTCTGACTACTGAGCCTGGTGTGAATGTCTATCCATGAAGCCAGCCTGAGTAAACAGATGATAAATGGCCTTGAAATCAGGCCAAAACGTCTGAATTTTCTCCATCACCCATTTTGGGGGAGGGTGCTTCTACTGAAGAATTTTATAGCCAGGAGAGTGCCCAGCTCAGGAGAACAGGGCAAGAGTTGATGAAGAAGAAAACTTCAGGACTTCCCTGGTAGCCCAGTGGTTAAGACTCTGCCTTCCAGTGCAGGAGATGTGGGTTCAATCCCTAGTCGGGGAACAAAGATCCGACATGCCGTGTAACATGGCCACAAACAAACAAGAAGCAAAGCTTCATCTCTGCACATCAAAGGTGAGCACCAAAGGCACGGCACATCAGGAAGGGAGCCCAGCCTGGCCAAGGCCACAGAAAACAGGCCAGCTGCTGCTGGGGAGTCCAGAAGGACTCGAGAAATGTGTCTCAGTGCTCAGAGGCAGAAACAGAAGGAAGATGCCCTGCTGCGTGTCCCATACCTGGAGCCTGATGCCGGCCAATCACAGTAAGAATCTGGACCATCCCGGTCCTCCAGCCCTCAGGGAAGATGTAGCGGCGAGCAGACTGGCCCCCAGAGATAGGAAGGAACTTTCCAGGGTGCCAGGGTCACACTGCTGTCAGCTGGAGTGGGAATCAGAAACATGTGCAACATTCCCCAGATTTCGGTCATTCCAGTGCCCTCCACAAAGCATTTCCCTCATATCTTGCCACCTACACTTTATTTACTTGTTTTTCTTTTAAAATGACTTATTTTAGGGACTTAATTTTGAAAGAAAATTTCGTATCACTCCTGTTAACCAATATCACTTGCCCTTCCTGATGACTATTAACTAAACAAATACAGCAAAACTAAATAATACTACTAAATCCTTGCTAGACAAGCAGTGTCAGTGAAGTCTCTAAGTTTGAGCCCCTTTTTCTTTTTATTAAAAATAATAAGTAAGCAAGGAGAAAGACTTGCAAATGTTAGAGAAGCATGAAGACGGATGAACCTCAAACTGAAACTGGCTCTTTGATATAAGCAGAAAAATTAGAAAAGAATTTGAAAACAAGAATAACTCTTTTGATGGAATGCAACATCACTTAATACCATGCCTGTAAACCACCTAAAATGACCTCGTATAGATTCAGTAGTGACTGACACACAGGTTTTGAGAAATATGGATCAAAGTTAGTGGTTCTCAGTGTATTCCCCAGATCACCATGGAACATACTGAAAATGCAGATTGTCAGTCTCAGAAACAGGGAGTGGTTCTGTGTTTTAACAAGCATGATTCTGATACACACTCAGGTTTGAGACCCACTGCTCAAAGCCCTAAAAGAAAACAGTGACATATGTGTTGTTGGTGTGTGTGTGTGTGTGTGTNTCTCTCTCTCTCTCGGCCCCTCTTCCATCACTACTGAGCACACCTTTCCCCAGAGAAATGGAAGAGACTGTCCCCACCCGTGCATAGAGGGGTGGCTCTAAGGGGACACAGAGAAGGGCTGGTGTCAGCTGGAGCTGGGGAGGCGAGGGCACTGGAGGGAAGGAGGAAGAAGAGGAGGGAGGGAGGGAGCTGGGGCAGGAAGGGGACGCAGACCTTGGGCCGGGGGCCAGGCCACCTGCTCTCTGGGGAACCAGCCCCGAGCCTCCGGGCAGCTGAGCTGGTCCCAGGCCCCGCGCCCTTCCGCCCCCTTCGCCCTGCCCCCTCCCCACTTGTCTCCCTTTTCTCTGTCAAACTCTCACCGGCTCGCCTCCTCTGCCTGTTCCTCATTCTCTCTTCCCTCCTCCTGTGGCCCCGTTCTCGCTCTCCTTGCTCCTTCCGCCTTTGCCCTCCCTTCCTTTTTTGGTCTATTTCTCACCCTCTCCGTCTCTTCCTTATCTCCGCTGTGCTCCGTCTCTCCCCCTTCTTTCCCATCCCCTCTACTGTTCCAAGCTCTTTTTCACTCTGTTTCTTAGTCTCTGTCTGTGACACTGTCACATTCTCTTATCTTTGCGCTCACTGTTCTCTGTTTTTTGTGACTCTCTTTCCTGTCTCTCTTTCACTACCCCGCTTCCTGTTTCTCTTTGGACCCCTCCTCATGTTCTCCTGCTCTGTCTCCCTTTCCTCCCCCATTGCTTGTCAGTCCTGTCTGACCCTTTGGGATCCCATGGACTGCGGCCGCCAGGCTCCTCTGTCTGTGGAATTCTCCAGGCAAGAATACTAGAATGGGTGGCCATTCCCTTCTCCAGGGGATCTTCCCGACCTAGGGATTGAACCCAGGTCTCCCGCACGGCAGGCAGGTTCTTCTACCGTCTGAGCCACCAGGGAAGCCCTTCCTCCCCCACCCCCACCCCCACTCTCAAGGTCTCCATCCTCTGTTTTCCCCTAGAAATTACCAGGTCTGGCTAGGTCGCCACAACCTGTTTGAGGACGAAGACACAGCCCAGTTCGCCGGTGTCAGTGAGGACTTCCCAAACCCGGGATTCAACCTGAGCCTCCTGGAAAACCACACCCGCCAGCCAGGAGAGGATTACAGCCACGACCTCATGCTGCTCCGTCTGCAGGAGCCCGTCCAGCTCACACAGGGCGTGCAGGTCCTGGGTCTGCCCACCAAGGAACCCCAACTGGGGACCACCTGCTACGCCTCCGGCTGGGGCAGCGTCAAGCCAGATGAGGNTCTGACACTGTTTCCACTGTTTCCCCATCTATTTCCTATGAAGTGATGGGACCAGATGCCATGATCTTCTGAACGTTGAGCTTTAAGCCAACTTTTTCATTCTCCTCTTTCTTCTTTACATTTTTCTATATTGGTCTATAACAGTTTTTAGTCTCAGTTTTGTTTAAAATGTGTGTGTGTGTGCTCAGTCATGTCCAGCTCTTTGCAACTCCATGGACTGTGGTCTGTCAGGCTCCTCTGTCCATGGAATTTTCCAGATAAAAATACTGGAGCAGGTTGCCATTTCCTACTCCAGGGGATCTTCCTGGCCCAGGGATCAAACTCCCATCTCTTGTGTCTCCTGCATTGACAGATGGGTTCTTTACCAATGCACCACCTGGGAAGCCTATTAGTTTACAATAGGCATGCATTTTAGTTACATAACTTGGTTATGTGAAGGGTGGATTTTGCCCCTTCCCCAAGGGACACTTGGCAATGACTGGAGACATTTTTGGCTGTCCCTACTGGGGGTCAGGGGGAGGTGCTACTGGCTTCTAGTACATAGAAGCCAGGGATGATGCTAAACACCCGACAGTGCACGAGACAGCCCACAGCGGAGAAGGACCTGGATCAAGCTGTCAATAGGGTCAAGGCTTAGAAACCCCGGTTATAACCAGAAAACAGCAATCCTGCATANTACTGGCTTCTAGTACATAGAAGCCAGGGATGATGCTAAACACCCGACAGTGCACGAGACAGCCCACAGCGGAGAAGGACCTGGATCAAGCTGTCAATAGGGTCAAGGCTTAGAAACCCCGGTTATAACCAGAAAACAGCAATCCTGCATATTCCATTCTGAAGTCCTCCTGCTGCTCTTCACTGGGCATGTTTTACCCCCGTTAGCCTGTCTCACCTTCACAGGAACATTATAAGCTGAAAGTCACTGTCCAATTACAGAGGAAGAAACCGAGGCTCAGAGAGTTATACGCTTTGTCCCAAGTCCCACCATCATGCCCCCACCACATCCTGACTGTCAGGAAGTCTCCCCTGCAGAGGGACCCCCTCACACATCCATGGGCTCAAGCCCCTTCTCTGACCCCATCAGCGACCAGAGCCCAGCCTCAGCCTGGTGTAGAATCCTGCAGACCCACCTCCAGAGGCTCCCCAACTCATCACAGGGGCTCCTGTTATCCTTGCTCCCTTGTAAAGAACAAACCTTTGATGTTGGCTTTCAGGTCAGGCATTAACCCCATCCTGCCCCATTCATAAATATTCTCCAGTTCCTTGTGACACCCTCCTGGGTTACCAGCTGAAAAGCTGGGGATGCAGCCACCTCTGACATGGTTGGGGTTTAAGTCTTTTAAAGATCACAAGTATCTCTTGCCCCAGTTCTTATTAAAGTTATCTCGTTCTTTTTCTTCTTCACTCCATTGTTCTTCAAAACCAAGACTAAGTTGTTGGCATCAAAAATGGAACACTGAGAAGATCCCACAAGAAATCTAGTTCCACACTGCCCCCACATCCCCTCCCCAGGTCTTCTTCTTCTCACTCTATCTTATAAAACATTACTGTGACAGACTTCCCGGGTGGCTCAGTGGATAGGAAACCACCCACCAATGCTGGGGACAAGGATTCGATCCCTGGTCCTAGAAGATTCTACAAAGCATGGAACAACCCGTGCGCCACAACTCCTGAGCCTGTGTTCTAGAGCCTGGGAGCCACAGCTGCTGAGGCTGCACACTCAAGGGCCTGTGAGCCACGGCTAATAAAGCACAAGTACTGAAGCCCATGAGCCTAGAGGCTGTGCTCTGAAACAAAAGAAACCAAACAATGAGAAGCCAGTGCTCCACAACTGGAGCGTAGCCCCCGGTGGCCACAACTAGAGAAAGCCCACGTGCAGCAACGAAGACTCGGTGCAACCATAAATAAATAAATACAGCAGTGTGGCCATGCCAAAAAATATATATATATATACTGTGGCTTTTAGCAAGGAATACTACAGGTTGGATTGCTTCTAAATGACACCCATTACCCAGCTCCAGAGAACTCCCTAAAGATAGATACCTCTTTCCCAAGGGACGGGGTGGAGCCAAGTGTTGTTGGGTAGACTCTATGTGTTGCTTTTCTGGGGCAATTGTTGGTTCCAAGAGCATGGTTTGTGCAAAGCCCACCTGATTGGCAGCAGTAAACAGCCGCNTTACCCAGCTCCAGAGAACTCCCTAAAGATAGATACCTCTTTCCCAAGGGACGGGGTGGAGCCAAGTGTTGTTGGGTAGACTCTATGTGTTGCTTTTCTGGGGCAATTGTTGGTTCCAAGAGCATGGTTTGTGCAAAGCCCACCTGATTGGCAGCAGTAAACAGCCGCCGCCCAGGGAGTTTTAGGAACAATAAAAGGAGGGAAGAGAGGATGAGACTGGAGTGTCTCTGGGCTCATGTGGAAATAATCATTTCTAAGAAAAACAACAAATTAAACATTTAAAGGAGCTTCCTGCTGCATGTTTTAAGATCTGGTTTGACTGGAATTACATCAAAAGGCATAAAATATAAACATTTCTCAGAGTGTCTTTCCCGGCTTCCATCCCACCCACCCTCACTGCTCATAAACACACACACACACAGAGTCACCGGCAATCAAATTTTAAAACTGAAACAGAACTTTAAAGTCACATGTGCCAGCCCCTCTTCCTTCCCTGGAGTGACAGGGAAACAGGCCCGGGTGGGGTGGTTACAGGTGAGCAAGGCAGTTGTCCCCAAAGGACCAACAAGTATGGGCAGAGATGAGTACTGAGGCAGCGCGGCCAGACCGTGAATGCTTTCTCCATACCAGGTGAGTGGTCAGCACTTTGCAACTCTCAGCTGTTTTATTCTCCATCTGCCCCACAAAACATCCCATCCTCACTCCCATTATACAGATGAGGAAACTGAGGCACAGTGTGTGCATGGTTAGTCACTCAGTCCTGCCTGACCTTTGCGACCCATCGGACTGTAGCCCTCCAGGCTCCTCTGTCCATGGGATTCCAAAGTAGGTTCCCAGTTGATTGATTTGACTGAATAGAAAGCCAAGAATCCAAGAACTGATTTTGAGGGAAATCAGTACAGAGCTGCAGGTACCTAAAATTTACCACCAGCCATTTAGTTTGATCCTCACCATGACTCTTGAGGCTCCCCGAGGGGCACAGTGGTAAAAAATCTGCCTGCCAGTGCAGGAGACACAGGAGACCTGGGCTTGATCCCTGGGTTGCAAAGATCCCTTGGCAAAGGAAATGGCAACTCACTGCAGCACTCTTGCCTGGGAAATCCCACTAACAGAGGAGCCTGACGGGCTACAGTCCACTGAACTGCAAAAAGCTGGACACTACTGAGCTCGCACGCACTGCTCACTGCCATGCACCGAGTACTCTTCCAGGATCTGGGGCTACAGCCAGACTTGCCAGGTTAAAATACAAAATGCCCAGTGAACTTTGAATTTCAGGCAAACAGTGAATGCCATAACTCTAAGTCAAGTGCGATGACCTTTCCAAGGATGGGATAAGCAAGAAGGCATTTCCAACCACATCCTGCAGAGAGGAGCAATCAGGGGTGGAAAGTACAGGCCGCGCTTCTCGCGCTTGCTCGGCCCTCTTGCCTCTGCCCCTCTGTCCTTGCCGCTCTTTCCACCCGGGGTACCTCTCCCCAGCCCCAGCCCCTTTACCTGCAGCACACCTGCTTCCTAGAGAGGGACGGAAAGCTTTCCCACAGATGGAGACACCTCTGCAGCATTCCTAATCATCTTCTCCATGCCCCAATCCCATGCCCCGTCCCCTGGGCACCATCTTATGAGGACTCACAGGTTCCCTGAAACCCAGGTGTGAGCCTCTGGGAACAAAAGTGGGAGGGGATAGGAGGGGAAGGGGCTTGCTTACCAAGCATATCTCTATCTTTGGGCACTAGGCCAAACATCTTGCACATGGGGTCATGGAATCGTCTCTCATCCTCCCAACCTACCTTGCAGTCAATCTGATGATTGGCCAGTGAGAAAATGGGGTCAGCAGGTCATGATCACTCAGCTAATAATAGTAAGTGGTGGCCGGGGACTTGAACCCAGCCTCCTTGACCCCAGGCATGGGCTCTGTTCCTCAAGGCCACACTGCAGGACAGGTTGCTGGGTGGGGTTTAGGACATCCTTCACTCAGCACAAGGAAGTAATAGGAGTAGAGGGCAGAAAGAGGGGGCTGAGGGACAGGAGGGCAGAGGAGACCGGAGGGGAAGGATCCAACTGGGGTGTGTGTGTGTGTGTGTGTATGTGTGAACATCATTGACTCCACTCAGCACCACTACATACCATGGAAACAACATGTGATACACACAATCCTAAGGTCTACTTCATTCTTCCATCTGTTTATTCTTTGCGTCTTTAGTAATGCTTATTATTTGTGTGCTCCTGTTGCCCGGCTGAGCACAGGGCCCGCTTAGTCTCATCCCATCCTCACATCCTATGAGGCTGGGACTTTGGGATCCTCACTTTACAGCTGAAGAAACAGAGGCTCAGAGTAACTGAAGACTCCCTCAAGGACACCCAGCTAGAAAGTGCCCAAACCACATGGTGAAGTCACCTGTGCTGGTCATCACCAGGCCCTGTGGCCTCCCACACCGGCTCACATCACACTAGGCCCCATGCTTGCGTGGAGTCCTGGGACTGCCCCCCAGGGACTCACACCTTAGAAGGGACAACATTCAAGGAGGAGGCGGCAATGCTGTCGGTGACAAGATTCCCCAGAATGGTGATCAATTCTTAATCAGGTTCCAAACAGAACAAAATATATTCCCCCTCCGTTTACACAGTAGATCTATTCCTGGAAAAGTCAGTGGATATTAAAGACTGCAAAAAATACCTACTGTTTCAGTGTCATGAGACATTGGGTTCTAGACCTGGATGATGATAAACGGTTCTTTGCTACAGGAATGGCTAGGGATGGGGGTTCAAAAGTCACGTGGGCAGCAGGACAGGTCTTCTTGGAGAGCTGCTTTGTGTCTTCTGGGACATTGGCATTGCTGGCCTCTGCCCACAAATGCCAGCTGCCCCTCAGCTATTGTGACAAGCAAAGATGTGTGCCCCAAAACGTGTACAGTGTTCCCTGAAGGGAGGCCTCATGGCTCTAGAACAAAGTTGTCAAGAGTCCCCATGGGACCGAGGAAAGAAAGAAAATCGGGCCACAAGGAAGCAGACTAAGTTGTACAGATGCCAAAGGGTCAGGCCATATGGATGCCGACGCCTCCTAACTGTCCTTCCACGAGAATGAGGCTGCTAAATTTCGAGGTCAATTGTGTTCTTGCTCTGATGTGTATGCTTAACTGTCCCATCCTGGATGAAATGCCAGTGAGCTCAGGTGGTCACTGAAGAGCTGGCAACCCAGTCCCACCCCCATATTTTAACTATTTCAAACAAATTATTCTGGTCCACAAAATCCCAGATCGGCGATGCCTGGGGTATAATGGAAAGCAGGGAATGCGTAATCAGAATTAGTTCAGCCCCGTCCTCCCACTAGCAAGGAAAGCAGCCTGGAACTGGCCTCCGAGCTTCTCACTGCCTGCTTCCTACTCTGCTAACAAAGTAGCAGCTGCATTAGTAAAGCTCGTCGGGTATTAGATGCTATGCAACTTGAGTTTAGGGTCTTAACTTGTCACTGTCCTCACAGCAACCTAAGATATGTTTGATTATCCCCGTTACACAAATGAGAAAATGGAGGCACAAAAAAGTTAAAATGAGTGAGTCAGGCGCTTGGACCCAGAGTCTGAGCCCTAATCCATGGAGGACACATGACATTTGGAGAGAGCACTTATCTGAGAATTAGCCAGAATAACAGATATTAAGATGTTTTTGCAAAGGCAGGGACCTTATTGTTTGTTCCATTTAAGAGTTTTATGCAGAGCTTACTTACAGGATAAAGAGAGGAACTAAACCTTTTTCCAACCCAACTGGGAGGCTCACATATGCAGATGAGGCGTGGAGCCTCAGGGACAATAGAGCCTCCCCTCCCCCTGGCAGGGGGCGGGGGGTGTGCCCAGGGTGGTCCTTGATGTTACCTCATCTTTTACTCAGCAGAGGTCTTTGCACCTATTTGGTGCCAGGCTGAGTGGTCAGGAGTCTGAAAGAATCCAGAGGCCATGGCAAGTGATGCACCAGCTTTAGAAAGCTAACCCTCACATGGGGACAGTAGAAGGCAGGGGGCAAAGAAGACAAGGCATGAGGATCAATAATGTGGCAGGAAAGTAAGTGATCGGGGAGTGAAGAGAGGAGAACAAACCCCAGTGCTCAATGTCAGAACCCAAACGAAAGGACAGATCCAGAGGTACCCAGATGAGAGCAACACCCATCCTATCCCCTGCCAGGGTCTCCTCTGTGACACATGTGCTGACCTTCCCCCCATCCCCACTGCCACACCACTGCGTAGGGTTTGTACCACAAAGAACGTGAGTGAACCTTGCTCCTGAAAGTGTGGTCCACCAACCCCCAGCATCGCTATCAGGAAGAGGATCTGGATGTCAGTCCATATGCCCTGAAATAAACCCTCGATTTTAACAAGGTGCACATTTTCTTAAAGCCAAGGAACTCTGCTGGAGGGCATGCCAGCCACTGATGAGTGCCACCGGCTGAAGAAGGAAGAACAGACTTAGCGCAGAAAGTGAGCAGAGATTCCAGGGAGTGATGTGTTGTGAAGAAAGATTAAGCCTGGCAGAGAGTGAGGGAGGCTTTTCTGAGATGATACTTGACCTTGGAATTAAATATCAGTAGTCAGCCAGTTTGGGTGCAAGTGTGTCCCAGGCAGAGGGCACGGCCAAGTCTGTTGGGGCTTGGTGTATTGGGGGAATGGGAGCAGGCCAGGGCTCCTGGTGCTGATGTGTGATGGGAAGATGCTGTGTGCAGGTCTGACTGCCTTCCAGGGAAGCCTTTGTAGAATGCCCAGCACCTTCAAATCTAAGTGAAAGCCCTGTTCTCAAGCTTTTCTTGAGAGACTGATTCCTAATTGTAGTTTGACAATCACTCGTGCAAGATTTTAGCATCATGCCTTTTACTGGCATCTGATTCTTTCATCTCACCAGAGCCCCTGAAATAGGTCCCCATTTTACATGAGAAANGGTCGCAAATAGTCGGACACGACTGAGTGACTGGACTGAACTGAGGGATGATGGGTGGGAATGAAATGGATCCCCTTCCATGTGAATGAGGCATGGATAAGGTATTGGAATGGAGAGGGTAGCCTCTCCACACATGTGCCACACCCATACTCACACCCATACATATGCCAAATATGCAGCCAAGGATTTCTTTCTTCTTCAGGGTGTGTATGGTCAAATTGTGTGGTGTGTGGTTTAGTTGCTAAGTTGTGTCAACTCCTGGGACTCTCAGGGACTGTAGTCTGCCAGGTTCCTCTGTCCATGCAAGAATACTAGAGTGGGTTGTCATTTCCTTCAGCAATATGGTTAAATTGGCTGCAGTTAAACGCACATTGGGTGGGATTCTTCTATAGCTTAAAACATTGAGGTGAATATGAAGACCAGTGGGCAGAGGCAGTAACACAAGCACTAGGAAGACAGAGGTTATTCCATATGTGTGTATTTCTCAAACTACCCGAGGATGACAATATGTCCTATGAAAACTTTCACCCAGTGTTTCCTTCCTGAGCACCTCACAAACGTTTTCTCCAACCATCAAGCTCTACAGCATTTGATCCTGAGTCTAGGCTTCAGGCCCATCTGTGGCAGGAAATCCCACAGGGCACTTCGCTGGATGGAGCAGAATGGTTCTGAGTCTGAACAAACCAAGAGCAGGAGCCTAATGAGAGTGCAGGATTGGGACCACGGTGCATGCAGGCCCGGCAGGGCTCCTCTGTGACTCAAGCAGATGATGATGGGGTCTGGGCCTCTGTGGCGACCAGCATGCCCCCATTGTCCACAACAGTCCAGCAAGGAAAGCTGATCGGGCATGGCCACACCTGATATCTGGAGAAAAGTTGGCAATCCTGATACAGCTCTTGATTTCAAATGCTGGTGATTAACTTGAGGTTTTTCTTTAGCGATATGAGCCAAACAGAATGCTTCGGGGCCCATCTGACCTACAGTCCTCTGGCTTGCAAAGTCTAGGTTAAAATTTAGAAAGTGATTTGTCATACTAATTTTTTAGGGCTCTCTATTTCATGGGACCAAGTGGCCAAGGTCACTTCAATCATTTCTTTTGAAGCCTTAAGTACCTTTCAAGAGTTACCAAAATTGGCAACCAATTTTGTGTGTGTGTGGCGGGGGGCGGAGGGGCGGAGTGTGGTGGGAATGTTTTGAGAACTTTTCACAGAGGTCCTTGTCAATATAGCTGGTAAGCAAAAGTACTCCAAATTCATTTGAAGGAATTGCACAGATTTGGAGATTAGCTAAGAACGCAAAGATCAGTCCAGGCACCTACAAAAAAAAGGAAGAAGCCGGGGAGACAGGGAAAGGAAATACCAGAAGGAAGAATACCAACAGGTTAGCAGGAGGTATGTGAGGAGGTGAAATTATGGGAAGGGCTGCCGGGTAACCAGTTATGAACAGAATAAGACATTTGACTTTTCTGGCCAAGAAATAAACTGAGAAAATGCCAGACATAGAAACAACTTGAATTTTCTAAGTATATGCTCATTATCAAGTTAATGTTAACTGTTTTGTCTATTCCACTATACCCCTTCATAAGAGCTCCTGGTTTGCCGGTGGTTTGGTCTCTTAGTCCAGAGGTGGTTACCTGACCCAAGCTAAGCCAATAGGAACCTTCTCCAGCTTCAGGCCCCATGATGGACAAGGCAGAGCTTCAAAGCCATCCTGTCTCCAGCTGGGAAAGGTGTGCTATGTATGAGATGCCTATTTTTCTTGACCGGAGAACCTTGCTGATCCATCGTTGATAACAGCCTGTTTCAGAGGCCCCGCAGCACTGCAGTTATTGGTTATTTGGCCCCTCCGTGGACTTGGGCAGCCAATGAATGATCATTTTGCTTAAGATGTTTTGATCTGGTTGCAATCACTCATCATCACTGCCTTTCACCAGCAAGGTGATGACATGGAGACACAGTGTAGAATGTTATCATGTGGGCACTTGCACTGGGTGCGAAGCTACCTAGGAGCTTCCTAAGTACCCAGGGAAGCAAACTGCCTCCTCAGCAGCGATCCATCTTGAATCCAGCTACCCAGCAATGCACAATATTCCCCTTTCATAAACACTCCCTTCAAAACAGCGTTATCCTTCATTGAGTTCTTCCCTCCCTTATATCTCAAAGTGCCTTTTAAAAGCANGGAAGCAAACTGCCTCCTCAGCAGCGATCCATCTTGAATCCAGCTACCCAGCAATGCACAATATTCCCCTTTCATAAACACTCCCTTCAAAACAGCGTTATCCTTCATTGAGTTCTTCCCTCCCTTATATCTCAAAGTGCCTTTTAAAAGCAAGCAACATTTGGCAGCTTCAGCAAAAGAAAAAAGTTTGACTGCCATAACTGAAGACTGTAATTTTTTTTTTTTTAGTTCCAAAATTCCTTGAGAGAGAAAAAAAAAGAAAAACAATTGGCAAGTTGTTTGGGGGATGGGATGGGGAGACAGAACAGTGAGGGTCATAGGAATATTTGTTTTTAAATGAAACTTCCATTTGTACTGTAGGAAGCGTTAAGGACTGAATTATTCAGGTAATCATTTATTTCTAAAGCACACTTCATGTGTCCACAGAGAACTCAAGAGTCCCCAGTTATTTGGGTCATTTTTCCCTACTTAAATTCACAGTACTTAGAAAATAAAAAATTTTTAAAGAAAAAGAAAACTGAAAACTTCAGAGAAATCAAGTTCTTTTGATAACCCATTCCAATAAGAATAGTATCCACATGGATAAGAAACTAAACCTCATTCCAGATTTTACTTTGAGGTTCAAGCCAGATTTAGAAAAAGCAGAAGAACCAGAGATCAAAGTGGATCTGTTCAATCATCGAAAAAGAAAAAGAGTTCCAGAAAAATATCTACTTCTGCTTATTCAGTTATTGACTGATGCCAAAGACTTTTACTGTGTGGATCACAACAAACTGGAAAATTCTTAAAGAAATAGGAATACCAGACCACCTTACCTGCCTCCTGAGAAATTTGTTTCCAGGTCAAGAAGCAACAGTTAGAACTGGACATGGAACAACAGACTGGTTCCAAATTGGAAAGGAGCACATCATGTCACCCTGCTTATTTAACTTCTATGCAGAGTACATCATAAGAAATGCTGGGCTGGGATGAAGCACAAGCTGGAATCAAGATTGCCAGGAGAAATATCAATAACCTCAGATATGCAGATGACACCACCTTTATGGCAGAAAACAAAGAACTAATGAGCCTCTTGATGAAAGTGAAAGAGGAGAGTGAAAAAGCTGACTTAAAACTCAACATTCAAAAAACCAAGATCATGGCATCTGGTCCCATTACTTCATGGGAAATAGATGGGGAACCAATGGAAACAGTGACAGACTTTGTTTTCTTGGGCTTCAAAATCACTGCAGATGGTGACTGTAGCCATGAAACTAAAAGATGCTTGCTCCTTGGGAGAAAAGCTATGACCAACCTAGACAGCATATTAAACAGCAGAGACATTATTTTGCCAACAAAGGTCCATCTAGTCAAAGCTATGGTTTTTGCAGTAGTTATGTATGGATGTAAATTGGACCATAATGAAAGCTAAGTGCTGAAGAATTGATGCTTTTCAAACTGTGTTGGAGAAGACTCTTGAGAGTCCCTTGGACTGCAAGGAGATCAAACTAGTCAGTCCAAAAGGAAATCAGTCCTGAATATTCATTAGAAGAATTGATGCTGAAGTTGAAACTCCAATACTTTGGCCACCTGATGCGAAGAACTGACTCATTGGAAAACACCCTGATGATGAGAAAGGGACGACAGAGGATGAGATGGTTGGATGGCATCACCAACTCGATGGACCTGAGTTTGAGCAAGCTCCAGGAGTTGGTGATGGACAAGGAAGCCTGGCCTGCTACAGTCCATGGGGTCTCAAAGAGTCAGACACAACTGAGTGACTGATCTGAACTGAATGGTACTTTGGACAAAATGCTTTTTTCCCTTAAGAAAGCCACATATTTTGCAAAAGCGTTAGGAAAAAAAAAAAAACCCTCTCTTCCAAAGGTGTTTAAATTTATATGACATTCTATTTCTTTTTTTTACATCCAATGCAAGATTATGTCACAGGTATACTACAGACCCATGACAAAAGATTAAGAAAAGAGTCGACAAGAACGAAAAAAGGTAACTTCACAGTGAAGAAACCTGGCGAACATCACCTAGGTGAGGTGATCAAGTTTACCATCAACTGTGTTAAGTCATGATGTGACGAGAAGGACACTTTACTTCTGGGGGTCTTCTTCCCCAGAACCTATCCCCCTGGCCAAAATCCCAAGTGAGGGACATTCTACAAAATCCACGGCCAGCATTCCTCAAAACCATCAAGGTTACCAAAACTGAAGGAAGTGTGAAAACCAGTCACAGCCCAAAGGAGCATAAGAAGACATGATAACAGAACATCCTAAGTGGGATCCTGACCCAGAAAAAGGACACTGAGGAAAACCTAAGCAAAACCACATAAAGTATGGACTTTTTAAAAAAATAATGTATTTCATTTTTTTATATTGTATATATCAATAGTTCAGTTCAGTTCAGTCACTCAGTCGTGTCCGACTCTTCGCGATGTATCAATAGTAGAGTGATATGTACTATATCAATCAATAGATTGTATATATCAATAGTAGTTCATTAATTATAACAAATACACAATTTATATACAATTAATCAAAATGTTAACTAGCATGTTAACAAAAGAGGAAACCGGGTGTGGGATATATTGAAATGCTCTGTACCATCTGCAATGTTTCTGTAAATTTGAAACTATTTTAAAATTTAAAAAATTCATTAAAAAAAATAAGTAAGCATTGTAATCTTGTCTGATAACTTTTCACTTATTTGAAGAAAAAATATTTTAAAAATTGATATAAAAACATTCGATGTTGAATTTGAGACTTAATTTAGATCATATTTCCTTTTTTTTTTTTTTTAATTTGGCCACACTATGCAGCAAGCAAGATATCAGTTCCCTAACCAGGGCTGGAACCCATGTCCTACAGTGTAAACGCAGAGTCCTAACCACTGAACCACCAGGGAAGCCTCTAGATTATATTTGTAAATTTCCAAAATCGAATATATTTTAGTTTTTCTTTAATAATTCTTATCATTCATCCAGATTTCAATTTAAAGCATCCATAAGGCTAAATCTATGATCTTTCATTTTTTTGCTATTTAAAAAATTACAGCTGCTGTTTTGGTTGTTAGTCCATTNGCGCAGAGTAGGTTCTTAGCAACTTGGTTGAACAAATGGTTGAATGAAAGATCTGAATTTAGACCTCTGCCTTTTCCTAAATCCTAAAGCAGAATGGGTTGCAGTTACAGTGGGTATCCCAGGATTTTTCAAACCAAATGCAACAGAGATGAAATTTAATCTCTTCTAGAATTTTAAAGTCCTATCCTCGAATTTTTCTTTTTAACTAAGTGTGGGTGTTTGGACTAAAAAACACATGATAGAATAAGAACCTGACATCTGTTCTCAAAGGGGTTAGTTTACTCATCTCTCCTTAAAAGTTAAGTCACTAAAGTAAGAAGTCAATGGTCAGAGAGGTGCAGGGTTTCAGGGGTGGGACAGGCAGTGAGGGAGAGTGAGAGAACAGTCAGATTGCTTCATTCATCTGCTAAGCCCGGAAGCAGGCCTTCAAGCACTCACGGTTGTCTGTCCCGTGCCTTCTGCGGTGGCCTGTCCAGTAAGTGCCACCACACTTAAGTGTCCAGTAAGGACCACAAGGCTCATGGATGCCTGACACAAGATCTCTGTTTTAAGCAATGGTGGCACCGAACCGGGGCCTTGTGGGCCACCATCCCACACAAATGAAAGAAGATTAAACCCCGACAGGCAAGTAGTCACAGCTGCCTGCCTAGTTCTTGTCCAAACCCAACAACTTAAGCCCCTAGTGGAAGTGAAATTAAAAAAAAAAAAAGAAAAAGCAGGGCCAAATACAGGCCAAAATCTGTTCCAACAACCACCAGGCTTTTACATTTAAAAATTAAAAAACAAACAAATAAACCACTTTCTGTCTTTCAACTGAGCTGGCTTCTACAGGCCTTGCTGTGTATAATATGTACAGACACAGAAGTGTACAGCCTCCACCCAGCCTGGCCTCCAGGGTGGAACAGGGAATGTGCAGGAGTAAGGGCGCATCTTAACATCTCCAGAGCCAGCATTTGTGGGAGAAGAGGTCTTTCTAGCTGTGAGTCTCTCTCTCCACACCCAGGTGGTTTACCACTTCACGCAGACACCTGAGCATAGTCTCACTCTTTCTGCAAACGTTTTGTGAGGTCCCGCAGGAGGTGGCAGGAGGCTGTGGGGCTGCAGCAGGTGAAGAGTCAGCTTGCTCACTGGATGGAGAAAGGATTCCTGCAGGGGTAGGAGACCTAGGGTCACCAAGCTGTGGATAGACAGTGTCCAGCTAGGCGCTCTTGAAGGGAACAGGTCAGCAGTGGCCACTCAGACCTGACCCCACCCTTCACCAGCTGTAGGACCTCAGGCCGAATGTTTGACATCACTCAGCTCCTGAATCCTCATTTGCGTCTTCCATCCCCTGGAGTGGTTGTGAGGATGAAATGATGAAATGCGGTGAAATAGGGAAAATGCAACACCTAGCACAGAAAAGCTGCTTCTAATAATGGACTGCTTACTGACACCCTTTGCTCATGCCCAGTAACCCACCTCACCCCTTTACTTTCAAAGGAGGCACTGCCGGAAGGAACGTTAGTGGATGAACAGTGATGGTCGATGACCAGCAAGCACGGCATCCCTCTGGGTGGACTGGGAGCTGCCTTCAAGGCTGCAATAAGGGGCAGACCCTTGCAGCCGCTCGTGCCCAGCAGCCCTCCGCAGCCCACACTGCCTCTTTTGTCTCAAGCTGAGTTTCCCCCACGCCTTCCCTTCCTGCACATGGTTAGCTGTTTTGATTGTTCCCCTTGCAGGACGAGTCCAAACCACAGCGCTTGGCATCACCTTCAAACCTCCTGTTTGCCAACGTCTGTTTATCAGATCCAAGGCGTGCTCTTTGGGGCTGATCGCCTGACAGGAGCCCTGTTTTCCAGCCACGAGGGACGTCCAAATGTTATATAAGGCTGCACAACCCCATTTACTCCTCCGGAGGGAACATGCCTCTGGAAACAGCACGGCAATTGGCAAGAGGAGGAACCTGTGCGTGCGATGACCATCATTTCTGTTGAGGCCAATCCCAGCCTTCCTGCTCCTGGGTTCTAGTCTGAGGGTCATAATGGCCCAGAGAGGCAGGGAGGGGACAGGAAGGAATCTTTGGATAAACTCTGAGTGGATCATATAGCAACCAGAGTGATCTCTTTCAGCTAAATCATGTCAGCTAAAGCCTGTCACTGGCTTTATAGCCTCCGAGACTCCCAGGGTAAAACCGAATGGTCGGGGACAGCATTTTCCAGTGTCATCCCCTGCGAGTGCATCTCGCTGGCCCTGTGTGGCTTTACGTTCCCCAACATCCCTGTGCCTCTGCACATGCTGGACCCTCTGCCTGGAACACGTGTCCTTCCCTTTGCATCTGGTGAAAGCCTCCCTGTGCTTTAGAGTTCCACTCCATGGAGCTGACAAGGTCAAAGCCTCCTGTGAAAGGAGCTGGGACACCTCTCACCTCCCCTTCACCACATATGTCACAGCTGTGTCTGCACTTGTTCCTTAGATCATCTGATGAGTGTCTCCCCGGTTATATCCTGAACTGCCTGAGAGAAATCCAGTTTTTTGGCCTCAGTATTGAGGCTAGACCTCTGGTACAAAAGAAGCACTCGATAAAGTTTTTTGAATTGCTCTAAGAGTTTCCTGCATGTTAGAAAAGGTCCCTATGACAATCTGTCTTTGAGAATGCCAAGCAACTGGCTAGGCCAAGAATGCCAAGCCTGGCCGGTTGCAGTCCATGGGGTTGCAAAAAGTCAGACATGACTTATCAACTGAACAACAACAGCAAAGCAAAGGTATCCTTTTCCTTCTAGGCTGAGTCCCCGTAGCTTCCCCACCACTCTTGGGCTTCCCTTTAAAGCAGTCATCACCAGTACTGGTTTTACCATCTGTCTTCCTTTCCTGCGTGTCATGCGGGCAGACAGTGGGCTTCTAGAAGAAGACTTTGAGGCAAGGATTTGAATGCAAAGGATTTGACAGGGAGGTGAGTCCACAGGACACCTGGTGGTGGGGTGGGGGCGTGGGAAGTGAGAGAATCCGCACAGAAAGTGTCACCAGCTGCCACTCGAGTGTCTGAATGACCGGAGCTCAGCGCTGCTGGGGGGCTTGAAGGTCGTCCCACCAGAAGGGACTCAGGTACCGCCCGGTGGGTCACTGGCTGAGGACAACTCCCAGGGGCAGCTGCTCCCATCACTCCTGCCCGCCCTAGGAATGGCAAAGCTCATACAGTTTGCACAGGAAGCCTTAGGGCAGAGGCATGCCGCTGCAGTGGCTGGTGTTCACAGCCATGAAGAAGGCGACATGGGGCACCCCCACAGACTTCACTGCCAAGGCAGGAAGGGGCAGGGCCCTCACTCACTGCTGACGGTCACCTCACCGGACTGTTCCTAGGACATCCCTTGGTCCCCATCCCAAATTTCCCAAGAGCAACCCACCTTTCTGACTTGGAGCAGTGGGAGCTGACAGGGTGCTTTTATCCCTGGACCACATTGTGCCTCTGGCCAGCCAGGAGATGAAGGTCAGAGGGTCCCTACCTGCGCGGTTGTGTGCTAATGGCTCCATCAAACACCATCTGGTGATAACATGGCTCTGTTTTTCCATGTTCTTTCTAAAAACTTAATGGCCCTGATAACACCATTTATGGAATTTCTAGCAGATTTAGCTGGCGTAAACTAAATGGTAGAGAAAAGGGAACCCTCCTACACTGTTGTTAGGAATGTAAATTGGTGCAGCCACTATGGAGAACAGTATGAAGGGTCCTTAAAAAACTAAAAATAGAACTATGGTATGATCCTGCAATTCCACTCCTGGCATATCTCTGGAAAAAATGAAAACTCTAGCTCGAAAAGATGCATGCACCCCAGTGTCCATAGCAGCACTATTTACAACAGCCAAGACATGGAGGCAGCCTAAATGTTCATCAGTAGATGAACAGATAAAAGAAGATATTATATATATATAAATATATAATGGAATGTTACTCAGCCATGAAAAAGAATTAAATAATGCCATTTGGGGCAACATGGATGGACCTAGAGACCATTAAAGGGAGCAAAGTAAGTCAGACAAAGACAAATATGATATCACATGCATGTGGAATCTTAAAAAAAAAGATACAAAAAAAATGATGCAATGATTCTGTTTTATTTATGAAACAGAAACAGATTCACAGACACAAAAGAAACAAACTTATGGGTACCAAAGGTGGGGAATAGAGGGATAAATTAAGAATTTGGGATTAACAGATACACATTATTGTATGTAAAATAGATAAACAACAAAATCATACTATATAGCTCAGAGAAATATGTTCAATTTCTTGTAATAGTCTGTAACAGAAAAGAATATGAAAAAGAACAACTGAATTACTTTGCTGTACACTGGAAACATTATAAATCAGCTATACTTCAATTTTTTTTTAATTAAAAATAAAATAAACTGAGTGGTAGAACCACGACGGATTTCTCTGTTTTCAGATACCTCATCTGATCTCCCCACTTTTTCTGTAATGAACATCATCAGTAAGTGAAGGAGAGGTTAAGCGAATGGTTTTGGCCAATGCTTGCAATAAATGCACACATCGAGATTGTTCTTTGGTGGGTGACTCCAGGTCACCCACCTTTTGGCCACTCAACCACACCCAGAGAAGGTAAAAACTCTTTCTTGTTGGAAAACACCAGAACTCACCTCCAAGCCCACACTGGGACAGTCTGTGCACCGGGCAGCATCCAGCCGTCTCATCCTGGCTCCAGACGTGACCCTGAAGCCAGGTTCCCATGTGTCCACCCAAAGGTGGTGTTCTTTCTCCCAACTGCCCTCTCTCTCTTTCTGCTTCTCAGTTTAACACAAATTCATAGTCATTCATCAGCTCAGTGGACCTATGTCATGTATCAAGAGCTAAGCACATGCCAAACCTGAATTAAAACAAAAATAGTACAGGAAGCCCAATAACCCCTCACAGAAGTAGCACTATCCATCCTGGTGAAGGTGACTTCATTCATTCATTCATTTCACAAATAGGAACTGAACATTAACTCCAAACCAGACACTGTGGGACCCGGTGCTGAACAGACAGGCATGGCCCCTGCCCTCACTCATCCACAAAGCAACATGGGACAGAAATTACGAACACGGGATCTTGGTCCTAAGTTCAAATGCCAGACCCCTCCTTTTGTTGTGTGTCTTTGGGCACCTTTACCTAAACTCTAGCTGCACCTGAATCTCCTGAACTCTATGCAGGAGATCACAACAGTCCCTGCCTCATAAGGTGTTGTGACACTTGAATGAATAAATACACATAAAGCAACACAAGCAAGCAGCCAGTAACTGTTAGCTTGATCATTTCAAGCAAGTGGAGAAGATAGATATTAATAAGCAAATACATGATTCCAAATGGCCATAATCACGTGGCAGGAAAGAAACCTCCACCGGTTAGTACAATGCCTAAATGATTTGCGATTGCTGTTCTTTCTTTACTGTGTTAGAAAACTCCAACCTTCCCCCATGCCTACAGCCCCCCACCCTGCCTCCTGCCCACAGTCCTGCCTGGAAGGGCAAATGCTTGCACTCACCTGGAGCAGCACGAACCTATCAGGTGCATCCTCTCTCTAGCATCCCAGAAAGAGAAGCCAGGTTCAGTTGTGAGTGACGTGGGCTTTGTCTTGTGGACCTTCCTGGTCTGTGGCAAAAGAAAAGAGGAGACAGTGGTGATTGTGGAGGGATTGGAGAGGGCTCAGAGGAGTCCCAGGTGCAAGCAAGGTCGGCAGTGGATGGACCAGGGCTCCGACCTTGCTCTGCATGCTTACCTGTTGACTTTCCATCCAACCCACTCGATGAGGGAGCTGGGTGCTTTGCCTCTTGTTCACAGCTCTCTCGGCAGCACCCAGAATCGTGATGGAAGTTCAGCACAAAGGAGCTGTGAAAGGAATGAGACAGTAAGTGAATGAAGGGGGGTCCCATGCCCAATCCAAAGGGACAGGAGACCCTGGGGCACTTGGCAAGGTGGAAGAAGGGAGCTCCCCGACTTGGACTTGGAGGCAGGTTGAACCCCCATCCTGGGCCAGCTAGCACTGTCCCAAGACAATACTGACCTGACCCTTCCCCCCGGCGGGACCATTTCTCAGTCCCACCGAGGCCCTATCACACTCGGGGACTGGCTTGTCTTATTTCCAGAAGCTTCTTCTCTCCCCACCCAACCCCCCTCCATGGCCCAGCAGCCTCTTTAGCACCTTTCTGAGTTTCGAACATCTGTGCATCTGATCACAGGCAGCACTGACGCTGACAAGCTCCTGCCGCTTGATGAAATCACACCCCACCCAGAAGTGAGAATGGGCTCGGGCCGGGGCCAGCAAGGTAGGGTTGCTCGTATGGGTTGGGGAAGAACCACTGCAGGCAGAAGCCCCTCCCTGAGAAGGGGCTTCTTGCGGGGGTCTGCGGTTGGTATGTGGGGGAGGCAGGACTCCTCCATGGTTCCACTGCTCCCCCACCTCTTCAATTCTATCAGCCCTGTTCCTCTCTGCTGAACCCATGGACCCAGGAGAGCTGATGCTTTGCATTTGGGAGTGACAACTAGCTATTGAAAGCCTTTATACTCCTTGCCAACCAATGGTCCTGGAAGTACCCAGCTCACAGCCATGGCCCTGTGGCCCACGCAGTGGGTTCGTTGTTGTTAATGATGGTTTTGTAAATTTGTCGATAACAATTTTTTAAATTATTTATTTACTTAAAGAAATTATCCTTCAATTAAAAATTTAAAAAGAAGAAGAGACTCCTGCTTCCACTGCAGGGGGCACAGATTCCATCTCTAGTTGGCAAACTAAGATTTCACATGCCCAAATGGTGCGAGGGGGACGAGGGATGTGGGGATGTAGGGACCCAAAGAGTCTCCCATGTTAGTGGGAGGGGTGAAAATAAGGACATGGCTTCTACTGGCCAATTAGGCGAGGTGTTTTTTAAAACATGTGTGACTCAGCAANCCCAAATGGTGCGAGGGGGACGAGGGATGTGGGGATGTAGGGACCCAAAGAGTCTCCCATGTTAGTGGGAGGGGTGAAAATAAGGACATGGCTTCTACTGGCCAATTAGGCGAGGTGTTTTTTAAAACATGTGTGACTCAGCAAGTCCAACGTAGGGCATCTGTCTTCAGAAACAAATCTTTATATAAGCAAATACTTTATATAAGCAAATGCTCAGCTTCAAGGATATTTGTCACAGCCTAACTCAAAATAACTTCTAAGTGGACAAACTAAGTAGTAGGAGGGGTTAGTTAAACACATTACAATCTATTCATCTAATTGAATGCAGTCCTCCCTTTGCGGGATGCAGAATTACATGGGGAATTCTTAAGGGCATTCTGCTGAGTGAAAAAGAAGTCTCCAAAGGGTATATACTGTGTAATTTCATTTACATAACATTCTTGAAATGATAAAATTATAGAAATGGAGAACACAGTATCAGCTGCCAGGAGTGGGATGAGCTGTGGCTCTAAAGGGGGCTAGGAAGGGTCTTGAGTGGCACTTTTTATGGACTATGTGTCTATGACCACCCCACCCCCTAAATTCATGTTGAAATCCTCACCCCCAGTGAGGCAGCATTGGAGGGGGTGGAGGTTTGGGGAGGTGCTTAGATCATGCAGGTGAAGCCCTCAAGAATGGGACAGGAGGCCAGAGAGCACCCTCCCCCTTGGCTTTGTCAGGACACAGCCATGTGCAGAGCGGGCAGCAGGATGCCTCCATCGGAAGGCTCCACGAGGGTGAGTACAGAAGCTAATCAATTTCACAACAGTGAGCTCTTAGGTGGAGCTTGCTCAGTTGTTTCAGTCATGTCCGACTCTTTGTGACTCCGTGGACTGTAGCCCACCAGGCTCCTCTGTCCATGGGATTCTCCAGGCAAGAATACTGGAGCGGGTTGCCATTTTCCTACTCCACTTAGGTGGAGAGGCTTGCTCTATGATTTCTTGTATTTTCCAAATTTTCTCGCAGTGAATATGTGNTAGCCCACCAGGCTCCTCTGTCCATGGGATTCTCCAGGCAAGAATACTGGAGCGGGTTGCCATTTTCCTACTCCACTTAGGTGGAGAGGCTTGCTCTATGATTTCTTGTATTTTCCAAATTTTCTCGCAGTGAATATGTGCTGTATTAATACAAAGAGAAATACATTTCTCGGAGACAGGAAGAAACTTACAGATCTCCTGGTGAACAGAGAAAGCACTACTTTGCTCAGACTCAAAACCCTCACCCCAGAACTTCCCCGGTGGTCCAGTGGCTAAGAATTCACGTTCCCAGTGCAGGGGGCCTGGATCAGATGCTTGGTCAGGGATCCCACAGACTGCTACTAAGAGTTCACATGCTGCAACTAAAAATCCCAAGTGCTGCAATTAAGATCAGGTGCAGCCACATAAATAAATGATGACAGCAATAATAATAAAAACCCTCACCCACTCCCAGGACAAATGGTCCACTTTCTCATTCTCCAGCACACCCTGATCCCCCCATCCTAGAGCGCCCCACACTGCCCCTGTCTACACCCTACTCTCTTCATGGTTCAGGTCACATATTGCCTTCTCCAGGAAACCCCGGGGCTGACCCCAGAGGACCTCCGGAAGCCAGCATGCCCTTCCCCATGAGGAATTCCCCAAGGGTGGGGCTGACCTTTTTCCTCTTGGTCTCCCTTACTGACCCAGCACCAGTCCCCTCTCGCGGGTCTATAAACTATCATGGAAGGACTCATGGCTGAAGAAGCAGGCAGACCCCTGATTCCGTCCCCACTGTGAGGCTCTGAGCCTCAGCTTCTTCACCTGTAACCCTGGACAGCTAGGAGTTTGATAAAGATGACATGATCTCTTACATAAAGATCATTTTACAAAGGAATTGCTGTAAAGTCTGGAAACCAAGTATGTCAAGTGCCCAGCACAGCAGCTTGTTTAGTCACTGCTTGTTTATATTAATAATCAAGAATGACTAAAAAACAGCAAACTGTGGGTGTGGCTCAGGTAGGCACTCCATGCAAAGATCCCCAAAGCTCAGCTGGTCAGAGGGCTGAGTGTCATGGCCAAGGTCACCTAAGAGTCCAGGAGCCTCAGAACTAAAGCAGCAGCAGTGACGACAAAGAGAAGGATGGGGAGGAGGGGAAGGGAGGAGGAAGAGAGAGGGAGGAGAAATGGGAGAAGGGGGAGAGGAGAGGAATATTCATAGGGGAAGGGGAAGAAGAGGAAGAGCAAGGGCTAAAGGGGAAGGGGGAGGAGAGAGGAACATTTTCCTCTCATTAAATACCCTAATTGACCTCCTGGCCCAATATGGCTGCTCCAGTTCTCCTGCCATCACATCCAACTCCCAACCAGCAAGCATGAAGAAAGAGAAGGGGATTATAACTTCCCACTGGCTACAGCCAAGACACACGATCTCCTCAAGCTTCAAGGCATCCCAGGAAATCCAATGACCTTGTGGCCACCTAAAGTTGGAGTTGTTGTTTAGTCACTAGGTCGTGTCTGACTCTTTGCGACCCCATGGACTGTAGACTGCCAGCCTCCTCTGTCCTTGGGATTACCCAGGCAAGAATACTGGATTGGGTTGCCACTTTCTTCTCCAGGGGATCTTCCCAACCCAGGGATTAAACCCAGGTCTCCTACACTGGCAGGCAGGTTGTTTACCACTGAGCCACCAGGGAAGCCCAAAGAAACAGGGTTCTTTCATTAAAAGCAGAGTTTCTGCTATTTACACATGAGGAAACAGAGACACAGAGAGAAAAGTAAATTGCCATGCAGACTCTAAGTGGAGTTTGTAGCAGGCAGGATAAAGCTACTCTCTGCCACCCAACCAAAAATCTCTGGTCCTAATCCCTGGACGTAGTATAAGAAAAGTGAAGTGAAAATCACTCAGTCATGTCCTACTCTTTGTGACCCCATGGACTATACAGTCCATGGAATTCTCCAGGCCAGAATACTGGAGTGGGTAGCCTTTCCCTTCCCCAGGGGATCTTCCCAACCCAGGGATCAAAAGAGTGACTGAATTAGGGACCTAATGGGGAGAGTGTCCTGGATTATGTGATGGGCTCTAAATGCAATCACATGTACCCCTACAAGAGGGAAGCAGAGGGAAACCTGAAGATATTTTCCCTAAAGACTGGAATGATGGGGTCACAAATCAAAGATCACCAGCAGCCACCAGGGTGATCACCGGATGAGGCCAGAAGTATTCTCCCCTTAAGAGGGAGCATGTCCTCCACCTGCACCTTGATTTCAGCCCTGAGGCACTGACTTCAAACATCTGGCCTCCAGACTGTGAGAGGAGAGGTTTTTTTGTATTGGTGCTTTTGTTTTTGTTTTTGTTTTTTTTGGGGGGGGGAGTTATTTTGCTTGGAAGGAAAGCTATAACAAACCTAGACAGCATATTAAAAAGCAAAGACATCACTTTGCTGACAATGGTCCATCTACTCAAAGCTATGGTTTTTTCCAATAGTCATACACAGATGTGAGAGTTGGACCATAAAGAAGGCTGAGCACCAAAGAATTGATGCTTTTGAGCTGTGATTTTGGAGAAGACTCGAGAGTCCTTTGGACCCCCAAGGAGATCAAACCAGTCAGTCCTAACAGAAATCAACCTTGAATATTCATTGGAAGGGCTGATCCTGAAGCCCTTTGTCCACCTGATGTGAAGAGCCAACTTGTTAGAAAAGACCCTGATGCTGGGAAAGACTGAGGACAGGAGAAGCAGATGACAGAGGATGAGATGGTTGGATGGCATCACTGACTCAGTGGACATCAGTTTGAGCAAACTCTGAGAGACAGTGAAGGACAGGGAAGCCTGGCGTGCTGCAGTCCACGGGGTCACAAAAAGTCAGACATGACTTAGCTACTGAGCAACAACAAAGCAATAGTAATATTTATTTTATTTATTTATTTGGCTGCACTGGGTCTCAGTTGTGGTATGCAGGATCTTTAGTTGCCGCATAGTTACATCATGTGGGACCTAGTTTCCTAACCAGGGATCAAACCTGGGTCCCCTGTATTGGGAGCATGGAGTCTTAGCCAATGGACCACCAGGAGAGTCCCTACATTTCTGTAGCTTTTAAGTCACTAAGTTTATGTTAGTTTGTAACTAACCCAGCCACAAGGAAACCCAGACTCTAAGCAAACCCAGGCTGCCTGACTCCAGTGAGCATGTTCTTTACCTCCATGACACCAGAAGTCCACAGAAGGAAGAAAGGTAGGGACCTGTCCCAGCACTTTGAGTCAGAGATCCAGACTCTGAGCACCTGCCCCTGCCCACTGTGTCAGGCCATGTCCCTCAGACACCGGGGACAGAGAAGGCAAGCTTGTCACCTGGCACTGGGCAGTCCCAGCCCCAAGGCCACAGGATGCCACATTCCATCACGTTGTCAGCAATTTCCTCAGTCTAGGGGCTGGAGTGAGCAAGGAGAAGAGACCTAATTTAGGATGAGCTCACTGGGAGGGTTATTTATTCTATCGCTGGGCCATCAGCATTTCCATGTGGAGCCCACGCACTGAGCCAGGAGGTGGTGAGGTGTCCCCAGAGAACTCCTGTAGCTTGTGTGCAAAGCCCCTGGGGGTGGAAACAAGCCCAAACCACCTTCTCTTTCTTTTAATTTTTTTT
>SJYV01027466.1:163154-195382 GCA_006410875.1 Neotragus pygmaeus
TTTTTGTTTTTTTTTTGTGGGGGGGGGGTAGTTATTTTGCTTGGAAGGAAAGCTATAACAAACCTAGACAGCATATTAAAAAGCAAAGACATCACTTTGCTGACAATGGTCCATCTACTCAAAGCTATGGTTTTTTCCAATAGTCATACACAGATGTGAGAGTTGGACCATAAAGAAGGCTGAGCACCAAAGAATTGATGCTTTTGAGCTGTGATTTTGGAGAAGACTCGAGAGTCCTTTGGACCCCCAAGGAGATCAAACCAGTCAGTCCTAACAGAAATCAACCTTGAATATTCATTGGAAGGGCTGATCCTGAAGCCCTTTGTCCACCTGATGTGAAGAGCCAACTTGTTAGAAAAGACCCTGATGCTGGGAAAGACTGAGGACAGGAGAAGCAGATGACAGAGGATGAGATGGTTGGATGGCATCACTGACTCAGTGGACATCAGTTTGAGCAAACTCTGAGAGACAGTGAAGGACAGGGAAGCCTGGCGTGCTGCAGTCCACGGGGTCACAAAAAGTCAGACATGACTTAGCTACTGAGCAACAACAAAGCAATAGTAATATTTATTTTATTTATTTATTTGGCTGCACTGGGTCTCAGTTGTGGTATGCAGGATCTTTAGTTGCAGCATAGTTACATCATGTGGGACCTAGTTTCCTAACCAGGGATCAAACCTGGGTCCCCTGTATTGGGAGCATGGAGTCTTAGCCAATGGACCACCAGGAGAGTCCCTACATTTCTGTAGCTTTTAAGTCACTAAGTTTATGTTAGTTTGTAACTAACCCAGCCACAAGGAAACCCAGACTCTAAGCAAACCCAGGCTGCCTGACTCCAGTGAGCATGTTCTTTACCTCCATGACACCAGAAGTCCACAGAAGGAAGAAAGGTAGGGACCTGTCCCAGCACTTTGAGTCAGAGATCCAGACTCTGAGCACCTGCCCCTGCCCACTGTGTCAGGCCATGTCCCTCAGACACCGGGGACAGAGAAGGCAAGCTTGTCACCTGGCACTGGGCAGTCCCAGCCCCAAGGCCACAGGATGCCACATTCCATCACGTTGTCAGCAATTTCCTCAGTCTAGGGGCTGGAGTGAGCAAGGAGAAGAGACCTAATTTAGGATGAGCTCACTGGGAGGGTTATTTATTCTATCGCTGGGCCATCAGCATTTCCATGTGGAGCCCACGCACTGAGCCAGGAGGTGGTGAGGTGTCCCCAGAGAACTCCTGTAGCTTGTGTGCAAAGCCCCTGGGGGTGGAAACAAGCCCAAACCACCTTCTCTTTCTTTTAATTTTTTTTCTTTTTTCCTTTTCTTCCTTCTGCAAGTCTATTTCACATCCTACCCTAAGCCTCACCAAGTTGGGTTTACTGACAATGGAGCGGACCTGTCACCTGGAAACCCAGGGCACATTTCTTACAATCTCCCTTTCAATCTGCTCACACCTGGTCCATCACCAAGTCCTGTTGATTCTGCTTCCAATGCATCTTTGGACTCCATCCCTCGTCACCATTAACATCTTGGTCCAGATTCCCTCTACCTCTCTCCTGCCCGCCATGCTAGCAACTTTCAACGCATTCCTCGTGCTGCTGGAGTCCTTTGTGCCAAGTGAGAATCGTATCAGACCACCACTAAGAACCGAAGTGTCCCCCCAAACTCATGTCCACCTAAAACCTCACATGGGACCTTATAGGAAATATGCTCTCTGCAGGTGTAATTAGTTAAGAGGAGATCATACTGGATTACGGTGGACCCCAAGACCAACGACCAGTGCTTATAAGAGGAGAGCACACACAGAGACACACACACGAAAGAGGGCTGCACAAACACAGGCAGGGGTTGGGGTGACAGCCGCAAACAAGGAAAACCAAGAACTGACCGGAGTCCCTGGAAGCTGGAAGGGCCAGGAAGGACCCCTCCCCAGAGTCACTGGAGGGAACTGACACCTGAAGTTCAGACTTCTGACTTTCTGAATTCCAACAGAGTACACTTCTCTCGTTTCAGCCACACTTTTCGTTTGGTTGGTTGGTTTTGTGTTTCAACTGCAGCAGCTCCAGGAAGCTCACACAGCCTGTCTCTCCATCCTTACTTCACTGCCATCAAGGGCATCCCGGGCTCTCAGGATAGTGATGAAGCTCATTTCCTCGGCTTCCAAACTCCACGTCCACCCTCATCACTCTCCCTGTCTGTCTCTCTGCTCCAGCCTTCTGGTTTTTGTTCCTTGGTTTCTCCATGTTCTTTTCTCCACAGTCTTGTCACTTGTTACTCCCTCCACTTAGAACTCTCCACTGGAAGTGGTCTGGTGGCCTGGAGAGGGGTGGGCCTGAGAACCAGTTCCTGGGGCTCAGTTTCCCGCATTTCCAGAGGGACACATCCAGCCAGAGTGAGGGTGAAGCCTGGAAGAGAACTTGGCTGCCATCGAGCACTGACTTTTGTAGAACCTTATGTGGGTTTTCATTTTCTGAGTATTCAGCCCAGCGCCCTTCACTCCAAAAGGTGTACCTGCTATACTGGCCATATATGGATGTTTCTCTTTAAGAGTATGTGTGTTTCAGCTCCAGATTCTGAACATGACCTGTTGGGTGTCTTCCATCTGGCACCTCAACAACCAAATTCTGTGACTTCCAGGTCGTCCTGCATCTACTTGCTCTGTGTTCTCCTGTGAAAGGCCCTTTGTTGCTCTCAGGAAATGTCCCAATAACAAACGACAGTTAATTTCACTCCTCTCTCTGGGCTGGACTTGGGCCAGAAGGGAAGGGAGGCGAAGGGCCATCAGGTTAAGTGTCAAAACTCCCGCTAGAATATAAGCTCAGTGAGGGCGCAGGGCCCAGCCCACCCTCTGCCACCTCAGAGCAGCACAGGGTGTGGAACATCTCTTGTTGCATGCCCAGCGTCTGCCCAACTCTCTTTTTGTTCCTGGGTTCCCTTGATTGACTTTGTTCCTTAATTTCTCTAGCTATAAAAGCCCAAACCAATCAGATCATCCCATTTCACAGGTTCAAGGAGAAGCACATGACCCCATCAGAGCCAGTGACTCACAAAGACACAGTTACCGAGGCTTCTGGGAAACTCCTTGTTCCCTTCGCTGTGGAATCAGGAAGCTCATGTTGCCCTGGAGCTGTTGGCAACTGCCTTATTAGACTGGAATGAGGGACCAAAGAAAGAGAGGGAAAACTCAGTCCTTTTCCTATTCCTAGAGCCCCATATCCATCTTTCCCTTAGAGCCAGATTTGATTCACCCCCTAGATTACTAAAGTTACATAAACTATTGTCTCCCTTAAATTAGTTTGCATTGCATTTTGGGGACATATAGAAGAACCATAAAGAAGGCTGAGTGCCAAAGAATTGATGCTTTCAAACTGTGGTGCTGGAGAAGATTCCTGAGAGTCTCTTGCACTACAAGGAGATCAAACCAGTCAATCCTAAAGGAAATCAATCCTGAATATCATTGGAAGGACTGATGTTGAAGCTAAAGCTTTAATACTTTGGCCACCTAATGCAAAGAGCTGAAGAGCAGACTCATTGGAAAAGACCCTGATGCTTGAGAAGATTGACGGCAGGAGGAAAGGGGGCAACAGAGGATGAGATGGTTGGATGGCATCACCAGCTCAATGGACATGAGTTTGAGCAAACTCCAGGAGATAGTGAAGGACGGGGAAACCTGATGTGCTGCAGTCCATGGGGTCACAAGGAGTTGGACACTTGGCCACATATTCATATGAATGAATAAGAAACTAACCTCCAGTGAAAGCCACTGGATATTGTCACCCACCCCTCAGGTCTCATCTCATAGCAACTTAGCAGTTTTCACAAACAAAGACAACTTCTTCCCTCAGGGATTCGCTGGGCACCATGAAGGTTTTTCATTTTTTTCATTCTATTGCCAAGGTTGAAATTATTACAGTTGCATTTAGAGGAAGGACCAACACTGTTCTGGGCCTGTCTTGCAGGTGAAGAAATTGAAGTTTAGAGAAATTAATAACTTGCCCAGGATCACACAGTCTGTGAATGGAAGAGCCTAAATCCCAAATTGCAGACTTTTTATTTTTCTGATTGATAGACAAGTACTTCTTTGGTGACCTTTTTTTTTTTTGCTGCAGCACACTGCAGGTGGGACCTTAGTTCCCTGGCCAAGGATCCAACCAGTGCCCCCTTGCACTGGAAACCTTAACCACTGTACCACCAGGGAAGTCCCCAGTGGTGATGTCCTGATGGAGGATCAGGCCGGGGTCCTCATATAAGCCAAAGTCACCCAGAGAGACGTTCTTTGATGGTGGAAATACTCTCAGTCTGCACATGAGGTTCTCAAGCACTTGCTACATGGCTCATGTGACTGAGGATCTCAACATTTTAAATCATATCTTGATTCATTTAAATTTAGATTTACATTACCACACCTGGGCATGTGTGCCTGCTCAGTCACTTGAGTCATGTCCGTCTCTTTGTGACCCTATGGGCTGCAGCCTGCCAGGCTTCTCTGTCCATGGGATTCTCTAGGCAAGATTACTGGAGTGGGTTGCTATGCCCTCCTCTAGGGGATCTTCCTGACCCAGGGATTGGACCCATGTCTCCTGCATTGCTGGAGGTTTCTCTACCCAATGAGCCACGTGGGAACCCCACACACAGCTAGTGGCTATCAAATCAGACACTATTTTAGAAGAAACTGTTAATCTGATTTAGCTTGAGCTTTGCACAAGGGAGAAGGGAAAGCTTACTGTCTTAAAGAAGGAGGGACACTGTCCCAGCCTCTCATCAGACTAGTCACAGTGAATGGGTGGCTCAGGGGGCAAGCACCCATCCAGTGAGGCCCATGTCTCAAGTCTCCTCCTAAGGCCTCACCCCGATTCCTGGCCAGGGCCATGCTCTGTCCTGCCTTGCCCAGACTGGGCCCTCTGTCTAGAAGATTCTCTGTCCTCTCTTTCCTGAACTGTTGATCTGGCTACCTCCCACTCCTCCTTGATGTCTCAGCTGATATATTATTCCCACCAGGGAACTGTCCTTGACCCCTACCTATCTTCTTGACACAGCACACCACCCTTTCCTTTGTAACCCTTAGCACAGTCTAAATGTGTGTGAACGGTTTGCACAGTAATCATCTCCTCTGTTTCCCTGGAAGGCAAGCAGCATGTCTAGCTTATCCATTCTGTATCTTTAGCAACCATCTCAGAGCTTGCGGCATAGGAGATACTCAGGTAGTATTTGTCCAATGACTGAATCAGTCAGTTAAGCTAGAGACTGAAAATGCCAAACCTTAAATTCTCTACTGCTCCCCTTGGATCTAGAACATGAGTGGGCAAAGTTTTTCTTTGAAGGACCAGGTAGTAAAAATGATAGGCTTTGTGGACCATACCATCTCTGTTGCCCCTATTATACCCTGCCATTGTAGGCAAAAGCAGCCATAAACACTATGTAAATGAATGGGCATCGCTATTCCAATAAAACTTTATTTATAAAAACAAGCAGTGGGCCACATTTGACCCCCAGGTGGTAGTCTGCTGACCTCTGTCCTGGGCTTAAATGGGGAACATCACATGAGAAGCAGTGAGAGGGGGCAAAGTGGAGACTTAGAGGCTCAAGTGCCCAGACGGAAGATGGCCAAGCATGTTTGCCAGCACTCTGCCCCTCCACTGATGGAGCAAAAGGAAACTCCCCCAGTGGGACTCTTGGGCAAGACCTTGGGGATGCTTCCCAACACTGAGGAAGGGAGTAGATGAGCCCAGGTCCCCTGGTTTGAGACTCTGGCCAGGGCACAGAACCAACTCCCAGAGCCAGAGAATTCATGCCTACAATGGAGCCCATTGATGGAGAACAAGGGTGGTGTTGAAAGCTGGTGCGTTGCTTGTCACAGTTCGCCAAGGGGATGTGGTAAGCTGGGCTCGCTCCACATCCTGATGTTGCTAAAAATCTGGCACAAGGAGGGGCGTTCCTGTCCTCGGGAGAGCCCCCCAGCCCTACTTCGGGGTCGGGGATCCCCATTCAGAAGTGCATTCAACTCTGTTCTGGCTGATGGGGTCAAGAGCTGGGCTGCTCCAACTCTAAGACATGCCAGCGATTCCTCCGGCCACTAGGTTTGGCGGGGGCAGGGGGAGGCGGTGCTTTCCATCTGCCCCAGCCTCCCTCCCAGGGACATGGCTACCCAAGTGAGAGATGCAGGCTTTTTTTCCCCAACTGCTTCCTTGGATCGGTGTGCTTTGCAGCTGTTTGTTTAAGCGTACTGCTCGTTGTTGGGAAAGGGACTTTCTTGGTCATGAAGGAAGCCCTTTGTTTCACAGGTATTTCTAAGAGTCGCTTCCACTGTGTCCCTGAAGCATCTGCCCTGTGGGAGGGCAGAGGAGGGGAAGCAGGACAGCATCCCAGGGTTTGGCACAGGGTCCCCTGCCCACCCTGTCCTTGTCCACTGGGATCACGGAGGTACACAAAGGGTGCCCTCATGTCTCCTGGGGCAAGACCAGCTCCAAGGCAAGGGACTCCCCCAAAATGGCCGGGGTTGGGCTGGGGGAGGGCAGGCATGCATTCCACAGACCAGTGCACGGGCCACAGGGCTTTCTGGCAGACCCTGCTCTGTCAGAAGCTTGGCTCCACCTTGTTGAAATATAGGCAAATGTCTGAACCTCCAAGAGCTTCATCATCTCATGTTAACTTCTCCCCTCATAATGCTGGTGATGCTTCAGGGAAAATGTATGCGGGGTGCCTGGCATGTGGAGAGGTGTCCACTAAAGGGGGTCATTCCTTTTCTAAGGGTCTTCTATCCTTCAGTCTTTGCTTCTCTTGGTGAGCCAGCTTTATTCTCTCAGAGCGGCTATTCTCTGGAATTAGAACTGCATTCAGCATCACAATCATCTGACCCCCATGAGCAGAAATTAGAGAAATCTCAGGAAAGGACTCTGATTGGCTTTCCCTGTGCCGCGGGCTGCACCAACCTCCCTGGTGCTCAGTCTCCTGACCACAAGCAGGCTCCAGGAGAGAACCCTACCCTATCAGAACCACACAGATCAGTTTCCCCAAAGGATGGCATGGCATGGAAAGATAGAGAAGTGAGTATACTGTACACTTTGGTGGGGCAGGATAGCTCTAAAGAGCCAACACAGCTTGACAGAGATTGTATTCCAAAACAGACAAGAGATAGATCTTCTGATCCCTGAACAAGGAGGGACTTGAGCCATCCTGGCGATGTGAATTTAGAATTGGCTAATGCCCCTACTAGTCCTTGTTATGCCACATTGATGCTGCTTATGATTGCTCCATGCATTATCAATTGTCTAACCTGTTTTGTCTCTGACCAGGTCAACAAGCTACAACACTCAGTGCCGGTTCAACAAAGATATAAAACTACAGCCGACCACAGAAAATATCACTCACCCTTAGATGGACACTGCTATAAGGACTCTGAGGCTTGAGACTAGCGAGAGGGGGAGGCCCAATACTCCTCGCCATCCCAGTTCAGCAGGAAGTAGCCAGAAAGACCTCAATGCCCCTATTCCCAAAGAATTGGGCCTCCAATCTCTTGAGGGGGGAATGTTAGGTAGCTAGAATAGGGAAAAGGAGTCCAAAATGGCAGTGGCTAAAAGATAAGGAAGAGAAAAGCCCGCAAAAATAGAACAGAGGAAGGTCAAAGGAAGGTCTGAGGACCGGAGTGAGAACTTCGGGTAGAACAGCACTCCTGACTAAGCCCAGTTTGCACAGGGCAGACCCAGGGGGGACAAAAACACATATAAAAAGGGCTCGCTCCCCGCTCCGCACACTGGGGCACTCCTCTCTTTGGATCGACGTGCCCTCACGCCTCGAAGATGGATTTTCCTGCTCTCTTCTAAATAAAATAGAGCTATAACGTTGAGCTGCAACACTGATTTGTCTAAGAGCTATAACATGGTCCATTTAAGACCTGAGGGCTATAACACGGTCTGTCCAAGACCCGAGAGCTGTGACAGGCTGAGGGGGCTTTAATGTCCATCACTCCAAATCTTTGTTGTGATGAGACAGAACCGAGGAGCATACACTCGGGTGACATCTATGGTGCCGTGACTCGGATGGCACTTCATGGGAAAGTGCTGGCATGCGCCCTGGGACTGAGACAGCCATCCTGAGAGAATGTCTGGAAAACCCCAGAGACACACAGGGGGCTCGTCTGCCAGGAAGCTGCCCATGTGGGGACATCCAGGTGGAACCACACCCCCGGTAAGAAGAGGCAGGCACAGGGAGAGGTGCTGGAGCTGTACGAGAGCTTCCCAAGCTGCTGAAAGCTAGGAATCTGGCCCAAGTTGGGGACTGTCACATGTGAAATATACACAGTAAAGGAGGAACACGGAACACCACCACAGTGTACTCTAGAACACGCCAGAATAAGACAGACTCAGGTCTCATTTCAACCTGGAGATACTGAGATGTGGGCTATGGTTAGCAGTGTGAGCCCCTCAGTTGGGGTTGCAGGAGTCAGGGTTCAAGTTCAATTCCTACCACTCATTTATTCGGCCATTCACGCATTCAGAAAGTATTGATCACCTGCTGTGTGTCCAGCACTGAGGAGGTACAGCAATGAGAGAGACAGACACAGTCCAGCCATCAAACCACTCCAGTCTGAGCAGGAAGTTGGCTGTGAAAGTCCCAGTTAACATATAATTACAAACTGAAACTGATGCTGGGGAAAAAAAAAGAAGAAGGGCAGGGATTGATTGAAATGAGAACCTTGGAAGAGCAGAGAGGTCTCTTCTGAATTGAGAATCACAAATGAACTGGCTGTAACCAGGTGGATGGGTGGTGAGAATATCCCAGCAGGGGCAACAGGATGTGCTGTGGCTCTTCCCATCACTGAGAGGTGCAGAAACACTGTGGCTTGAAGGACCCGCCCTCTGATTAGAGAAGTGAGAGGTAAGGCGGCAGTGAGATGCTTAGATGTATCATGGCGTGGTGGACTCAGCCGAAAAGAAGTTCAGGGACTTCGCTGGTGGCTCTAGTGGTTAAGAATTCACCTTCTAATGCAGGGGACGCAGGTTCAACCCCTGGTTGGGGCACTAAGATCCCACATGCAGTGGGGCAACGAGGCACACGCACTGTAACTAGAGAGGGCTGCATGCCACAACGAAAGATCCCAAGTGCCACAACTAAGACTCGACGAAGCCAAATAAGTAACCATTTAAAGGGAGAGAGAAGTTCAGCTGACAACGGGAGTCTCACCTCCTCCAGGTGCTCATTGCCTGACTGGGATTGTGCTGGAGCTGGAACAGCCCATGAAGAATCAGACTGCCACAGAACTAACTCATAATTGACTTGGTGGGCTCCTGCTGCATGGTCTGCTCCTCATAACTCTGAGGAGCTACCAATCCCACCCCCCATCCAAAGCAGATTTGTAGGCATGACTCAAACTAAACCAATTATGATGCCCTTATTGTTTTTGTTTAGTCACTAAGTCATGTCCGACTCTTCGAGACCCCATGGACTGCAGCATGCCAGGCTTCCCTGTCCTTCACCATCTCCCAGAGTTTGCTCAATTTCATGTCCATTGAGTCGGTGATGCCATCCAACCATCTCATCCTCTGCTGCCCCCTTCTCCTTCTGCCTTCAATCTTCCCCAGCATCAGGGTCTTTTCCAATGAGTTGGCTCGTCACATCAGGTGGCCAAAGTATTGTAGCTTTCAGTTCAGTTCAGTTCAGTCACTTGGTCGTGTCCAACTCTTTGCGACCCCATGAATCGCAGCACACCCGGCCTCCCTGTCCATCACCAACTCCCAGAGTTCACTCAGTCTCGCTTCAGCGTTAGTCCTTCCAATGAATATCAGGGTTGATCTCCTTTAGGATTGACTGGTTTGATCTCCTTGCTGTCCTAGGGACTCTCAAGAGTCTTCTCCAGCACCACAGTTCAAAAGCATCAATTGTTCAGTGCTCAGCCTTCGTTATGGTTCAACTCTTTCATCCATACATGACTACTGGAAAAACCATAACTTTGACTTATACAAACCTTTCTCAGCAAAGTGATGTCTCTGCTTTTTAATACACTGTCTAGGTTTGTCACATATGATGTTATATATGATGCCCTAAACCCTCCATTTGCCTGAGGCAAGAATGCAAATGGACCTGACAAAGCAAAGGAGAGATACTCAGAGCAGAGTGACAAGAGAGAAGCAGAGACAGACATAATTTGACTCCCTGGATTCAGTCACACCTGAAGCCAGAACTATCCCCAGCTTTTTTAGGTCCATGAGATGATACACACCATTTTAAATAGTTTCCTAAGTAAATCTGAATTTAGTTTCTCGCATTTGGAATGCAAATGTATATCAGAATTTAGGACACTGTAGACTAGAAATGTAGAGGACAGTCCCTTGCTGCCATATGAATTTGCACCAAACATAAAAGCATTTTCTATTTTCACAGTGTTTTAAGGTTTTGCATTTGTGGCTAACAGACTGCAGAGCTGAAATACATCAGAAGGTCATTCAACTAACATTTAGTGGACCCCCTCACATAGGCTAGACACTGTATCTGCAGACAGATAACGTTCTGAGCCTTTACCTAGAATCTGAATTACAGAAGGATGAGTGACCTCGCCAAGGTCATACAGTACTAAGAAGCAGGCTTAGTTTCCAAACCAAGGTTTAGCACCATCCTCTGTACTTTTATATCACTCTAGTGGTTTGCAAAATCCACTCTGGTGAATTTTCCACTAATCCATAGCACAATGAGAAAAATAAGGACAAGATGTTGACTTTCAATATATAAAATGTATCCAACCCCAGAGATTCACTTCTACCTGCTTTCTAGTGCTCAAATGTTCTCTTGAAGAAGAGTCAATGGTAGTGGACTCAAAAATGCTTTTTCGGACTTCCTTACTGGTTCAGTGATAGAGAATCTGCCTGCCAATGCAGGAGACACAGATTTGCTCCCTGATCAGCAAGACCCTACATGCCATGGAGCAACTAAGCCTGTCCCAGAGCTCTAGAGCCTGGTATCCACAAATACTGAAGCCCACGAGCCCTAGAGCCCACACTCCGAAACAAGAGAAGTCTGCAATGAGAAGTCTGCCCACTGCAACTAGACAGTAGCCCCTACTTGCCACAACTAGAGAAAGCCTGCATGCAGCAATGAAGACCCAGCACAGCCCAAAATAAATAGACAAAATGTCTTCACACAACAAAAATAACCTTCATCTACAACCTTCACCAAAAACTGGTTAGAAAATGTTCCTGGCCTAAGAAATTCAAAAATCCAGAAGAACCAGAGTGCACAGAGCAGATGCAGCACCCATGCACAAGGACACGGGTCTGCGGGGAAACCACAGGCAGCCTCTGCTCCCCATGCCTACAACCTGCAGTCCTGATGCAAGGACCCACAGGAAACACACATGCTCGAGACCTAGCTGATTCCTGTGTGGCTCCCATCAAAAGCAGTTTTCTCTCTGAGGGAACATCTGTCACATTCACACCGCGCCTGTCACTGAAGCAATTGCTGAATCAGTTCCTCGGGGAGTGTGAACCTGTCTCATTGGCATGCTCAGCTCTTTGGGGATGGGAGTGGTGCCTGTCCCCACTCTATCCCGGGGTTGTCCACATCTCGTACAAGGATGACACGGGATGAAATCTGTAAGCCCCTAGCACAGTGTCTGCCGGAGAGGAGGTGCAAGGCAAATGTTGCCTTCCTTCTCTCTGAAAACTGATGCACAAGATCACATTTAAAAAAAAAAAAAACTTCTCAAGTTATGTGGGAGTCTGTTTTAGGTCTCATCCTACAAACAATTTTTTTGTAAATAAAGACTTAATTAAAACCACAGTGAGATACCAACCCATACATACCAGAACAGCTGAAATCAAAAAGACATCTAGCACACACAAGAATGAACACTCATACCCTGCTGGTGGGAAAGTCAAATGATGTACCCACTCTGGCAATCTGTCTATCCACTTACGTAAAACATATATCCTTAACTCAGTAATCCCACAATTCCAGGAATGAGCATTTGTGTCCACCAAGCAATATAGACAAAAATATTTATGGCACTTTTATTCAAAATAGCCCCTAACTGGAAGCAACTCAAATGTCCATTGGTGATCTCTTCAACCAGCCACATTTATGACCCTGATTACTGTTCAAGCTAATGCACCCTGGCTGTAGAGAAATGAGAGAAAACAAGGGATGAGGAAAGAAATCAGACTTAACACCACTGATCAGCCCTCAACACCGTTAATTTGGGTGGATTTTGGAGTTACCTGGGACAACTCATTAAATGAAAAGCTGGGTGTGCCGGCAGCTGTTCTCTTTACAGATCAGCCCTGAGCCCAGAAGCACCCACGAATGCTGGCTTGGATGCCTCAGCCCAGCACGTGGCCTTGCCCAGCCTGCACCTGGGACAGAGTCAGAGAGACAGCCTTACCTGCCTGACCTCACGCACATGTCCCCCACGTGAGCGGCTTCTTGGCAACCCTGCTCCTCAGCCTCGCCACAGGGCCATCAGCTGGAGCAGAGCAGGGCCTGCAGCAGACTCCACTCCTAATCTCTTCCTGTTGATGTGAACACGAGTAGGTGTGAACACTGGGGAATGCGTGATGTGGGGGTGCATGTGTGCATTCACACACATCTCCCCGTGCCCATATGGGGCGTGTGTGTCCATGCAAAAGCCTGCAGAAAGAAATACATACCTGTGCATCTCCATGTCTGTGCATACCTGTGGGTGTGGGGCTGCCCCCAATGCCAGACCAGGGCTCCACCTGGGAGCTCCCTTCGCTTGCAGCCACCTGCTGCCACGCCCACCCCCAGTGGAGAATGACACCTGTCTTTCCTTTTACAGCTTCCACTTCCCCATGTCTTGGTCTCTATTCACTTCCCAACACTTCAAGGAGACTGCATGCCTGTTATTATCTCTACTTACAAGATAAATTAAGGTCCAGGACTTCCCTGGTGCTCCAGTGGTTAAGAATCCAATTGCTAATGCAGGGGACATGGGTTCAATCCCTGGTCAGGGAAGATTCCACATGCCTCAGAGCAACTAAGCCCGTGTGCCACAACTACCGAGCCCGAATTCTAGAACCTGTGCCCCGAAATAAGAGAAGCCACCGCAATGAGAAGTCCGTGTGCCACAACTAGAGAAAACTCACGAACAGCATTGAACACCCTGCACAGTCAAAAAGTAATTAATTCATGTCCAGAGACTTTAACTGAGCAGCAGCCTGTGGTCAAACCACCAGTTAGTGGGGGACAGACCCCACTGTCTCCTGGCTTATGTCCCCAGGGTCTTTCCCCCAGAAAGGAAGTTCTAGGGCTCAGACAACAAAGCAACACATTCACCCATCCTTTCAACCACACAAATATCTTCCAGTGCCTCCAGGAGCCCAGGCCTGGGGCCAGGTGCTGCGGATACAGGAGTGCTTTCATTCTAGTTTTCAAATAAATATACAATAATCTATCAGAGGGGCTTCACAAGTGGCACTAGTGGTAAAGAACCTGCCTGCCAATGCAAGAGACGTAAGAGACGCAGGTTAGAAAAAAAAAAAGAGAGAAACACAGGTTTGATCCCGGGTCAGGAAGATGCCCTGGAGGAGGGCATGGCAACCCAATCCAGTATTCCTGCCTAGAAATTCCCATGGACTGAGAAGCCTGGAGGGCTACCGTCCATGGGTCGCAAAGAGTTGGACACGACTGGAGCGACTTAGCACACGTGCACAAACACCATTTGAAGAGGGTTAAGTTCATCAAGACCTTGACTCTCCCAGAACTTCTGAACATGGGAGGAGAGAAGATGCAAAGGAGTATGAGGTTTGCCTGGTTCAGCAAAGGAGAGAGGACACTGATGAGGGGCACAAACCACATGTGAGCTCATGACTTCCACTCAAGAAACAGAGCCAACTGGCTCCATCCTCTGCCAGCCGAGGGGGCAGCCAGGAGCCAGGCCAGCCTCAGATGGAGCCTTCTGGACATGGCCCTGGCTCCCTGGGGGCACAGGGAGGCGGCAGCTGTCACTTGGCAGAGACCCTGGGCTGACTGCCAACCCAGGGTCGGGTGGGGGGGCCTCTTCCTCCAGCTGCCCGGGGTCAGCACAGTGGGACACATCCTGGGTTGTGTTTTGCTGTGTTGTGTGTTTTGAGTCGTGTCCGGCTCTTCACGACCCCACGGACTGTAGCCCACCAGGCTCCTCTGTCCATGGAATTTCCCAACCATTTCCTCCTCCAGGGGATCTTTTCAACCTAGGGATCAAACACGCATCTCCTGCATTAGCAGGTGGATTCTTTAACTGCACCACCTGGGAAGCCCGTATCCTGGATAGGAGATATTATTCCTCAGGACAGAAGAATCTTTAGGTCAGAAACTAAAGAACAACACTCACAGTATCTTAAATGCCCAGGGGGCTCTTGGTAGATATCACAGAAACCGGGGATGGGAAGGGCAGGGGCTCCTGAAGAACTGCAAACTGGGAAGTCAGCAAGGGTCACCCAGTGCTGGGATCGGGGAGAGATGGGAGTGCAGCTCTCTTGTCTCCGCTTCTCTGAAGTTCTCTGCTCTCTCCTTACCCTTACATCCTCAGAATTCCTTTTCCTCTTGGAGCTCATCACCATCTTTCATCTGGGAACTTTCTCTCTAACGTCAGGTGATCTTGGGTACTGATTCACATTTCAGCATGAGATTCAAGGGGCTTCCCTGGTGGTCCACTAGTTAAGAGTCTGCCTGCCCTGGCCTGGGCCCTCTCCCTTCTTCCAGACTGCTACAATAAGCTCTTTCCTGGTTTTCCTTCTCTAAGCTTGTTCTCCTACAATCCATGCAGAGTTAAATGTGTTTTAACTCTGATCATTTTGCTTAGAACCTCTTGTTCTAACTGCTTATAGGAAAGTGAACCAACTCTGTTACTGGCCTTCTCCAATAGCATCTCTCACTAACACATCAACCCCCTCCCAGCCCTCTACCTTCAGAAGACAGTTATTTATAATTCCCTCAACTTGCCACCAATGTACACACAATTTCCAGCCATGACACTCTGCATATATAATCTTCTGATACATTCTCATGCTTTATCTCATCCTTTAAGACTCATCGCCATCTCACCTCCTCCCAAAAGTCTCTCAGAACTTATACAAATTCACCAGGCATCATGGGATCCTGGTCTTTGCTCCAATATTATTCTGGACTTATATCTATCACTACACTCAGACTCCTGACCCAGCCCTGTATAAACAAAGTCATGTGACAGACAAAGCATTCATCTCCTTAATACGTAAAAGCTCTTATAAATCAATGTTAAGAAGACAAGGCAATAGAAAAAAGAAAGAGCAAAGCATATGAACAAGCAGTTCACATAAAAACAAAAACAAATTGGGACTTCCCTGGTGATTAAGAATCTGCCTTGCAATGCAGCGGACATGGGTTCAATCCCTGGTGGGGCTAAGATCCCACATGCTTTGGGGCAACTAATCCTGCCCACTGCAACTACTGAGCCCACATACTCCAGAGCCCCAGCATCACAATGTAAGATCTTGCATCATGCAGCTAAGATCTGACCAATGAACCAGTGAAGTTGCTCAGTTGTGTCTGACTCTTTGCCATTCCATGGACTGTAGCCTACCAGGCTCCTTCATCCATGGAATTTTCCAACTGGAGTGGGTTGCCATTTCCTTCTCCAGGGGATCTTCCCGACCCAAGGATCGAACCCAGGTCTCCTACATTGCAAGCACACGCTTTACCGTCTGAGCCACCAGGGAAGCCCTGGTCTGACACAGCCAAATAAATACTTTAAAAAAAATTAAATAAAAACTAATATGTGAAAAGATGCTCAACCAGATAGTTAAAGGAATGTCAATATAAACAAGGAAATATCATTTTTAGCTATCAGATTTATAAATATCAAAAAGTTTTATAACATAGCTTTTATAAATATGGGGAAAGAATCACTGTATTTGTGGTAATAAGCATTGATACAATCTTTTAGGAGGGTAATCTGGCAATAACTATAGTAGATTGCAAAAATCATACCCCTTATTTTAGGAATTCTACTTCTATACTATATATGTATATATGATAAAATGCACATATGTTCTTCCACATGTTAGGAAAGATGAGCCTTCAAGTACTTTCTCTGCAGCATAATTTATGCTAGAAAAGGAAATAAAACCACACCAGTGTTAAATATTCAGTACATTATGTTACATGTACACAATGGAATAGTATGCAGCCATGAAAATGATGCCATTTCATGCATATTATTTTATGGAAAGAAAAAAGACAAAGTGCTCAAGAGTGTGTAAAGTACAAAGTATACGGGGTGCAAGGGGTCCATACCACACACATGGACACAGACTTTCTGGAAGGAAAGCATTACCAGGTAACAACAGCCCCCAGGGAGAGGGCTGAGGGTCAGGGAGGACAACAAACCTTACTTTTCAGCAAAACTTTCTCTTCTGCTCTGTTGGAAACTTTTTACTTCACTAACTTCTTTTCATAATCTAGAAAATTTTTTAATTAAACGTAATCCAGTGTGGTGTCCACCTCTCTCCGATTAACAAACCCCTTAGAGGTGGAAATGTATTATGACTCATCTCTGGGCCCAGAGGCTCATGGTGCACACAGCTTCATGAGGAGCTAGACTCTGCAAATGAATGACCCCTTCTGAGGCCAAGGTCCTCTCCTAGCACCCATGCTTCCTCCAGCCTAGGTCTCTGCATGTCCTGGGAATTCAAAGCCAGTGGCTGAAAGTGTTGGCATAAACCCGAGTGCTGACACTGCACTGCACCACTGCCTCAGCTTTGAGGGGCTCCGTCCCAGCTCCCACCCAGCTGCTCCCCGACCTGCCCCATGTGGGAAGAAGGGAGCAGACTCCATGGTGAGTGTAAACGGATCCAGACACCACACTCTCCTTTCTCCTCTTCCTGGCTGTGTGTACTTGGGGCTGGAAACACGGCTCGATTTGACAAATACATATGCAGTGTAATTCATTCCTCCAAGCACCCATGACATGCCGGGGTCTGTTTGACACACAGCACTGAACTGTCCAGGAAACTCCTCTGTGCCCAGAGCTTCCAACCTAGTGCAGGGTGACGGAATTCTTAGGAGAATTCTGTCTCCTAAGTGTTCAGGTGTGGGGGACATTAAATACGAAAATGTGGGGACTTCCTGGGCTGTCCGGTGGTTGAGCCTCTACACTCCCAGTGCAGTGGGGCATGGGTTTGATCCCTGGTTGGGGAACTAAGAATCCTGCAAGCTGCACAGCACAGCCTTAAAAAAAAAAAAAAGAAAAGAAAAGAAAAGAAAATGTGTGCCAAAGACTTAACTCCATGTCTTCTGCACAGTGAGCCAAAATGAAGCCAGTGTGATCACTACCATCCGCCCTTTCCCGTGGCAATATCCCATCCTCCATGTGGCCCATGATTCAGAGGCAGAAGTCTATTATATACATATGAATACATATATATGGGGCTTTCCTGGTGGCTCAGATGGTAAAGAATCTGCCTGCAATGTGGAAGACCCAGATTCGATCCTTGAGTCAGGAATATCCCCTGGAGAAGGGAATGGCTACTGATTCCAGTATTCTTGCCTGGAGAATTACATGGACAGAGGAGCCTGGTGGACTATAGTTCATGAGCTCGTGAAGAGTTGGACACAACTGAGCAACTAACAAACACACACACACACACATACACACTATATATATATATATATAAAAATACATGAATGTTTATATATATATATACACTATATATATGTCAGACATATATGATTATATATATGACTATGTACGGGAGACAGGGATCAAGACCATCCCCATGGAAAAGAAATGCAAAAAAGCAAAATGGCTGTCTGGANAAAAAAAAAAAAAAAGACCACAATACTCACATGATAAGGCTTTCTGGGAAGAGCAGGCTGCTCCAAAACTGGCTCAAGAGAAAAGGGACTGGCTTGGAGTTTTTACTGTAGGGTGTGTGATGTCAGGGTGAGGGTTCCCAGACACTGGCAGGGGTTTGCATGTTTTGAACCTCCCTCTTGTACCAAAGCATCTAGACTTTCTTATTACGGATGTCTATCTGTGGGGTACAGTGGGGGAGGAGGAGGATTGAGTCTCTTCAAAGATGTCGGCAACTACAGATCATAAAATGGGGTCAGACTCTGTTACAAACAGGTATTCAGATTTTAGTCAGTTTAATGGATAAGAAAATAAAATGAGGGACTTGCCTAGGGGTCCAGTGGCTAAGACTTCACCTTCCAATGCAGGGGATGTGGGTTTGATCCTTGGCTGGGGAACTAAGATCTCACAGTTTACAGCCAAAAACCAGAACATAAAACAGGCAATACTGTAACAAGTTCAATAAAGACTTTAAAAATAGTTCATATTTTTAAAAAAAATCTTAAAAAAAGAAAATGATAGAACTAGTGAGCCAGAAAGAAGAAATACTAACCAGAGTAAGTATAAATGCTATTAGATTAAAACTGCAGACAGGAAGTCCACCTGAAGTCATCACCATGCACAATGGACAGTGACCCAGGACATCACAGCCAGCAACTGGAATGTGGCCAGCTGCTACACTTCTAGGTTGAAAGAGGAGCTAGGCTTTATTTCCTAACACATGNACTCATTGGAAAAGACTCTGATGCTGGGAGAGATTGGGGGCAGGAGGAGAAGGGGACGACAGAGGATGAGATGGCTGGATGGCATCACTGACTCGATGCACATGAGTTTGGGTGAATTCCGGGAGTTGGTGATAGACAGGGAGGCCTGGCATGCTGCAATTCATGGGGTCTCAAAGAGTCAGACATGACTGAGTGACTGAACTGAACTGAATTATTTTGGGGGATTGGTGACTCAGACAGTAAAGTATCTGCCTGCAATGTGGGAAACTCAGGTTTGATTCCTGGGTCAGGAAGATCCCCTTGAGAAGGGAATAACAACCCACTCTAGTATTCTTGCCTAGAAAATCCCGTGGACAGAGGAGCCTGCCAGGCTACAGTCTGTGGGGTCACAAAGAGCATGACTGAACAACTAACACTTTCACTTCTTTCCATTATGTTCTGAATGATACAAATACCTTACATTGCACTTGTTTGTCTAAAAAAAGTATTTGTTCAATGTACACTTTAAGACATTATCATAATTTTCCTTAACCTTTTAAAAGAATTTTTAAATTGTATTATTTTTTATTAAAAAAAAATAAAAATTCCTCTGTTTTGTGAGGATGGAAAGTCCATAGAAATAAATAGGGACTGAGGTGGGGCCAGTGTTGGGGTAGAGGGCTAAGAGGGTCAGGACCTAGGATGCGAAGATTAGGTGGGACGGCCCTGTTTGGGGAATTGTAAATCCCTAGGCAGGGCAACTTGAGAAGAGATTTTCATTTCTTATGGAAATGACCTTGAAAGGCAAGAGGATTCTTCAGCTTTTCTGAGTGTGGGGGTTGAAGGGTGGCGTCCACATAGCTCATCCTCCACCTCAGCTGTGGAGGTTCAGGGTCTTATAAGTAGGTCATCATCCAGATGGAAGGGACAGGAGGCTGGACCCCAGCTCCCACCCACCGTTCGACGATCACATCTGGAAAGTGGGGACAGATGATGCTCATCTCTGAGAGGGGCCACTGGGAGGGTCCCACAGGGACAAAGGGCACAGGTGATGATCATCATCGCAAGATCATCATCTCCGTGGCAGAGACCAGGTCTGTTTGATGCATCACCATATGCCATAAATGAACTGGCACATAGTAGGTGCTCAGTAAATACCTTATCAGTGAAGAAATGATAAAGCAGGGTCCATAGAGACTTACTAAAAAGTGATTTCAAAACTTCAGGATCAGGAAGACAGTCCGTGAGCACTCTGTCACAAGTGGGGCAGGGGTCACCCCTTGTCACAGTTCACACGGCAAAGGACAGTGGGAGGGCAGAGGCTGGTATGGACTACACACTCTCACTGGGCTAGACACTCCACAGAGATGAGAAAGAGCCTATCTGGCTCCCAGGGTGCACCCCTTTGCCCACATCGGGGCTGGCACATAGTAGGTACTCTAGAAACTTAAGAGCGTTCATGAGAGAAAAAGAGAAGAATCTGAGTCCCTTCGAGATTATAAACTGGAGGCTTTCCTGGCCATCTGGTGGTGAAAACTCTGAGCTTCCAGTGCAGAGGGTATGGATTTGGTCAGGGAGTTAGGATCCCACATGCTGTGTGACCAAAAGATACTGGAGTGGGTTGCCATTCCCTTCTCCAGGAGAATCTTTCCAACCCAGGGATGGGACCCTTGTCTCCTGGATTGCAGGCAGACCGACTGAGCCACCAGGGAACCCCCTGGAAAAGCAGCTAAATGATTTCAGAAGAAACTGTAGACTCAGCAGGGAGCCTCTACCATAAGTTCCAGAATCCACCTTCCCATGTGAGTGTTCTGGGGCTAAAAGCCGCAGAGCAGCAGAAGTCTGGTGAAACATTCTTGGATTCATAAACTCTGGGTCTCACTCTAATTGGCAGCCAGGCCCATAATTAAGGTCTTCTTACCTCTCTTCAGGGACCATTTCCTGAAAGCCTCAATCAGTGTAATTGTGCTTCCTCAGAAACCACCACCCAGCAAAGTCAACCACAAATCACAAAGCGAGCAGCTCGCCCAAGTGCTTCTGGCTGCATGGTGATGATGCCCTTGGGGTTGGACATTTCATCTGGTCAGCTCTACGTGGGCAGAGGCTCCCACCACCTAAACTGTGAATTCATGCATTTACAGGAGAGAATCCAGATAGACCCCTCCTGCCCACCTACAGCAGGGCGCACACTCAGTCCTGCGGAAACCCGTGTCCTTTGCAGAGGAAACAAGACTCCTTCTGCAGACTCGGGAGTTGAGACTGTTGGGTCTTTCTCTTTCGCCTTCTTTTTAAAAAGCAACTTTATAAATGTTGTAACTTACATACCACAGAAGTCACCCACTGTGTGTACACAGTGCTGTGATTTTCATAAGCTTTTGGAGTTTGCATCTTCATTGCCTCTATCCAGTTTTAAAATATCTCTATCATCTAAGAAGTTTCTACTTGCACTGAGATTTTTACGTGAAAATGTTAGTCACTCAGTCGTGTCCGACTCTTTGCAGCCCCATGGACTGTAGCCCTCCAGGCTCCACTGCTCATGGGATTCTCCAGGCAAGAATACTGGAGTGGATTGCCATGCCTCTTCTCCAGGGGAATCTTGGGCTTCCCAGGTGACTCAGATGGTAAAGAGGTTTTTAAAGCCACTCACTTTTACGCTATGAGCTTCCCAGGTGGCTCAGAAGGTAAAGAATCTTCCTGCAATGCAGGAGATCCAGGTTCAATCCCTGGGTCAGCAAGATCCCCTGAAGGAGAGCAAGGCAACCCACCATAGTATTCTTGCTTGGAGAATTCCATGGACAGAGGAGACTGGCGGGCTATAGTTCATGGGGTCACAAAGAGTTAGAAACTGAGCAAATAACACACTGTAACTCCAGAAGTTAAACCTTGGGCAGCCCCAGGGTAAAATGTTCTCATGAAAGACCCAGGTTAGGCCCCATTTTTCATGGGAGGGAACTCTTTGGGTAGGGTGCTACTTAAGTTGCATACTGGGTGCTGTTTAATTTGCATACCATACCCTGGTGCCTCACAGGATGGAAAAAAGGCATGAAAGTGGGCGGTTGGGAGCTTCCCCAGAGACCATGTGTGGGAAAGAATAAGACAAGAGAGACCTCACTCACTGAAAAGTTGACACAAATCTTTTACAATCTTTTTTTCTGATCACTGATGTGTCAACCATAGCCAGCATTTCTCAGGTTGTCAGGCTCTGGGCCCCTGAGATGTTGACAGCAGTTGAGGGATGGAGGAGGGATTAAATGATGTCCTCAAGTTCAGGTAAGGTGAGGTGAAGTCGCTCAGTCGTGTCCAACTCTTTGCGACCCCGTGGACTGCAATCTACTAAGCTTCTCTGTCCATGGGATTCTCCAGGCAAGAATACTGGAGTGGACTGCCATTTCCTTCTGTAGGGGATCTTCCCGACCCAGGGATCAAACCCGGGTCTACTGCATTGGAGGCAGACGCTTTAACCTCTGAGCCACCAGGGAAGCCCCCATAACAATGAGTTAAACAAGTTTCTTCACTGCAGGATTTATCAGAGCCTTCGGTTCCTTAAAGAGGAGAGTTAATCTCCAAAGGGACATTTGGGCCACAAAATGATTTTTCAAAGAAGATGGTACTGGTGTTTATGAAGCACCCCATACAGCTCAGGCTTCTGCATGGTAGCTGGCAATATATAAGGAAAGATAGCAGGTCACATTACATGTTGGGTGCCTGCTTCAAAATACTGTTTTTGGGCCTTTGTGTAAATTTTCTCTTTAAATAACACAAAAACCCATTTCACAGAAGGAGGGTCTGAAACTGAAGCCCCTCCTTGATGTTTCAAATCACCTCCCTGATGAAGTTATTCCTCTCAGATTACTCACAAACACACAGTAAATGCTAAAAACAATAATGTCATGGAAGAACAAACTGTCACATGTAGTTTCATTCACCTAATCATTTGTAAAGATGCCTAGCTCTGGTCCATCCATGAAATGGAATAATTGGTTCATCCATGCAATGGAATCCTATACATCTACGTAAAAGAGTGAGGCACTTCTGTATGTATCAACTGGTAAAGATCTTCAAGAAATATCCTTAAGCAAAAAAAAAATTTGACAAATTGAAATGAAATAGTGAGTGTAAAACATTTGGCCTAGATCCCAGTGCATAATACATGATAAACAAACAATATCTGTTATTATCATGATAAATATGAATTAATTAATTAAATACCTGAATTAATTACCTGTAATTCTTTTAAATAACCACTTGAAAGGCATAAGGAATTTACCATTTAAACTAGTTTTGTTTTTCCAAATCAATGGCTTAGCCAGGGACCTCTAAGCTTCCTTCCACTGTTGACAGTCAATAAAGTTCTGATGAGCCCCACCCGTGGGCTCAACTCCACCCTCGCCTCCTGGACAGACACTGTAAGCTTGATGAATTTTTAATTCTGAGTTAGACAAGACGGAAAAGGCAATGGCAGCCCACTCCAGTACTCTTGCCTAGGAAAATCCCATGGATGGAGGAGCCTGGTGGGCAGCAGTCCATGGGATCGCTAAGAGTCGGACACGACTGAACAACTTCACTTTCACTTTTCACTTTCATGCATTGGAGAAGGAAATGGCAACCCACTCCAGTGTTCTTGGCCTGGAGAATCCCAGGGACAGGGAGTCTGATGGGCTGCCATCTATGGGGTTGCACAGAGTCAGACATGACTGAAGGGACTTAGCAGCAGCAGCAGACAAGGCCAGCACCACGCAGCATGGGCATTTCTCTGCTTCCTGGCCCTGGTGTGGCAGGGCATCTGGAGGTATCAGTCTTCAGAGCTAGTTTGGAATTCATCTTGAGCCCCAAGACCAGCCACCTCAGGGCCCTGTCTTATTTATTTATTTATTTATTTTGGCTGCAGCTTGGGGAACCTTTCCTGACCAGGGACCAAACCCCAGTCCCTGTGCTGGGAGTCTTAACCACTGGTGCCAGGGAAGTCCCAGGGCCGCACATTAGTGTCTAGTTGTTGGTGGTGTTCAGTTGCTAAGTCATGTCTGACTCTTTGCAACCCCATGGACTTCAGCACACCAGGCTCCCCTGTCCTCCACTGTCTCCCAGAGTTTGCTCAAATTCATGTCCATTGAGTCAGTGATACTATCTAACCATCTCATCATCTGTCGCCCCCTTGTCCTTTTGAATTCAGTGTATCCCAGCATCAGGGTCTTTTCCAACAAGTCAGCTTTTCACATCAGGTGGCCAAACTACTGGAGCTTCAGCTTCAACATCAGTCCTTCCAGTGAATATTCAGGGTTGATTTCCCTTAGGATTTAGTGTGTAGAGTTCCAGCCAAAACAAAACAAAAAGCCAGTGGCAACTTCCATGGGTTTTTATTCCCTGTGATTGACTCTCTGGGTCTTACTTGCACAAAGCAGATATATTGAATCTTCCTCCATCTCAGTCAATTTTGCTGAGGCCCAATCCTGGGAGTTTTACACGATTCCTCCCGATCCTTCAGCCCAAATATCACCTCTTTGGTGAGAGTCCTTGAACGCTCCACATAAAGCAGCCCCTGGCCCCACTTCACCCCCAGCAGGCCCGTTCATGTAGACTCTACACTGCAGACTGCAGGGATGAAATTCTGTATCCCAGAACCTACCAGTAAAGACCCCTGTGAAATGGCTGGCAAACAGGTATGCTCCCCGCCACCTTGTTTATAACCACAGAAGACTGGAAACTTTCTAAACCCCATCAGAACAGGATGAATTATCTGTGCATCACGCACAAAATGACATCCTGCAAAACAAGGCGGCTCTGTATGAACCAGTGAGGAGCCATCAAGGTGATAAAGCAAGTGAGAAGAGTGAGGTGCCAGACTATGTGTACAAAATGCCGCCATTTGGGTTAAAAAAGAAGTACATGTCATTGTGTGTTTGTGCCTAAAATAGCTCCTTATACACACCTAATTGGTAATGAGATTGGTCTCCAGCTGGGGAGTTGGGGATGGGAGGGAAACACCCTCATCTTTGTGTACCATTGCATTTCCTTCTGGGGAACCCACTTTACACTAATAATAATATAAAAAGCTACCCATTGCCCTGATGTAATTTTGCCACGAATTTCTATCTTCTATGTCTGGCCCCTTCTTTAACGGCTCAAAATCTGAAGTATACAGAGTCCCTCCCAGGAAACTTGACCAGCAAACCTGAAGGACTGGCTGCTGCTTCCCAAGATAGACACTGGAGTTGGAGCTGCCCATCCATCGAGGAAGGGACCTTGCCCAGGCAACTCACCGCTTGGAGCCTCAGTTTCTCCATCTGTAAAATGGGGCTGTAATGCCTACATCCTATGGTTGTTGGGAAGAGTAAACTAGTTTAATATGAAAAAGGTCTAAAACAGCGGTTGGCACATACTACCTGCTGGATAAGGTAGTATCTTACCACATGGGGACAGGACAGTACTGGGTCAGAAGCAGCACCCCTGGAGGCAGCCACGCCTGCTCTGGAAGCTACGAGAGCTTCAGCATCTCTCTCACCTTTTTCTGAGCCTCTGGCTCCTCATCTGCAAAATGGGCTAAAATAGGATTATTAGGTGGGTTTCCCAGGTGGTGCTAGGGGTACAGAACCTGCCTGCCAATGCAGGAGACATTAAAGTGCTCAATCACTAGGTTGGGAAGATCCCCTGGAGGAGGAAATGGCAAGCTACTCCAGTATTCTTGCCTGGAGAATCCCATGGACAGAGCCTGGTGGGTTATAGTCCATAGTTTCGCAAAGATCTGGATATGACTGAGCAACTTAGCTTGCACGCATGCAGGGTTATTAGGGAATTAAATAACATGGTGCATACGTGTTTTCTGCAGGTTGTGTTACAGTAGGCGTCACATTTTTTTAAATTGGCTTTTCTGCATTTTCCTTCTTTCTTTTTCTTTTTCCTTCTGACCACACTACACAGCTTTCGGAATCTTAGTTTCCTGACCAGGGATTGAACCTGCACCTTGGCAGTGAAAGTGTGGAGTCCTAACCACTGAGCACCAAGAATTTCCCTAGATTTTATTTTTTTGTCTGTGTGTTTTATTAAACCTAAAGTTTTTATTTTCTTTGTTAGATTTGATACCAGGTTTTGCTGGGTTTTGACCACATTCAAAATGTGGTTTGGCCAGGTCCACCGAGATGTATCGTGGTCTTGTCCGACTCTTGCGACCCCATGGACTGTAGCCTGCCAGGCCCCTCTGTCCATGGGATTCTCCAGGCAAGAATACTGGAGTGGATTGCCATCTCCTTCTCCAGGGGATCTTCCCAACCCAGGAATGAAACCTGGGTTTCCTGCATTGCAGGCAGATTCATCACCCACTGAGCTATGAGGGAAGCCCTGTTTTGACCACATTCAAGTTAAAACATTTAAACTGGACAACGTGACAGAGAGTGGAAGATCGTCTGTCAGCCACCCTCGACACCCAGCCCTGGTGTCAGCCTCCCAGATCCCTGTGCAGGACCACCACTTCCTGGGCGTTCATCTGTACTCCCAAAGATATTCTAAGTGTGTACAAGAGTGTGACGTGTATTACTTTTGTCAACAATAAAAAGGAAATTGTTTGTGACACTTTAATTCATTCTGTCATCAGCTAAAAGTAGTTAGCAACAATGGATAGAGAAAACAACAATTAAAAGGGAACAGTTGAGAAAATTCTTTCTAAAGATCTTCTTAAACAGTTGGTGCCTGCCACCACTGAATTTTTCCTGTCTTGTGGTTAAATGAATATTCGTGGATATTAGCAATGCATCAAAATCTCTGCTCGAAGAAAATCAGAATTCCTGGCCAAAGAGAAAAAGAAACAGAGGGAATGCAGGGCGTTGGCGGGCGCGGGGAGGGTGGGCAGCTTCCTACCCTTCCTTACCTGTTCTCCAGGAAATTGCTTACAGTGAGAAACTACACTGATTCCAAAGTTAGGAAACAGGTAAAAACCCTTAAAAAAAAATTTTTTTTTTCAACAACAAAAAACAAAGTTAAGAAATAGTTGCACACAGGTACAGGTCTCTCTTGAGATCTTAGCACAGGCTTTCTTTACTTACCCATTTAAATATTTATTTTTCACATAATATTTATTTATGTAAACATTATAAAAGTAAAGCCTATTTGTTTTTTCTTTTTCAGTATGGTTTATTACAGGATATATAGTTCCCTGTGATATACAGTAGTACCTTGTTATTTATCCATCCTATACACAATAGTTTACATCTACTAATTCCAAACTCCCAGTCCTTCCCTCTCCCTCCTCCCTCCCCCTTGGCAACCACAAGTCTGTTCTTTATGTTTGTGAGTCTGTTTTGTAGATAATTTCACTTGGGCCATCTTTTAGATTCCACACGTAAGTGTTATTATGTGATATTTGTCTCTTTTTGACTTCACTTAATATGATAATCTTTAGTTACATCCATGTTGCTGCACATGGCATTATTTCATTCTTTTTTTATGGTTGAGTAGTATTCCATTGTGTGTATCTCTATGTGTACAGACGCACACACACAACATTTTCTTCATCCACTCAACTCCTGATGGACATTTAGGTTGTTTCTGTGTTTTGCTATTGTGAACAGTGCTGCTATGAACAGAGGGGTACACGTGTCCTTTTGAATTATAGTTTTGTCTGGGTATACGCCCAGGATGGGATTGCTCAATCTTATGCTAATTCTATTTTTAGTTTTCTGCGGGATCTCCACACTGTTTTCCATAGTGGCTACATCAACTTACATTCCTACTAACAGTGGAGGAGGGTTGCCTTTTCTCCACACCCTCTGCAGCATTTGTTATCTGTAGACTTTTTAAAGATGGCCGTCCTGATGATGTGAGGTGGTATCTTATTGTAGCTTTGACTTGCATTTCTGTAATTAGTGATGTTGAGCATCTTTTAACTTGCCTATTTGCCATCTGTATGTCTTCTTTGGAGATGTGTTTATTAAGGTTTTTTGTTTTTGTTTTTGTTTTTTTACCAAGTTTAGACTCACATCAGGTAGAAAATGAGACAGTAATCCACCTTGAGGAAGCAAACTCTGTGATCACTTTGAGTAACACATCCAGGTTTCGTTTACAGCCGCATTTCGGCCTCTGGATGGCTGACACTCTGGGGGATTCTTTGTGGGGGGAGCTGGCCTGTGCACTGTAGGGTGTTTAGCATCAACCCACTAGGATGCCAACAGCAATCTTCCCTCCCCCTCCTCATGACAACCAAAAACGTCTCCAGACATCGTCAAATCTGGGGGAAAAAAAAAATCACACTCCTCTTCAAATCCTCAGGCCCAAACATGATTCCTTCCTGGTTCCTCAAAAAGGAACTGCTGGGGCAAGTGAAATGGACCCCCCACTCTGGGGCTTCACCACCCCACCTCCAAGGGGAGATGGAGGAGAGGTGGGGGAGGGGAATGGCAGGACTGGGACGAAAATGATGACACAGTGACCGGCTCTGCTCTCATCAGAGGCTATACATCCAAAGTCAGGGTGTCCACAGGACCATGCTCTCTCTGAAATCCGTAGGGGAGCCGCCTTTCCACATCTTCCAGCTTCGGGAGGTGGCCAGCTACCCTCCACCTCTGCCTCCGACTTCATGTGGCCATCTCTGCTAGTGTGTCTGTGCCTCTCCTCTCTTTGTAAGGATACAGGTCATGACGATTAAGGGCCACTGGACTCCAGCACGACCTCATCTTATTTACTCACAACGCGCCTACTTCCAAATAAGGTTGAAACCAAGGTACAGGGGTTATGGCTTGGACATACCCCACTTCTACGGAGTACAATTCAACTCCTAACATCTGTGAAGTCCCAAAGGCCTTCTAATCTCAGCAAAGGCCTGATGCCAAGACACTCTTTTCAACTCACCACCTCTCAGACTCTTTTGGGACCATTCCTTAAGGTCAAGATCTTCCCTTGGAAAATGTTGGGAAGCCACAAACACCACTCAGTGCATCATGATAGAAGAGAACAAGGGAATCCCCTCACGGTCCAGAGGTTGGGACTCTGTTCTCACTGCCAAGGACTCTAAAAGCCCAGGTTCAATACCCTGTCAAGCAACTAAAATCCCACAAGCCTGAGACTTGACCTTGTAAACATTCTTACAAAACTCTTCCTTGAACACATTCCTGGAACTAGGCCTTTCAACTCTTCTCAGTTTTCACGCTTTTTTCTCATCCATCTCCCACATCAAGATATTATCCAGAAGAGGCAAGAAAACTAGTGTTTACGATGGTACCAAAAGTAACTGAGCATTCCATGAAACTATGGACTCCAGTGTAGTTTTTAAAAGTCATGATATCAGGTTTGTTTCTGCAGATTATGTTCCATGTTACTAGAAGACAGAGGTTTGATATGCCTTGCATCCATAGACCTTGAACATAATGCCAGCCTGGGTTGGCAAAGCCAGGAAGGGGTCAGGTTTTGGTGACTCCAAGCGTCACCAAGCCTCCCAGCCTGTGGCCTATGGATTTCAGAGAAGTACCTGAAAACTGTCAACTAGAAGAGAAAGGCGATGTATCTGAGATCTGAGAAAGTAAATCAACAATGATCAGATCATCAGGGAGCAAAAGCCACATGAGAATAGCACATGGGTGCACTACGGCATTGAAATTTTGAAAGCAAACCTTTCTTATCTCCAATTAAGGAGACAAGCCTCACCACCTACTCAGCACAGGCAACTAAGAGGCACTGGCTGAGGGTCACAGCCACCTGGGATCAGAGAAAGCTCCCTCACCTGGAAATCATGCTTAAAAATACCTCAGACTGTTCTTCCCTTTGTAGCCCAGGACAGCCGTTTCCTGGGTTCTCCACCTGCTATTATTATTCAGTGGCTAAGTCATGTGACTGTTTGTGAGCCCATGGACTGCAGCACACCAGGCTTCCCTGTCTTTTACCATCTCCCCCAGTTTGCTCAAACTCATGTTCACTGAGTCGGTGATGCCATCCAACCATCTCATTCCGTCACCCCCTTCTCCTCTTGCCCTCAATCTTTCCCAGCATCAGGGTCTTTTCCACCTGAGATAAAGGAAGGCAAATTAAACCACCACTTCACCACCCCAACACACCCCTGGGAAAAGGAAAAGACTAGAGAAATACAGATGCTCCCTGACTTATGAGGATTTAACTTATAATTTTTCAACTTAAGATTGGAACAAAAGTGACTGGCATTCAGTAGAAACCATACTTCAGAATTAGAATGTTGCCCTTTTCCTGGGCTAGTGAGATCCTCTCGTGAGGCTGGGCAGCAGCAAGAGTCAGTGACCGATACACTCACAACCATTCTAGTTTCCACCTTCATTAGGCAACAAATCACATGAGGACTTCCCCTGCAATCCAGTTAAGACTCCACTTTCCAATGTCGGGAGTGAGGGTTCAATCCCAGGTCAGGGATTTAAGATGCCACATGCCGGACTTCCCTGGTGGTCCAGTGGTTAAGAATCTGCCTGCCAACTCAGGGGACATAGGTTCAATCTCTGCTCCAGGAAGATCCCACATGCCACAAGGCAACTAAGCCTGTGCGCCACAACCACTGAAGCCCGGGCATTTGGAGCTGCAACAGGAGAGGCCAAAATAAGCCCAAGCACTTAGTGCAGGGTGTAGCCCCCAGTCACTGCAACTAGAGAAAGCCCGTACACAGCAACGAAGACAGCACAGCCAAAGATAAAGAATTCAGCAAACAAAAAAAAGATCTCACATGCCAAGGGGTGTGGCCAAAATTTTTTAAAAAACAATTATGATATATTCAACCCCTTACTATAAAACAAGCTTTGTGTTAGATGATTTTGCCCATCTGTAGGCTAATATAAGTGTTCTGAGGAGGTTTAGGGTAAGTGAGGCTAAGTGAAGACAATTGATAGGTCAAGTGAATTAAATAATTTTTCAAACAAATGAGGTGTAGGAAACTCCCTGGCAGTTTAGGGGTTAGGACTTGGCACTTTCATTTTCAGGACCCAGGTTCCTGTCTCTTATACACATCTAGATGTGTATAAGAGACAGCCTCATGACAACCAAAAACGTCTCCAGACATCGTCAAATCTGGGGGAAAAAAAAAAATCACACTCCTCTTCAAATCCTCAGGCCCAAACATGATTCCTTCCTGGTTCCTCAAAAAGGAACTGCTGAGGCAAGTGAAATGGACCCCCCACTCTGGGGCTTCACCACCCCACCTCCAAGGGGAGATGGAGGAGAGGTGGGGGAGGGGAATGGCAGGACTGGGACGAAAATGATGACACAGTGACCGGCTCTGCTCTCATCAGAGGCTATACATCCAAAGTCAGGGTGTCCACAGGACCATGCTCTCTCTGAAATCCGTAGGGGAGCCGCCTATCCACATCTTCCAGCTTCGGGAGGTGGCCAGCTACCCTCCACCTCTGCCTCCGACTTCATGTGGCCATCTCTGCTAGTGTGTCTGTGCCTCTCCTCTCTTTGTAAGGATACGGGTCATGACGATTAAGGGCCACTGGACTCCAGCACGACCTCATCTTATTTACTCACAACGCGCCTACTTCCAAATAAGGTTGAAACCAAGGTACAGGGGTTATGGCTTGGACATACCCCACTTCTACGGAGTACAATTCAACTCCTAACATCTGTGAAGTCCCAAAGGCCTTCTAATCTCAGCAAAGGCCTGATGCCAAGACACTCTTTTCAACTCACCACCTCTCAGACTCTTTTGGGACCATTCCTTAAGGTCAAGATCTTCCCTTGGAAAATGTTGGGAAGCCACAAACACCACTCAGTGCATCATGATAGAAGAGAACAAGGGAATCCCCTCACGGTCCAGAGGTTGGGACTCTGTTCTCACTGCCAAGGACTCTAAAAGCCCAGGTTCAATCCCCTGTCAAGCAACTAAAATCCCACAAGCCTGAGACTTGACCTTGTAAACATTCTTACAAAACTCTTCCTTGAACACATTCCTGGAACTAGGCCTTTCAACTCTTCTCAGTTTTCACGCTTTTTTCTCATCCATCTCCCACATCAAGATATTATCCAGAAGAGGCAAGAAAACTAGTGTTTACGATGGTACCAAAAGTAACTGAGCATTCCATGAAACTATGGACTCCAGTGTAGTTTTTAAAAGTCATGATATCAGGTTTATTTCTGCAGATTATGTTCCATGTTACTAGAAGACAGAGGTTTGATATGCCTTGCATCCATAGACCTTGAACATAATGCCAGCCTGGGTTGGCAAAGCCAGGAAGGGGTCAGGTTTTGGTGACTCCAAGCGTCACCAAGCCTCCCAGCCTGTGGCCTATGGATTTCAGAGAAGTACCTGAAAACTGTCAACTAGAAGAGAAAGGCGATGTATCTGAGATCTGAGAAAGTAAATCAACAATGATCAGATCATCAGGGAGCAAAAGCCACATGAGAATAGCACATGGGTGCACTACGGCATTGAAATTTTGAAAGCAAACCTTTCTTATCTCCAATTAAGGAGACAAGCCTCACCACCTACTCAGCACAGGCAACTAAGAGGCACTGGCTGAGGGTCACAGCCACCTGGGATCAGAGAAAGCTCCCTCACCTGGAAATCATGCTTAAAAATACCTCAGACTGTTCTTCCCTTTGTAGCCCAGGACAGCCGTTTCCTGGGTTCTCCACCTGCTATTATTATTCAGTGGCTAAGTCATGTGACTGTTTGTGAGCCCATGGACTGCAGCACACCAGGCTTCCCTGTCTTTTACCATCTCCCCCAGTTTGCTCAAACTCATGTTCACTGAGTCGGTGATGCCATCCAACCATCTCATTCC
>SJYV01027468.1:0-19521 GCA_006410875.1 Neotragus pygmaeus
TGTATGGAGTGGCAGGGGTGGGGTGGGGTGGGGTGGGGGTGTCATGTGGTGGTGGAAGCCTGCCTGCAGCGAGGAAGAGTTAAGGGGCCAGTGTGGCTGAACAGGGGAGAGTGAAGGGCATGGGGGTGCCTGAGCAAAGGAGGGACATGAAGTGACTTATAGTTTAAAGGGGTCACTTGTACTAAGACTAAATGGGGGTGAGGGGAAGTAGAGGGGGTCAGTTGGGAGGAATTTGTGGCAAGCCAGGCAAGAGATTTTGCTAGGAAAGATTGAAGGCGGAAGGAGAAGGGGACGACAGAGGATGAGATGGTTGGATGGCATCACCAACACGATGGATATGAGCTTGAATAAACTCCGGGAGTTGGTGATGGACAGGGAGGCCTGGTGTGCTGGACACGACTGAGCGACTGAACTGAACTGAATCGAGGCAAGAGATAGTGGAAGCCTGGACTGGGATGGGAGCTATGAGAAGAGGGCCAGACTTTGGAAATATTTTGAAGGTGGAGCCAATCAGATTTGCTGATAGACTGCATAAGGAGCATGAAACAGAGGAGTCCAGGGTGACTAAGGCTTGTGGACTAAGCATGGAAAACTGGAGGTGCTGTTATTGGGTGGGAAAGACAGGACGTGCTGGGCGGGAGGTGCAGGGCGGGGGAACTGGGAGCTGGCTCGTGGACACGCTGGGCAGGCGGTGGGCTCTGGGTCTGCAGTGCAGAGCAGCGATTGGAGACATGACATGGGAGTGGAGACAGCTTTTCCTACTTTCTGCTCCCCTCTTTGCCTAGGTTGCCCACCATTTTATTACCCCAGGTCACTGATTAACATATTCACACTAACATGTTTAGCCAAATGTACAATTATTAATAGTTAATATATTGAGTACAATATATTTTAAACAGGAAGCCATCTGCTGGAGAGTCAGAGTAGAAGCTATGGCATTCCTGCGGTCTCTTGGCAGATGGGGCCGGCATCTCAGCCTTCGCGGGCTCTGGGTCAGCTGCGTCATGAAATGACAGTTCTGCCGGTGGCCACTAGGAGGAGCCCTTGTTGAGGAAGCAGGTGGAAAAAGGAGGCAGGCACGGCCATCAAGTCTGGAGGTCTAGGGGAGAGACTTTGCCTAGTTGAATCAGTTCTCCAGGGAGCCTCCCAATCAGGCCTGGCGGCCCAACTCAGCTACGGGGGTGCTGCAAACAGCGCAGTGGCGAGTCCCCGACTTAGGAACCCAGGCTCTCTTTGCTGGTGGCACCCTCCCCCAGATCCCTTCTCCTCCTCTTTAAGCTCCAGATGCTCTTTCTTTATCACATGTGTGTTTTGCAAATAATTTTTCGCCGTCTTGCTTTTTTTTTTCATTTTTGGTCACAGTATCTTTTGAAGCACCGAAGTCACAAATTTTGACAGTCCAGTGTATCAGATTTTCTTTTATGGGTCATGCTTTTGGTACTGTGTCTAAGAAGTCTGCCTAACCCAAAATCTTAAAGATTTTCCTTGATGTTTCTCTGTCTTAGAGTTTCTGCTCTTACGTCAAAATCTGTGATCCATTTTGAGTTAATTTTTGCATATGGTGTGAAGTAAGGGTCTAAGCTCATTTGGGGGAGTATGTGGCTGTCCAGTTGCCCAGCACCTTCAAAAGGAGGGGAATAATTTATAAGCCTTTCTCTGGGCTGTCTGGGGACTGGAACCAGGCCAAGGATGTGAAAGAGCTTGGTGAGCTGCTGTCCAACCACAAGGACTGGAGACTGTCATTATTTGGTTGGTCCTGTGTGTGATGAGCCCGGGAAGGGATCCCCGGGCTGTGAAGAGCTCTGGTTCCCATCTTGATCTAAGAAGGTTTTGAGCTCTGGATGCTGTTCTTTTTACTCATCGACTCCCACATTAGTCTCTCTTATTCTGAAAGAACCGCCCCCTCTCTCCCTCCGTTTCAACCTTCCAGAAAGAAGGACTGCATACTTACTATAAGCCGGGCATCATGCCAGGCTCTAGGGGCCTGGCAGACATGGTTCCCACCTGCGCGAGGCTCCCAGACTCACTGGGGAGACACCCAAGCCCACAAGGCATATGCTTCTGAACTCCAGCACTCTCATAGCCCGGGGCCATGGGGAGGACTCGCCGTCAAGTAGTCTACACAACCTTCTGTGGGAAAGTGACCTCTGTGCCAGGACAACACAGGGCGGTGGGGAAGTGTGGGCAGAGGAAGCCGAACTGGCAAAGACGCGGAGCGGAGACAGAACACGGAGGTTTGGGAAAGCGAAAATGAATACTCGCGGCTCCAGCGTCAGATGGGTCTCTGGTCTGTCCTTCCGTTTGTTCATTCAACAAGAATTCATTGAGCATCTACTCTCTCCAGGCCCTGTGCAGACTGGAAGTACAAACATGCGTTCCTCCTCTTTAGGGAGTTCACAGCCTTTGGGATCCCGGGAGAGGAATGCTGTTGAGAGGCCTGGCGCAGACTGCTATTCTGCCTGGGAAGACCCAGCTACAAGGTTCCAGCTTCTAAATGTAGAGTGGGGTGGAATCTAGACAGCAAGGTTGGATCAGATGCGGGCTTTCAGCTTATCTGCAGCCCAGCCTTAAGGGGAGGTGAGGAAGGAAACGAGAGAAGACAGCCTCACCCCCACCTCACTACCATCCTCAGCTTTCTCAGCAGCAAGCAGATGCAGCCATGAGGGAGGCTGTTGCGTTGCCATGGAAACACAGAGTATCACCCAACCTTTTCTCCTCACCCCTACACCATGCCTGGACCTTCCTCCTCCCTTCTTTCCAGAAGGCCAGCATTCTGGAAGTAGAGCTAGCTCTTGTGTGTGAAAAAGAGGACAGAACGTTTTCTGGCAATCAGAGCATCAGACCCTGAAATAATAAAACTTGAAATCCGAGGGTGTTAAAGGAGCACAGAGCAGCAGCACCAATTTGCCTGGTGCAGCAGGCATCAGGGAACTCTTCTCTTTGAGCATGAATTTCACAGCAGAGCACAGGGATGCTGGCTATTCCGGGCATCTCTCTGGAGCCAGATTGCCTCGGCTTAAGTCCTAGAACCACACTTGCTAGCTGTGTGACCCTGGACAGTGACTTCACCACTCTGAGCCTCAGTTTCCAAATCTGGAAAGTGGGGATAATAACAGAACCACCTCTCAGGCTTACTGTGAAGATGAAATAAGATAATTTGCACAAAGCCCTTCACATGGTGCTTGGAAATCTGTGTGCTCAAAATGAGCCAGCATCAAGGCCATGGTCATTAGCTTATTTGTGAGATAAGCGGCCCAGACCAGATCATTCCTAGTCTCCTTCCCCCTACTCTGCTCTGCAACAGGCAAAAGGAGAGGTGGAGAGTGAGGAAAGAACTTTACCGGCTCCTCAAACTGCAGCCTGTGGGTGGTGCTGCTTCCACTCTTCCTGGACATGAAAAGTAAATGTCAGCCTTGCTTTTTAGACCAAGGAGGGGCAGCGAGAGAGGATGTTAAGGTTGGCTGGTGAGTCGGGAGTCTCAGGTCTCTTCGGTTGCCCATCTTATCTGATAGGGAAATGTGAGGCCTTCTTTGCCTCCCATTTCTGCCCCACCCTAAAATAGCTACTCCTAGCTTTATTGATTCGGAGAAGGCAATGGCATCCCACTCCAGTACTCTTGCCTGGAACATCCCATGGACAGAGGAGCCTGGTAGGCTGCAGTCCCTGGAGTTGCGAAGAGTCGGACACGACTGAGCGACTTCACTTTCACTTTTTACTTTCATGCACTGTAGAAGGAAATGGCAACCTACTCCAGTGTTCTTGCCTGGAGAATCCCAGGGACGGGGGAGCCTGGTGGACTGCCGTCTGTGGGGTCACACAGAGTTGGACACGACTGAAGCGACTTAGCAGCAGCAGCAGCTTTATTGATTACACCAAAGACTTTGACTGTGTAGATCACAACAAACTGTGGAAAATTCTTCAAGAGATGGAAACACCAGACCACCTTACCTGCCTCCTGAGAAATCTGTATGCAGGTCAAGAAGCAACAGTTAGAACGAGACATGGAACAATGGACTGGTTCCAAATTGGGAAAGGAGTACGTCAAGACTGTATGTTGTGACCCTGCTTATTTAACTTATATGCAGAGTACATCATGAGAAATGCTGGGCTGGATGAAGCACAAGCTGGAATCAAGATTGCTGGGAGAAATATCAATAACCTCAGATATGCAGATGACACCACCCTTATGGCAGAAAGTGAAGAAGAACTAAAGAGCCTCTTGATGAAAGTGAAAGAGGAGAGTGAAAAAGNCACCTTACCTGCCTCCTGAGAAATCTGTATGCAGGTCAAGAAGCAACAGTTAGAACGAGACATGGAACAATGGACTGGTTCCAAATTGGGAAAGGAGTACGTCAAGACTGTATGTTGTGACCCTGCTTATTTAACTTGTATGCAGAGTACATCATGCAAAATGCCAAGCTGGATGAAGCACAAACTGGGATCAAGACTGTCAGGAGAAATATCAATAACCTCAGATATGCAGATGACACCATCTTTATGGCAGAAAGCAAAGAGGAACTAAAGAGCCTCTTGATGAAGGTGAAAGAGGAGAGTGAAAAAGTTGGCTTTTAAAATTCAACATTCAGAAAACTAAGATCATGGCATCCAGTCCCATCACTTCATGGCAAATAGATGGGGAAACAGTGAGAGATTTATTTCGAGGGGCACCAAATCACTGCAGATGGTGACTACAGCCATGAAATTAAAAGATGCTTGCTCCTTGGAAGAAAACTATGATCAATCTAGACAGCATATTAAAAATCAGAGACATTACTTTGCCTACAAAGGCNGAGATTTATTTCGAGGGGCACCAAATCACTGCAGATGGTGACTACAGCCATGAAATTAAAAGATGCTTGCTCCTTGGAAGAAAACTATGATCAATCTAGACAGCATATTAAAAATCAGAGACATTACTTTGCCTACAAAGGCCCATCTAGTCAAAGCTATGGTTTTTCCATAGTCATGTATGGATGTGAGAGCTGGACTATAAAGAAAGCTGAGCGCTGAAGAAGTGATGCTTTTGAACTGTGGTGTTGGAGAAGACTCTTGANTTGAGTAAGCTCCAAGAGTTGGTGATGGACAGGGAAGCCTGGTGTGTTGCAGTCCATGAGGTCTCAAAGAGTCGGACACGACTGAATGACTGAACTGAACGAAATGAAGTTAAAACTATATCCAATCAGAGAAATTTAGAATAAATTTCAGGTCTACCACTTATAAACTATATGATAATAGGTAAGTTGTTTAACTACTCTGAGCCAATTCCTTTATCCCTTGTTGGGTTAATAACACCTCTGTATGACTATCAAGAAATTGGAGAATTGTCCCCAGAGTGCTTAGTACAGGGTTCAGCCCATAATGGGCTCTCAGTGACTGGAGCTGTCGCCATGGTGGATATTAGGCATTATATAAGAAGAGTAAAAACTGAAGTTTATTACATTGATCAAGTCTCCTAATCTATGACTTTTTATGTTTTAAAAACGGAGACAACCACAGTCCTATATTATGAGATTGTTGCAGGAATTAAGTGAAATAACACATTTAAGACATGTAGCAAAATGATGTATAAAAAATGATCATAAATTTATTATTAAAAAATAGAAATTCAGACTGTCTTGACTAAATCAAGGGTGTGTAAAGTTTTAATTTTCCCTTTTTTTTACATTTCTCTGTCTTTTTAAAATAAAAGTCACAAATACTCATAGTATTCATGTTGGTTTGATCAACTTAGATCTATATATTCAAAGATGTTAAATTTCAGAACCATTAATCATTTCTAGTATTGCAAATCCCAGTGCTTTGTACCTTAGTTTAAAATCTCNCTGTCTTTTTAAAATAAAAGTCACAAATACTCATAGTATTCATGTTGGTTTGATCAACTTAGATCTATATATTCAAAGATGTTAAATTTCAGAACCATTAATCATTTCTAGTATTGCAAATCCCAGTGCTTTGTACCTTAGTTTAAAATCTCCAGAAAATAAGTGTCTTAAATACAAATAGATTTTAAAGCATGTATGAACTTTTTTCAGTGACTAAAGCGGCAGTGCACTCTATGCTTATTTCCCATACTTTAGTCTTTTGCTTACCACCTTCTAAATATTGCAATTAATTACTCAACATTTTTAAATTAATTTCAAAAGGAAATTTGGGGTACTATTATATACAGAATATGAGTATCTCTGAGCATAAATAAAAATATGCACTAAGAATGGAATTCATAGAGGATCTTGCTGTGATATATGTCAAAGATATATGCCTATGTTTTCCTCTAAGAGTTTTATGATTTCTGGCCTTGCATTTCAGGCTTTAATCCATCTTGAGTCTATTTTTGTGTATTGTGTTCGGTAGTGTTCTGATTTCATTCTTTTACATGTAGCTGTCCAGTTTTCCCAGCACCGCATATTGAAGCAGCTGTCTTTTGTCCGTTGTATATTCTTGCCTCCTTTGTCAAAGATAAGGTGCCCGTAGGTGTGTGGGTTTATCTCTAGGCTTTCTATCTTGTTCTGCTGATCTGTATTCCTGTTTTTGTGCCAATACCATACTGTCTTGATGACTTCAACTTCCTGAAGTCAGGAAGGTTGATTCCTCCAGCTCCATTTTTCTTTCTCAAGATTGCTTTGGCTATCTGGGGTCTTTTACGTTTCCATACAAATTGTGAAACTTTTTGTTCCAGTTCTGTGAAAAATGCGATCAGTGGTTTAATAGGGATTGCATTGAATCTGTAGATTTCTTTGGGTAGTATAATCATTTCACAATATTGATTCTTCTAGTTCAAGAACATGGAATGTATCTCCATCCGTTTGTGTCTTTTGATTTCTTTCATCAATGTCTTATAGTTTCTGCATACAAGTCTTTTATCTCCTTACATAGCTTTATTTCTTGGTATTTGTACTTTTGTTGCAGTGGTGTACCGCTATTCATTGCAGCACTATTTGCAATAGCCAGGACATGGAAGCAACTCAGATGCCCATCAATAGATGAGCGGATAGAGAAGCTGTAGTGTTATATACAATGGAATACTACTCAACCATAAAAAGGAATGACTCTGAGTCAGTTTTAATGAGGTAGATGAACCTAGGGTCTGTTATTCAGAGTGAAGTAAGTCAGAAAGAGAAAAACAAGTACCTTATATTAATGCATATATATGGGATCTAGAAAAATGATACTGATAAACCTATTTGCAGGGCAGGAATAGAAACACAGGTGTAGTATGTGGACACGTGGACACAATGGGGGAAGGAGAAGTAGGACAAGTTGAGAGACTAGCCTGGCATATATACTCTATCATGTGTAAATTAACTAGTGGGAAGCTGCTATATATCACAGGGAGCCCAGCCTGGCATTTTGTGATGACCTGGAGGGATGGGGTCTTCCCAGCTGGCAGTTGTGGTAAAGAACCTGCTTGCCAATGCAGGAGACATAAGAGATGTTGGTTTGATCCTTGGGTTGGGAAGATCCCCTGGAGGAGGGCATGGCAACTCCCTCCAGTATTCTTGCCTGGAGAATCTCCATGGGCAGAGGAGACTGGCAGGCTACCATCCATAGGCTTGCAAAGTGTCGGACATGACTGAACCGACTTAATACACACGCGTGCATGCATACCTTCTTAATTAATGGAAATTCAGGTTTAACTTCAGAATTCTTGGAGTCCTTAGGCTTCTGCATTGGGAGAGCTATGTCTTTGCTCCCAGCTCATGGTATGTTCTCTTTCCTGTACCATCCTTGGCTGCATCCCACACTGCAGGAAGCCTCTGGGCTACAAACATGGACACTCCAATAGCACGTCCATATCCAAGCCTCTTCCTATAGGAGCTTGGGGGCTGTTTGGAGAAGTAGTTCAGTTCAGTTGCTCAGTCATGTCTGACTCTTTGAGACCCCATGTACTGCAGGACACCCGGCTTCCCTGTCCATCACCAACTCCTAGNCTGTGTCATTCAGTCATGTCCAGCTCTTTGCTACCCCATAAACTGAAACCTGCCAGGCTCCTCTGTCCGTGGGAGTTTTCAGGAAAGAAAACTGGAGTGTGTTGCCATTTCCTCCTCCAGGGGATCTTCCCTATCCAGGGATCTTACCCATATCTCCTCTGTCTTTTGCATCTGCAGGTGTGTGCTTGACCCCTGAACCACCTGGGAAGTCCACAGGAGAATAAATAATACATACATTCTCTTTAAAAGACAAATAAACAAACAAAAAAGAAACCTGACATTTATTGTTGATATTTAGGAACTTCCAAAACTTTACCTGCAAAATATTTAGCAATCTTAGGGATTACAGAGCTAATTACTGCAGGTTGCTACTTCACGTTCCTTAATGCACAGCCAAAGGTAGCTGAAAACAGAAACATAAAAATGTGGGGAAGGATAGTAAGAAAAAGGTGGCACTTCTCTCTTGCTTTATCTTATGTCATCAAATGTTCACTCTCTATCTCCTACTCCGTAGCCAGCTTCCCATCTGTTGAGTTACAAAGAACAGGTTCTCCACGGCTTTGGGCTTCCCTAGTGGCTCAGTGCTAAAGAATCTGCTTGCAAAGTAGGAGACATAGGAGAAATCAGTTTGGTCCCTGGGTTGNTGGTGGATTCATGTCGATGTATGGCAAAGCCAATATAGTATTGTAAAGTAAAATAAAGTAAAAAAAAAATTAAAAATTTAAATAAATAAATAAACATTTAATAATTGAAAGAGAATTTGACTCTTTCTCCTGAGGATCCTAAAGTGAAGCAAAAGGCAAAGGAAAAAGGGAAAGATATACCTAAATGAATGCAGGGTTACAGAGAAGAGCCAGGAGAGATAAGGAAGCCTTCTTTAGTGAAAAATGCAAAGAAATAGAAGAAAACAATAGAATGGGAGAAACCAGAGATCTCTTCAAGAAAACTGGAGGTACCAAGAGAACATTTCATGCAAAGATGGGCAGAATAAGGGACAGAAACAGTAATGATCTAACAGAAGCAGAAGAGATTAAGAAGAGGTGGCAAGAATACACAGAACTATATACAAAAGGTCTTCATGACCAGGATATCCATGATGGTGTGGTCAGTCACCTAGAGCCAGACATCCTTGATTGTGAAGTCAAGTGGGCCTTAAGAAACATTATTATGAAAATAGCTAGTGGAGGTGATGGAATTTCAGATGAACTATTTAAAATCCTAAACAATGATGCTGTTAAAGTGCTGCATTCAATATGGCAGCAAATTTGGAAAACTCAGCAATGACCACAAGACCAGAAAAGGTCAGTTTTCATTCCAACTCCAAGAAAGGCAAGGCCAAAAATTGTTCAGACTACCATACAATTGCGCTTATTTCACAAGCTAGCAAGATAATGATCACAATCGTTCAAGTTAGGCTTCAGCAGTAAATGAACCAAGAACTTCCAGATATACGATCTGGGTTTAGAAGAGGTACAGGAACCAAAGACCAAATTGCTAGCATTTATTGATCATGAAGAAAGCAAGGGAGTACCAGAAAAACATCTACTTCTGCTTCATTGACTATGCTAAAGACTTTGTATGAAAGTGAAGTGAAAGTTGTTCAGTTGTGTCCGACTCTTTGCAACCCCATGGACCATACAGATCACAACAAACTGTGGAAAATTCTAAAGAGATGGGAATACCAGGCCACCTTAGCTGTCTCCTGAGAAAGTTATAGGCAAGTCAAGAAGTAACAATCAGAGCCACACATGGAAAAATGGACTGGTTCAGAATTGCAAAAAGAGTATATCGAGGCTGTATACTGTCACCCTGCTTATTTATATGCAGAGTACATCATGCAAAATGCCAGGCTGGATGAATCTTAAACTGGAATTAAGATTGCCAGGAGAAATATCAACAACCTCAGATATGCAGATGATACCACCCTAATGGCAGAAATTGGAGAGGAACTAAAGAGCCTCTTGAGGGTGAAAGTAGAGACTGAAAAAGCTGGCTTAAAACTGAACTTTCAAAAAACTAAGATCGTGGCATCCAGTCCCATCACTTCATGGCAAATAACAGAGGAAAAAGTGGAAGCAGTGACAAATTTTATTTTCTTGGACTCCAAAATCAGTGTGGATAGTGACTGCAGCCATGAAATTAAAAGATGCTTGCTTCTTGGAAGGAAAGCTATGACAAACCTAGACAGCACATTGAAAAGTAGAGACATTACTTTGTCGACAGATGTCCTTATAGTCAAAGTTATGATTTTNGTGACTGCAGCCATGAAATTAAAAGATGCTTGCTTCTTGGAAGGAAAGCTATGACAAACCTAGACAGCACATTGAAAAGTAGAGACATTACTTTGTCGACAGATGTCCTTATAGTCAAAGTTATGATTTTTCCAGTAGTCATGTACAGATGTGAGAGATGGACCATAAAAAGGCTGAAAGCCGAATACTTGATGCTTTTGAACTGTCGTATTGGAGAAGACTCCTGAGAGTCCCTTGGACAGCAAGGAGATCAAATTAGTCAAATCTAGAGGAAATCAACACTGAATATTCATTGGAAGGAGTGCTGCTGAAGCTGAAGCTCTAATATTTTTGTCAGCTTATACGAAGAGCTGATTCATTGGAAAAGACCATGATGTTGGGAAAGATTGAGGGCAGGAGGAGAAGGGGGTGACATAGGATGAGATGGGTGGATGACATTCTTCTCAATGGAAATGAGTTTGAGCAAACTTGGGAAGATAGTGAAGGACAGGGAAGCCTGGCATGCTGCAGTCCAGGGGGTCCCAAAGAATCAGACACAACTTAGCAACTGAACAACAACAGCAACCTGAAGTGCCACAGTTTGAGTGAACATCACGAAAATGGTAAATTCTCATAGAAGAGGAAACCACTTTCTCTTTATAGTCTTACAAAGTTCTTTCTTTAAGCCTCACCCATCTTACCAGTGTGGGAGAATGTTAAAGTGATTTATTGGTGTGCCAGCAACAAGTTGATGTTTTAACTCATGGTGAAACACTATTCTGTGTCCCAATAACTATTTCACTGAAAGGTTGGATTTGATTTTTGGAGAGAAGTAATATATGCAGTGAAATAAAAATGAGATGCAAATGGAATGATAACAAGTATGTGAAAAACCTTATAAGGGTTATTATATGATGACAGCAGATTTGAAAGCAAGTGTAAGAGTTAGTGGGGTTCCCAGATGGCTCAGTGGTAAAGAATCCACCTGCCAGTGAAGGAGACCCGGTTCTATCCCTTTGCCAGGAAGATCCCCTGGAGAAGAAAATGGCAACCCACTCCAGTATTCTTGCCCAGGAAATCCCATGGACAGAGGAACCTAGAGATCTACAGTCCATAGAGTCACAGAGAGTTGGAGTCAACTTAGTAAACATGCACAGACATGATAGTTAATAGTAGTGGTTCACTCCAGGTAAGACTGACAGGAATGGGACTGGTTCACATTTTACCTGTCTCAGGTAAATCAGACTGACCCAGTGTGTTTTGGCCAGTCCAATTTATTGCCTTTGGAAAGTTCTGCTAAACACTAAAGAAATTTATTCAAGATTTTAGCGAGCTCAGTTTGTATTTTATAACCAATGGACTATTTTCTACCCTATACCATTCTCCTCGAGGACTAAACTTGACATTTCAAGAAGCTTAAGATTGTTATGTCCTAATGTCCATTGATAGAAGGTGCTTTTCAGTCTGACCCATCCTTATACCAAGATACCAGGGTCAGTGCTCAAATAAAGCCCAATGTTTTAATTACTGGAACAGTAGCACAGAGAAGAGTTTAGCTAGGTACTCTGTGAACTGAAATGTCCAAATATATTGGATTCTTAGTTCCAAATATGTCAAATCAAGAGTATCCTCTAGAGAAGAATGAACTGATAGCTTCTTCTCATCCAACATATTGTATGCCAAATATCCCATTGTTCAGAGAGGTTAGAATCTTTTTATTGCTATTTTTTAATGGGAGTATGAAATCAGGATAATAATTTAGTTAGGCTTGTCATTTAATTTGGACAGAAGTAATATTGCAGAAGAAATTTTCCTCTTAAAAATATTATTAAATCCGAGGAATTTGGAGCAAAGGTTATCAAGTATTATAAGTATATAAAATGTACTAATTTTATGAAGAGAAAATAGAGAAAAGAGAAAATATTAAAAAACATATATTTGTAAATAATACTCAGCTCACATTTCTCTATCCCTCATGGATTACATACCCATCTGTAATTAATCTCTGTATGTGTCTATCAGAGAACATTGTAATTGTATTTTGTTCTTCAATATCATATAAACTATTTGAACATATTTTGGCTCTTTTTGTGAGCCCAACATATGACATAGTGTCTTGTAAATATGTAATACATGAATAGGAAAACAGTGAATCAAAGGCGGGATCATTTTGTAATGTGATGCCTGATCTCAGTTTCATCTTGTAGCTAACAGTTTGGGTTCCTTACTCAAACAGCTTGTAAATCTGGAGCATTCCTTACTAATTCTGTGACCCTGGGCAATTTACTAGTTCTGTGTATTAGTTTTTGATATTTACAGTCATGGCAGCTGTACTGCCTACAAGATCTTCACAAAGATCACAGAAGTCCAAAAGTTTTCTTCCAAAGTTTTCAGATGGCTACCTAACTCACAGTAAGTGGTCACTGAAAATTAATTATTAATATGTACATTTTTAAAAATTAAAGACCACATCATTCTTCTTATAAATTATAGCTTTAGTCTTTTAAAATAACATGAAAGAATAAGAAAGTGAATATTGAAGTTAAGACATTTGTCTTTGAATTCTAGATCTGACACTTAGCAGCCACAAGAATCCTCAGATTTGCTTCTCTGAGTATTTTGTAAAAAGAGATATTAAAATTTAATTTACATGATTGTTGTGAAACTTAAATGGAATAATATTTGCAAAGTGCCTAAAGCAGTGTAATAGCATAATATTAATATATGTCACTTTCTATTTGACTAACTCAACGATTAGCTTACAAGCTTGCAGTAAAAAAATTATGTNATTTAATTTACATGATTGTTGTGAAACTTAAATGGAGTAATATTTGCAAAGTGCCTAAAGCAGTGTAATAGCATAATATTAATATATGTCACTTTCTATTTGACTAACTCAACGATTAGCTTACAAGCTTGCAGTAAAAAAATTATGTACTAGTCACTCAAAAGAAGTTTTAGAAAAAGTAGATTTGAGGACCATGAGCAACGTAAAAAAAATTATTGAACAGAAATCTCAATTAAATAGAGTTGGGGGAGCTCCTATATCCTGTGAAGATAGCAGAGTACAATAGGAAGAGGAAAGACTTAGCTTCTTTCCTGGCAACAGCTCAGCCAATAAAAAGCCAGGGACTCTGTTTGCTGTAGTCCTCCCAGCTGCTTTTCCTCTCTATGAAAACATTCTCCTTCCCTTCCCACGGGACTTGTACGTGGTTCACTATGGTTGCAGGCTTCTTCAGGTGGTGCTAGTGGTAAAGAACTCTCCTGCCAATGCAGGACACATAAGAGACTTGGGTTTGATCCCTGGGTCCAGAAGATCCCCTGGAGGAGGGCATGACAACCCACTCCAGTATTCTTGCCTGGAGAATCCCATGGACAGAAGAGCCTGGTGGACTGCCGTTCTTGGGTATCAAACAGTCAGACATGACTGAAGCAACTTAGCACATACTGTGGTCGCAGACTCCAAATAGAAATTCTCTGCTGGGCCTGAATAACTAACTCATCTTTTCTGGAGAAATATCTGGCAGTCTACTTATCAAGTCAGCANACTGCCGTTCTTGGGTATCAAACAGTCAGACATGACTGAAGCAACTTAGCACATACTGTGGTCGCAGACTCCAAATAGAAATTCTCTGCTGGGCCTGAATAACTAACTCATCTTTTCTGGAGAAATATCTGGCAGTCTACTTATCAAGTCAGCAGTAATAATAAAGTTGCATAGATGCACACAGTGTTGCTGAGAGAAATAATTAAAACATGACTTTGTTGCATGTCAAACATATTCTTTCCACTTGTTCAGATGATTTTGTCTTTCTGGAAAGTCTTTGAATGGAATAGAAATTTCACTTTTGTGGCAATGTTGTGTTTAGAGCAGAGAGGCTGTCTGACGACTTTTCTTTATCTTTCTGTTTCCCTCAGTGAGAGATACATAACAAGAAATCAATATAGAAGTGTTCACTGATAATTGATTAATTTCTGATTTATTACCCTGAGTTGCTGAAGTGGGACACCGCCCAATGTTATGCCCAGCCTTATAATGTTTAAAGTTGAGTCTAGTTTTCCTATCATAAAATACTTTTAAAATTAATGTTCGAATCAATTTCCTAGATATAAATAGATTGCTTGCAAGCATGTTTTGGGAGTGCTTTATCACTCTGCAGGTTGGAAAGATGGAGGACAGAAAAGCTAGGTCTATAGAAAATAGAAACAGAGATCTGGTAATTTTCAATTAATTTTATGATTCTAGATAATGGATATTTATCTCATTTTTCTTTGTAGGCATATTCCTGCTGTGCTGGAATGTGCTGCATACAATAGGTGATAGTTTAATTGAGTACTTTCCATCTTACAAATACGTCATCTTGATTCAGAATTGGGAATATATTTAACAGAAAAAATCATTCCGATTTAAGCACTATACCTCAGCAAGCAATTTGTGTGAAACCTGATTACTGAAGGTGTTTATTTCAACTTGATAATTCTTTATTACACTGCATTACCAATTTATACAGATTAAAATGCTAATGTCCTATGCTATTAAAGGATTATAGTTAAATTTTTTAATTTTCCCACATTAGTAAGAAGGAAACATTTATGAGAAATTCATCTTGCCTATGTACTAAATAATGGAATAAGAGATTGCAAAATAAGAAGAGCAGAAGCAATTTGGGGACATAAGCTGTTCTGATCGTTTTTGTTTTCTTTGAGATATTTATAAAGTTTGCTTGCCTAAGAACTAATAAGATACCACTTCTATAAATATTGAAATATGAAAATGGAAGCAGAACCCTGAACTAGCTCAAGCCACTCCAAGCCTAATTCTCTATCTTCACTTTGCTTTGAGTCTGTTGCATTAGCCCTTACTTGTGATAATATTATCAAAATACTTTGTATATTTGTAAACATACTTGTCAAATTGATGCATCTGAAAGTAGCATAAATTGGTTCTAATTATCTTACTATTATTTGTAATGATTTTAATGAGAGTTAAGTCTTAGCTACAACACTAAATTTGTGTCATTTTTATACTGTCATGGTAAATTCCTGTAATTTGAAATCAATACATATCCTACCAAGACACATTTAGACTTACAGCTTATTTAAGACTGAATTGAATATCTGTGTATGCACATAAAGCCAGAGATGCTTAAGGATTTAAACAAAACAAGAAATAAGGTTTACAGATGCACAAGGAATGTATACAGCTGCTTGTTGTTCTGTAGGCTACTTAAAAATGCTATGCAAGAGGTCTTCAAAAATAATTTTAGGACCTGGTTCATCTTTACATTTTTTTTTTTTTTTTTGATTTGACTTTACAATACTCTGTTGGGTTTGCCATACATCGACATGAATCCACNGTGTAAAATGGAACTGCTTGGAAGGCGCCCAAAAGAAATAGCAGGAGAACCTCGTTAAAAATAGGGTTTTGCTTCTAACATCTGGCCTGGACCCCAGGGGTGGCGGCTGAGTGCGGGCCTGCCAAGATGTTTAATATCCCCCAAACCTGGGAGGGCTCCAGGAGGAGAAGGCATTAGTCAGGTTATAAATGCAGGGTGCTATTTCCTCCCGGAGCTGACAAACTGCAAGGGGAGGCAGCTCGCCCACGAGGGGCGTCGGGGCGCGCTCCCCAAGACCCCAGCCCTGGCTTCCAGCTGCCACGCAGAGAAGCAAGGTTTGCAGCCAGCCCCTTTTGGCCCCATCACCCCCAACAGCCCTTGAACCCTCATAAAGTTTGGACTCGCTATTTTGTTAACTGGGGAATTCAACCACAACCGCCAACACAGAGATTTACGATGGATGACACTAGTAAAAATTACAATAATAAAAATACACACACACACACACACACACGACTTAGGGGGAGGAGAAAGAAAGCAGTTTGGAAGAGAGAGGGAACGGTCACATCAGTAGATGCTTGATGCAACTGCTGTTCTTACCCGGGGGTTATTTCCTCCAGTCCCTCTTACCTCTGTAAATTGATTTTTTACACGTCTAATTCTTGTGGTCCTAGAATTTCACACCCCTGTTCTTTCTTACCTAACCCAGTATCAGCACTTCTCCCAGTGACTCCTTAGTCTCGGGCACCATTCTGCCTGGGACTTCCCTCCCTGGTGCCTGAGATGGTAAAGAGTTTGCCTCCAAAGCAGGAGACGCGGGTTCGATCCCTGGGTCGGGAAGATCCTAGAGGTGAACATGGCAACCCTCTCCAGTAACCCTGCCTGGAGAAGGACAGAGGAAGCCTGGTGGGCTTACGGTCCATGGGGTCGCAAAGAGTCAGCTGGACATGACTGAAGCGACGCAGCAAGGACACCATTCTGGTGGAGAGTCACCCCTGATGCGCACAGCTTTCAGATTTCATTTTCAAAAACTAGCCAATGGGCCTCCCATCGGACACCCTGGCCTTCACTTGCTGCCCGTGACCCAGGGTCCCTGTACTTCCTCCCTCTGCCTCCCATCCTGTATCCTTTGTACTTCTTGCCAAGATGCTTCTTCACCCCTAAATGGGTAACTGGTTTTTGCTGAGTCTTATAACATTAATGCGGGCTCTTGATGATTTTGCTTGAAATGCTCTGCTTCCTTTTTCCCCTGAAGAGTTCTAGTTCAAATGCCTCCTTCTGTCTGCACCCGTCCCCTGCTCCTCTGTGAACACCGCCAACCCACGTTTAGCAGCCCCTGTGTCAAGACGCCTGTTTAATTCCCCAGGTGGGGAGAAAAAGACTTCCTCCTCTCATGTGTCTCCTTCTAACCCTAGCACGAGGGCAGTGCCACCACTCAACATTTGGCAGAGCTGAAAATCCTGACAGCTGCTTAATCCGGGCACATCAGATTCCTGGAGAGTGCCCGCATCTCTGACGGTACCCAAAACAATTTTACAAAGCACGGGGGGCAGATATGTTAAAATTTAACAATTATTATCTTATTGTGCATTCTGCAAACACAACAGTAGCTGTATTTGAAAATTTAGTGAAAAGTTAACTGCTTCAATTTAAGGAAAAATGCTAGTAAATATTAACAAAATACTTTTAGGTATATGCAAATATGGCAAAATGAGGTCTCTGGTACAAGAGAACCAAGGATGGGAAAATACATGCATAGACAAGGGAGGGCTACAGACATGTTCAAAAGACAAGGAAGTAATAAATGCTCAGGATACAAACACTGCGTCCAGGTTCCCTGGACAGGAAGAAACACATGTATTCTATGGGCAGTCTCAGACAAGAGTCTGCAAGCTGTATCCTCTGGGCCAAATCTGGCCCCTGGCTTGTTATTATAAATAAAGTTTTATTGAAACACAGCTACTCTCAATGGTCTCTGGACCACAAAGACAGAAATGACTGGTTGCGATAGAGACCAAAACAATACCTTTTAAAGTAAGATTAAATTATGCAACTACAGTTCCTTAGGAAAGCAATTTTTGATCCATCGGCTTCTATAACCCCTAAGAAGCAAACCTAATGAGAATACTGGAAAAGGAACATCACTGCCTAGCTTCCCGTAGTAAAACAGACATGAACATTATCACACAGAGAATCAACAAGACAGAATTCAGTGAAGAGGACAAAATGTCCAGTCCACGTGGGGTTTATTTCAGGAATGCAGACTTAATGCTGAAAAAGAAATCGACCATCCCACCACGTTAAGAGCGAAGAAAAACCATTTAAGTGGAAGATTCTGGAGCCAGAGGGTGTGTTCTGCATTCTAGCTCTGTGACTTCCTGGCTGCGTGACCTGGGCAAGCCGCTATCTTCTCAACGCTTTGGGTCGCTCACCTGTCACTGATGAAGGCAGCTGTATCTACTTCTTGAAAAGAAAATGAAAGCGTCAGTTGCTCAGTCGTGCCCAACTCTTTGCAACCCCATGGGCAATAGCCTGCCAGGCTCCTCTGACTGTGAGATTCTCCAGGTAAGAATACTGGAGTGGGTTGCCATGCCCTCTTCCAGGGGAATCTTCCTGACCCAGGCATCGAACCTGGGTCTCCTGCATTGCAGGCAGACTCTTTTTTTTTTTTTTTTTAAATCGTCTTGAGCCACCAGGGAAGCCCCATCTCCATCTTGGGGGGAAACAGTCTGACTCATCAAGACCTGAGAATCATGCCCGGCACACACGTCATGCTCAGTAAATGGGAGCTAGTCACTCAGACAGAGCAATGGAACCAATGGAAACACTGGTAAGATACAGGGAGTGCCTGGCTGACCGAGAGGCGAGGATGAGAGCACTGGGCGTGGAGGCGGTCGGAAAGATACCGTGAACGAGAAATAGATGACAGTGGTTCTGACGTTTTCACGTGAAACCTGGATGAGGTTCCGGGGTCACAGGAAGTTCCTCTTCACAGGGGAGGAACAGAGGTCAGGAAATGGCAATGCTCTCAGTGTGGGATCATGTTGAAGAATGCTTGGGAAATATACAATGAACACAGGAGTACAGAAGGGAATGGAGAGGCTGGAGGTGGCCCCCCCAGACTGGGGGATCTGAGGAGAGGCTGGGGAGAGATCCCCCTACTCCCACCCCCCGACTGGCGGAGGAGACGTGAGTTAGGGACAGAAACCCACACCTGGATGTGGGAGGGAAAGAAAAAAGGATGTCACCTTGGGGATCGTGGCATTTTAGACGTGGACAGAGGAGACATCACTAAGGCTACAGAGAGAAGTTGTGTCTGACAGTCCAGATGACTGGCTCGCTCAGTCTGGAAGACAGAAAGGGAACTGTGATTGGCAGAATGAAGTACATCCAAGCTGGACACTTTGAAGGTCACATTAGAATTTCAGAGCAGGCAGATCTGAAATGTGACGGTGTATGAACTTTGGAAACAGGCACCGTGGTAAGCACGGTTAATTCATCTCAGCTGAAAAAGGAAACGGGAACCATCTGAGGCTTTTTCACATCGTCCCCACCCTTTAAAGGAGGAAGCAATGGCCTAAAAAGCCTTAAGGACTTCTTCAACAGCACCTAACCTTCCTCTGATGTCTATTCCCATGGACACTATTTAGCTGTGTTGAACAAGACGCACGTTGAAACAAGTGTAACTTACACGCAGGCTTCCCAGGTGGCTCAGTGGTAAAGAATATACCTGCCAAGGCAGGAGACCCAGGAGATGCAGGTTCAATTCCTAGGCTGAGAAGACTCCCTGCAGAAGGATGTGGCAACCCACTCCAGTATTCTCGCCCGAAAAATCCCACGGACAGAGGAGCCTGGTGGACTACAGTCCATGGGGCTGCAAAGAGTCAGACATGGCTGAGCATGCAATCCTTGGTGAAAGCAGTTGTAGTCCATCTTCATTATGACAACTCTGGAAGATTTCTTCTTTAGATTTCAAGATTTCAAACCCCAAAACCAAGGCACAATATAAGAAAGGTGTTTTTTTTT